>VWZP01007086.1:812136-845906 GCA_013396995.1 Dicaeum eximium
CGCCGCAGTCGCAGGCACCCCCCGCCTGGCTCCGGAACATGTTGTAGTCGTGCCCGGCGTGCTCGCCCTGGTGGAAGCACTCGGCGCACAGGCTCATGCAAGGCGAGATCCCGCACGTCCGGCACCGGTAGGCCACGAAGTTGGCGGTCCAAACCAGGCCGCATAGCGTGGCGGGGTCGTAGGCCCGCACGGCTTGCACGAAGCTGTCCCAAGGCTCCCCGCCCGACAGCAGGCAGCGGCACCACTCCAGCGCCTCGCCCGCCGCCTCNTGACACCACCCTCCTCTTCCTCCGCCCCTGCCCTCCCGCCGCCCTCCCAGCGCGCAGGTGCGCGGCCCGCGCCGTCGCCACACGAAATGTCGCCGCCCGCCGGCCCGAAACTTCACGTTCCCCGGGTCCCGGCAGCCGCGGGGAGCGTGGAGGGCGCACCTGGGCCGGCCGGCAGCCCCGACGGCAGCGGAGCTCTCTTGTTACCGAGCCATGCGCGCAGCGAAGAGGCTGCCGTGAGACGCCCTGCGGCCGCCCGTGTGTCCTGGCCACAAGGGTCCTGCCGGGCTCAGGTGGTAGCGGCTTTGAGGGCAGGAGCAACTGCGGGGAATATAGGAGACACCTTTGAGACTTCGGGCCGGAGATTCTGCGCTCGCTGCCATCAAGCGGCCCCAATGGGGGTGCAGAACAGCGCCGGACTCCGGCAGCAGCACCGCACTCCGGGGTGTCCGCTGAGCCGCTCCCCGATGGTACCAGCGTGCGGCTGCCTGCTCGCTGCTAGCAGAGACAACGCATGTGGATGCCAGTTATCGTGCTTCGCACACCGATCGGCGGCTTTAAACCTCGATAAATAGATTTTCAACTGTGCAATGGAAAGCCATATACAAAAAAAAATCTATTCCTAAATGAGAGTAACCTTCTACCCGACAGCTACGGGCACCAAGGCAGCTGTCTCTCTTCTGGCTTTGCCTGCGTTTCCTATGGCTGCCCGTCTGCTGGCAGCTCGTGTCGCGTTGCGGTTCCAGGTCAGTGTTACTCTTTTCTCAACGACTGCTTTTCCCAGCGCACCGGCAAAATTCCAGTTCCTTGTTCTGTCCCTAAGGGCACTCAGGAGCGGGACCACCGAGGAAGCCCGGTCTGCCAGGTGTGTCCTCCGGCGCTTTCTCAGGCACCGCTCAGCGGTGACACGTAAGGCTGCAATAAAATCTCTCGTGTTTATAATACACGAGACCAAAGCTCGCGCTTGTTAACGACACAAGGAGGAGTTCCCTGGCGTTTCATTCCCGTAGGTGCCCGTCAGCCCGGGAAGGGGCGGGGCGGTGCGCGCCGGGGGCGGGCGGCGCGTCGGAAGTGCGCGGCGGCGCTCGGAGCGGCCCGGTCCGGCCCGGCCCGGCCCCTTCGCCCGGCGCGGCCGAGCCGCGGTGAGTGGGCGCGGTGTGGAGCGGGGACGGCGCTGTGGGGCGAGAGGACGGTGCAGGTGGTGGCGGTCGCTGGGGCTCAGCTTCTGCCCCGCTTAGGGCTGGGCGGCGGGCGGGCCCGGGCAGAGCCCACGGCCTGAACTCCGGGAGCCGGTGAGGAGGGGCTGCCGCCGCCCGGGTCCGCGCTCGCACCCCGTCATCGGTGCGCCGCCAGCTGCGTCCCGGGAAACGGCAGCGTGAAAACACCCGGGAGATGCTGAGTACCAGGGGATTTTAAATATTAAATAATTCAAGATAATACGTAGTTTATTTATGTTGTTGTAACTGATTATAAATTCTTTTCTTTAGTTAAACCATAAACATGAAGAAATTAAAGCTTAAAGAACTGGAAAGTTGTCTTCAACAAGTTGATACTTTTGAAAGTCCAAAACTACTCCTTGAACAGTATCCAACAAGACCTCATATTGCAGGTAGAGGTGACCCACACCAGTTTTCTCTTCTACTAGTTCATCAGCACTTTTAATTCAAAAAGTTTTTTCTCCTGCATTGTCTCCTTTGAAGGCTTTACACTAAAAGTAGTTAAGAAAGTATCCAACAGGAATGTGTATAGTAGTGTTCTGGTAATATCCAATCAAAAAATCAAATAAATTAATGTAATAGATATTGTTGTGATAGGAGCAATCTTAATCTGTAACTGTAGAGGCTGAAATGGGGTTATGTCATGACCCACAAAACCAATGAAAGTGTATATATGGACACTCATCTATACCTTAATTATGCTCTTTTCCATATTTTATAGCCTTCTATTGTTTTTCCCCAAAAAAAGTTTAGAGGCATACTTTTTCCACAAGCAATACTCAGAGCTCTATCTCTCCACCAAAGATCCACAGTTTGTAACTTGTCAAAATGTTTCTGACTCTTCACATATAAATGAAAAAGAGAATTACTGGCAGCGAGAACATCAGTTTAACTGAAGGGGTTTTCTAATGGAAAATTAAGCGTTTTCTGAAGGCAGAAACAGCTTTTCTTGATTAATCATGTACATATTTGGTATTACTGACCTGTTTTGTTTGTTTGTTTTTTCCCCAGCATGTATGCTTTATACAATTCACAATACTTTTGATGATATTGAAAACAAAACAGTTGCAGATTTAGGATGTGGTTGTGGCATGCTCAGCATTGGAAGTGCAATGTTAGGAGCAGGGTAAGTATTTAGTATTCAGTTCTGGTTATACTTCTTTCTGGCATAGAAGAGTAGAAAATAAGATTAAAACAGCAATGCTAATCTAAAACATTTCAGGTTTATAATCTGGTGCATAATGAAGCTGTTTGACCATCAATAACCAATAACCAAGTTTTGACCCCAAATAACCATTCATACTGTGAAAGTGATGGACAGCTGTCATGAATTTGGAAGTCATTTGCTTTGCCCATAAGCATTAAATGAACACATGAAACTCCCTTAACAAAATTTAGATTTATACTTGAGAAAGGGCAACAGAAGTACTTGAATTTTTACCAGCACTGAATTTATAATGTATGCTTGTTACATTTCCTAGATAAAAGGAAGTGTACACGGATCCCTTACTGTAGCATTTAAACACCATTTTAGATTGTAGTAGACTAATACGTGACACTTGTCTTTTTTAAATAGATTCTGTGTGGGGCTTGACATAGATGCAGATGCACTGGAAATATTTAACAGCAATATTGAAGACTTTGAGCTCACAAATGTCAACATGGTTCAGTGTGACATCTGTTCTTTATCTGACAGCATGTCGGATACTTTTGACACAGTTATTATGAACCCTCCGTTTGGTACTAAGCATAACAAAGGTTGGTAATTGTGAAACTCAGAAATTATTACAAACTAAACAGCAAGGGAAATGGTCTCAATGAAACATCTCCCTTCTTTATTAGTTACGTGTTCTGATTTCTTAATGTTTTGTTTATCTGGCATCAGCTTCCTGAGATTAGCAACTTCAACATTGTAACTACCAGTCACTGGGATTTGAAATAAACAATACTAGATATTTCATATCCCTATCATTTTTATTTTATCAAAAGCAATAATATTTTAGAAATACTTTCTGTACCTTAATGTATTCAGTTCTGTTTCTCAAGTAGCTATTATTCTAGAAAAAAAACCAAACAGATCCTTGAGCTTCCATTTATCAATTCTTATATTTTCATTATTCTTTTAGGAATTGATATGATTTTTCTGAAAACTGCTCTACAAATGGCAAAAACAGCTGTGTATTCCCTTCACAAAACTTCAACACGACAGGTAAGTTCTTCATTTTAGTAGGGCAAGAACTAACCAGACAACAAAATAGTTGGCTATAAAGATCTATAGCTTCACTGATTTGCTAACTGCTTTGTGGGGTATGTTTGGGATAAATACTAATTACATCAAATAACTGCAGTCTCACATACATCAAGATAACTATGTGATCTAATGCTTCAGCTTGAAAATCAAAAGCACAGGAGACTTAATAAGTACAGAGGTGTAGATGTTTATAGAACAGATAATTTTAAAAGCTCATTTCTACACTATCTACTATTGTAGCACATTCAGAAGAAAGCAGCAGAATGGGAAGTGAAAATGGAAGTCTTAGCAGGTAACATTTATTTTTAACATGAAAAAAACCCAAAACCTTTTGTTTTTGTATATTATCTCTAACACTACCGGCCAGTCATAAGAGCCTGAGATAAATTTAAGTGTGATTTAACACAGAAATTACACAGGTCTTTCTATTTTTAGCAGACTTTTTAAAATTCCTTTTTTAAATTTTTTGCTACCTGGCTAGAATAGAAACAGGCACTTAGTAAAGCTCTGAGGAGTACGTATTCTGTGCAGAATTAGATTTGTTCCTGGACTAGATTTTGTCTTCAAGCAGAAGTTACCTCTCTTCCTGCTTCAAAGGGAGTGTTGCTGAAAAAGAAAAGTGAAGCACAGGTCAGTTCTCACACACACAAAAAAAGCATCCTGTCCTTAGCCACCTAAATATTTTTGACAGTTAAGTATCTTCCCAGTTCTTCTGCTAACCAGATGCTTTTTAGTCATAGAACTTGTGAAGTTGCACAAGTGCTTGAAACACAACTGCATTTCAGCCATCCACTTAAATGTCTGATGTGGACAGCTTCAATGTTTAGTCATCATATAGTGCAGAGATGAAACAGGTATGACAGGCCACAACAGATGCAGACATTAGAAACAGATGTATATGGCTGTAGGGCTTAAGAAGCTGATTATCATCCTGATCTAACACATATTCTTTATACTGTTCACAGAACTTAGGTTTGACTTACCAGCATCATACAAGTTCCATAAGAAGAAATCAGTAAGTATAAAACCTAAATTAAGTGAGAAAATGCTGAGGTAAATCGTCCTTAATGAAATTTAAGTTTTAGGGCCATATGTACTAGATGAAGAATGCTCATACCATTCAGTCACATCATTGCTGTTACTACATTTTGTAGCTGAACAGGGAAAAGCATCATGATAATGCCAGTCAAAGCTATACACAAAGATTAAAGCCAGTACTGCAATTAGATGTGATAAAGCTAAGGGCAGCCTCCTTGACTGAACTCCTAATAGCCATTTACTCAAGTCTATCTGCACTCAGACTTGGAGTGAATGCAGTGCTGAAGGCCACAGTAACAAGGATGTTACGGCAATAGCATTATTTCAGAGCCAGTCTGGGCAGGAGACTTAATGCCACTGTTAAAAGATACAGTCAAGACACTACAGTATGGCAGCCTAAGCCCACAGCAAGTTCCTTGCTACTAAATGGTGGCCTGGAAGCCATGTATCCCCATCCCTTGCTATAGGGAAGTATAGAGGAGACTGAGCAATAGTTGGAGACTGATAGGTATGTTGAGCAGCAAAGAACAGAAGCTTTAATCAGCTGCTGACTATGCTCCTGGTGACTTGAACTTAAACTTATTTAAGTCTGTCCTTATCTTTGCTACTTCACAGTTGAAACATTATACTATATTAACCAGGCTCAGTAGAAAGCAGTTTGAAGTTCTGAATTTATTGCCAGCTGCTATTGAACATAACCACAAGATTACAAAGTCCAAAACCTTTTACATTTAATGAGATGCCAGAAAAATGGAGAAGATCTGACAGTATAAACAAAACTATAAATAGAAAAGTTTTCCAGGGTTTTGTTAGGAGTAAGCATGCTTTTTAAACAAAAAAGGAAAGCTGTAACCCAATAAAATGAAACTTTTCTCTAATTGTAGGTTGACATTGAAGTGGATTTCATTAGATTTTCTGCCAAAAAAGTCCTGAACTGAGGCGCGTCTTTAAAACCTATGGAAAATGGAACAATAAAACCACTAATTTTTAAAATTCTTTTTATTTGATTATTACTGATTGCCATCTCCATTTTCTGTTTTCAGTTGTTTTGGTGCAGGTTCTTCCTTTTCTGTTTCCTCTAGTGGTCTCTTCTTGGGACTTGCTGGTTCTGCAAGATTGAATACGTACTCATTTAGGGTAAAGGAAAGCTTTGCCTGACATCTTCTGAAAAAACCCAAACTCTTCCCACCATGTAAGTCTGAGTCCCAGCTATCTACAGCCACAGCTACACTAGAGGGTTTGCTTATTACTATGACTAAAGCTTTTAGATGTTCTAAAATACCCCATTTGAAGAGCTTCACCCCTAACTCCACAGCAGGAGGGCGAGTAAGAAAATGAAGGGATAGAATCCACCGGGACTAGGGTTCACTGGGTTTTTGTTAAGCAGGTGCTATATGTAATGAACAGAAGCTTAGCTCTTCCTCTGCTCCAAGCTAAATACTGACAGGCTGAACTATTAAATCTTCTCATATCCTCAAAGGGAAAAAAAAGCACCACTCAAGAGACTGAGTCTATACAGTTGTGTAATGGTGCTGACAACCACCATCTTTCACTGCATAATGTTTATAACAGCTGTGTAATATAGCTTATCTAGGTAGTAATTATCTTGATATGCTTTTTGAACAATTGTGGAACAAACTGAGCACAAAACTCTTAAGGCAGATACTGTCAGAAGGGCAGAAATGCTACAAAGCAGAGCCAACTCTGAAACACTTGCAAGAATCACGAGTATATGGAGCTACTTTCTGTAAAAGTACTGAGTAAGCTGCATCAAGTGCACAGAATGACATACCTGTTTTAGTTTCGTTTTCACCATCTTCTTCATCATTCTCAAACTTTATTTTCTTGCCCTGAAACTGTATTTTTCCTTTTTGTGCACCCTGCGGTATCTTTCCTCCTCTTCCTTTTCCTTTCATTTTGCGCCCTGTGGAGACAGAAGATCAGGAACTTCGTATCATTTGTCTTTTAACTGGCTGCAGCAGAGACTGCTTTACAGTTACGGTCAGTATGTTGTATATATTCACTACTAAAGAGTGAATTTCATCCACCAATTCTAGGACATTATAAAGGCTTGAATTAATAAGAGGAGAGAGAACCTTTTGTTTTCTGTTTCAACAATTCCTGCTGATCTTCCAGGATTTTTTTCAGAGCTTCTTTCTCTGCATCTCCTTCTAGCACTTCCCATGAAACATCCTTGTTCCGGAGCTGCAAGTTTCCATTATGTGCTGCTTTGGCTTTTTCCAGGGCTTCTTTGGCAATATCCTTAAATAGGATAATTCCCTTTAAAAGAAGAGTGGCATTTGCATTTTAATCTTACTGCAAAAACATTCAGCTAGAATGATGAACAATATATTCTGTTGAGTGCCTCAGAAAATTCATTACTCTTGTATGATTGTAAAACATGTCTAGACTGAAGCAAAGCCCTCAGACTGTGCTAATGAACATTCTTAGTTTTGACCTTATCAATTAACAAGGCTGGAACCTTTATCTGTTCTTTTGAAAGAAGGGAAAAATTTAATTCTCTAAATATTCTGCAATTTCACAGGACAGTAACTTACTTGATAACATAAAAGAACAAACATTAAATCATTCATTTTCAAACTTCAATACAGAGATCTTAAGTCCTTGTCTAAGATTACTGACCTCCTTCGCACCTCTAACAAAGTGTATCCACTTGATTTCTCCATGACCAGAAAATACATCATGGAGGTCTTCTCTGCATGTTTGGTCATCTAGATCACCAGAAAACTTCAAAAGACATCCTGTCTTTTCTTCCAGCGACTTCTAAATTGAATTAAAAACCCCCACATTATCACTGAAGAGTCAAGTTTGAATATTCATATTCCCCCCTCAATCCTATTAAACATGATAGCAATAAATAAGCAGTTGAAGTTACAGTCATTTAAGCATTTTTCCTACATAACCTAGTTCTGCTCATGTCCAGGTCTTGTACAGTGTGTGTCCTCTCCTTTTTTTGAGTTTTCTTTGCTTACTGTGATACACTTATAGGGAACTTAGGACTCCTTTCCCTTATGAATTACACTCTTTAAATTTTATAAAACAGCCTTCTGAAGGCTGATAGGTTGGAAATGTATATAATACCAATAAAATCCTTAATGGATCCTTTAAATAACATAGAAGAACAATCATCTCAATGGTGCATTCAGGAACACTCTGAACAGGCAAACATGCCTAATAATGTAAATTCAGGACATGAGCCTTTAAACAAAATTAGTCTATTGAAAATAAGATTAAAACACCATGACAAAACAGTCTTACTGTAAATTAGTTGGAAAAGCTGAAGTGACTTTCTAGAAAGTGCTCTATATTACAGAATTTCAAACAGAATATATTCCATGTTAGCTTTATAAAATGTAGGTGATTTAAGAAACCCATACCATTTCAGCATCTGCTGCTTGTTTCTGCTTTTCTTCTTTTTCCCTGAAAAAAAAGTTGAATTAGTTATGAGTCAGTTCAAGCATGGTCAGGCAAGCAAAACACATACTTGGACAATGACTCACTGTTTAGCTCTTGCTTTCGCTTCTACTTTGTTTTGTTTCCTTTCTTCATTCTTCTTTGTACAATACTCCTCCCTTCAATAGAATATAAGTTCATTTAAAATTCTGTTATAATTAATTTGTAAGACAGCAGCAGATGTGAAACAGCTGAAATTATTTTTCCAAGTTGAGATGCTAAGTTTCTGTCTCCAAAAGGTGAATGTATCAATGCCTGTACAACAGTCAACAGCATGAAAAACTCACTTCTCAGACCCAGCCAAGTTCATGTGTAAATCCACCCCTGACCATTGTTAGTTCATATATCAGTTAAATGGACTTACTTGAAAAGTACTATCAGCTCTGTGTCTTTGTACTTTTGATTTGGTATCTCTGTGAACTTCTTAGCAGATTCAACACTATCAAAAACTGCAAATATTGAGCCCTGTTAAGTGGTAAGAGATATTGTTAGACTAATTGAACAGAATGTTGTCCAGGAGAGATCCTTGCCCCAGGTCTAAATGCTCATCATTACCTTAAACGTTCTCTGCAATGTTCTCCTCATTTGAATATTTTCAACTGGACCTTTATCCTCAAGCCAGTCTTTGATATCATCAAGAGTAGCATCTAGTGGAAAGCCTTTCTGCAAGATAGCAATGAGCTTCAATTATATGCCACAAAGTGACTCTTAAAAATTATAACCTCAATAGTACAAGCTAATTCAAGCTTTACTCTCGGATGGTTATCAGTTAAAGTCATGCAGGACAGCACAGAGCAAAGAAAAATTTACTTACAACATATACAGATCTGTTTTTAATTGCAGCCTTATACTGGTCATTTAATTCAGGAAGGGGTTTATTTGGAGATCTTCTGATTTTAGTTTTGTCTTCATTTATTTCCATTAAACCAGTCTTGGATTTTCTTAGTGCTTCTACAATAACACCAAAATCTTTTGAAAGGCGACTTAACCTATTGAGTAAGTGGACAGAGATCATTACAAATACACAGGCAAAACTGAAGCCACATGTTAAAAAAGTGATGGGAATTGTAAATGAGCACCAGGAACATTTGGCCCCAGATAGAGATAGGTAGCTGAAAGTTACTCTTTTATCCACATTAGCTTTACCTGTTGAATTTGATCATTACTTCTAAAGGTACCCAGCCATCATCTAGTTTGATTTGTTCCTTTAGAAACTTGTCTCTTGGTAGATTGTGATTGCCAAAATAGTACTGCAAAAAGGAAGGGGGAAGGGGAGGAAAGAGAAACGTGGCTTTAAATTTTCAGTCTTAAAAGCTCGTTTTCATCTAACAGATTACTGCAGTAGATTGAGACATACCAAAATTAATTAATCTGAACAATTGGGAAATCTGAAATTATTACTTCCTGCTTTAATGTGATACTTTCTAAAAAGTTAGCTGCAATGTGTAAGCTGTAAAAACAAAATCAGCAGAACCAAACCCCACAAAAACCCAAACAAACCAGCCCCACAATGAAACAGTGCTTCATCCAATGGAATTAATGACGCAAAGATAGATTGTGATTTTGTTTGGGAAAGGAGCAAAGCTTATTCTATTAACATGATAAGCATTCATCACCCTGATCAAGCTCTGCAGAGTCAAAAGTCAAATCTGTCACTAGCAGATCTAGGCTGTTCTCCTTAATTAAGGAGTATGTATGCAAGAATATTGTATTTGCACACTGAAAAATCATACACAGACTGGAATTTCTAGGTCTCATTCAAGAGAACACCATAAGATAAAGAAATCATTATCTTATATATAATTTTTGATTTTATTTATGTTCTTATTTTGATTTTGTCCGGCATGGGAAGACAATTCAGTTCAAGACAGACAAGTTAATCAGATTCCTTCCCTGACTACCAGTCATCTAGCAAAGGTCAAATACTTGAAACCATAAGGTGAGTTGGAATATTTTCACCAATATTGTGGTGCTTTGAAAAGTCAGTGCAAGTTTTACAACACTACCTCTTCCTCTAGTACATCTCAAACTCATGTTACCAAAAGTCTAGTTTTGTCTACTATTTAACAACAAACAAACAAAATACAGAGGTTGAGGCATCTCCACATTTTGTTTGTCTGTTATATATAAATAATGGCTCCATATGGTAATGGGCATTCACGTGCAGCTACATTTTTGTCCTTCAGGAAAGCAGTTCTGTTCTAGATGCCAGTTAAAGCAATGGGCCCAGGTTTTTTGTTGTAGGGTAACCCTCCAAGCCTCTAGAGAGACAAAGAGTTAATCCAAAGGAGGCATATAAGTTTAGTTGTAATTTGTAGCAATGAATTACAAAGCAGTAAATCCTAACAGCAAGTTATGCAATGTGCTAATATTTTGACCAGCAGAGATTCCCGAGGAGGATTTTTCCCCCACAAAAATTAAGGCACATAGAATTAAAATGCACTCTCCTTCTATCTGCACAGGTAGAATAACCCCAGCAAACATCGTAGTAATTTTTTTTAATTATTCACTTGCTACAGCACCTAAAATGCTAGCAAATTAAATATTTTCTGTTTTGAAATTATGTTCTTACAAGCAACTCTAGACAAGTATAGTTGCCAACTTAAAATACAATTATGACTATCCTAAAGTATTAAATACCTGTTACAGACTTGTGACATATTTAAAGAGCTGAAGATTCGAGTCTAACTCCCAATGAAGTTAACTTCCAGTTAGCCAAGCCCCTGTCAATGAATGCCCCCAAAACACCTCAGTCCAGATCCCAAACTGTAAACTGAACTTACCTCAATTTGCTGACAGATTTTGCTTTCCAAGATAGACATATTTTCACCATTTCCATTTTCAGCCATTTTCACCAGCTGTTCTGAAGAGAATACACAGCAAAACACCAAGTTTTAAATAGCACTTTCTACAGACTTACATTCATGTAGCATGAATCTGCAGGCTCATCTAAATAAGGTAACAGCCAAGTTCATTACCCATACTTTTATGCCTGTGAAGCAACTATTAACATGACTGCAGAACTCCAAGGGGAAACTATGAAACAAGTGGGAAAAAAAATCTCCTCACTTTGGTTGTTAGGGCAGCATTTGTCATTCAGCAGTCAAGATAAAATTTTAAAAAATCCTGGCACTTCTCATCCTTATTTGTTATTTAAGATAAAATTTAAGAAATGCTGGCACTTCTCAGCCTTGTTTGTTATTTATCTTTTTCTAGGCACAGATCCTCAGTTTAGAACAACAACAACACAACTGAGAGCCAACGATTTGTTTTTTAAGTCAAACCTCTCATCACTAGGCAAAACAATCAATAACAAAAATGTTCAATTCCTACACATGTGTAATGATAAATGTTTCTGAAGTTTCTGTCTCCTGTTTAATCTTTGGAAAGTTCACACAACTTACTGGAGGACGGAATGAAAATCTCTGCATTTACTGACACATCCTAAAGATGTCTCATTCTCTCCTTTACAAATGTGTCTTCACTGCATTTCTGCTTGAACAGTGAGTCAAGTATTTTTATAACGTAAGACATTTTAACTTGGAAGTAATTTTACTTAACTGGCAGCAAGTGTATAATCCCAGTACATCAGATGCAGTCACTAACAAAGCAGCTACTGGCCAGAAAATTAACTGGGATCAAATATTTTCTATCTAGTTGCTCTTAAGATAAGGATAGAGTGTGAAGATTAATCCTTGAGAAAAAAATGTAGCTTTATGAAGCTGTCAGAAATAAGTTTGAATTCAGTTTTGAACTATGAAGCAGAGATTTATTCTTTCTCCCTTTGAGCACTAACACACTTTTTAATTCCAGCTACACAAGATAAAGCAGTTTCTTGGTCTTGCTGTGCGTGCACCTGTACCTAACACTGTAACACTCCCTAAAGCATGATTTCAGCAAGTGTTAGTTGCCAGCTACGCTGAGTGTGATCCGTTTACCTAAAAAGCACTTTACAAAACCCAAGCTGAGAGTTGCAGTTACTTCAGAGATATCCCACATGAGCCACCCTGACTACAGGAGACTGACACATCACTACCATTCACGTGCTGATACTGTCTTAACACCCCACTTGTGAGAGAAATCGGTGTTCTATCTTACATTATACAAAATTTGATCTAATTTAATGGCAACCTATAGAGCAGTCTCTGACTGCTGTCCCAGTCTGCCTCAGCTCAGGTACCAAAATCTCAACTTCCACATAAGGCTCAGCTTCACTGTTAAGAAGAGAAAAAAACAAAGTCTACTTCCTTAGCAGTCTTTTCAAGGTTAATACCAAAAAGCATAATCCAACACAAGACTTAGGACACATCCTTTAGGGTAAGTCTTACACATGGAAACGTTTTCGTAAACAGCATCCTTTCAGCTGCAAGTAACAAACTTACTAGTCTCAATAGGCAAGACTAAGAAAGACTCAAGCTTGCCATGCATGGAATTCAGTTCAGTGATTGAGCTCTAACCTATTTAGAACAAAAGCAGAAGCAGCCTTCTAATTTAAGAGAAATTCTAGCCTTTGCACATGCTCACTTCAGACTCTTTAGCTCAGTCATTTGGCACAGGACAAGTTCCAGATCAATAGTTTCCAAGTGCTGTGCAGCAGTGAAGACTGATAAAAAGCTCCAATGAACAGCAATCACAGTCTGAACTGCATGCAAAATCCTACAGAAGATTTTATTTCAAGGGCTTTCTTAATAAACTACAGGGACTTGTTCCTTCCATATGGCAAAAGTCTGTATCAGTACCACACAAAACATTAAAAAACCGGGTTAAAATAAAGCAAGTAGTTATTAGGCTTAGATGATAAAAAATTATAGTCAACCCCCTTCACCAGAACAATTAGATCCCACATTGTATTAGCTAGATCATCCCAAAAGAACTCTCAAGTAGATTTTCCTCTTACCAGCCATCTAGTTTAAAGCTCTGGACAAAGTTTAGTTGCAGGCTGATTATTCTATCATTACTGTAAGAGTGAAAGGCTTTTTTTAAATAAGAAAGCTTTCCCGATAAAGCGACATGGAGCTGTTATTCATATTGTGTCTCTTTCAGGAACCCCTGCATAAGAGGTCTGAGCCTGGTTTTTATTTAAGGATAAGGATTAACTACAACCACACATTTCCACAGATGTTAACTTTACCAGATGCTTTTTTGAGAAGAATCACTGTAACGTAAGAAAAAAATTCTTAGAATTTTTAAAGTGATTTAAATATCGGCCCCGGAACTGGGCTAAGAGAACATCAGCTTGCGGTTGACACTTTTACACGCCTGCAGCAGCACCATTCCCCTCCCTCGGACAGCCTGGGGCACCGTGGCCCAGCCTCCCGCCCAGCGGACAGCCCTGCCCGGCAGAAGCGGGAGCGCTGCCCTCGGGCCGGGCCCGGCTCCCCGCGGCGGGAGCGGTGCCGCCGACTCCGCTTCCCCCGCGGGGCCCGAGCGCCGCGGGAAGCGCTGCTGGCGGGAAGCGACCGCGGCGGCGGCACGGCCGGGCCCGCTCCGCGCCTGCACCGGGGCACAGGCGGCACGTGCTCCCCTGCTCCGGGAACCCTCCCTGCCTCCCTCCTCCCTCNGGGCCCCGCTCCGCCGCTCCAGAGACCGCGAGTCGGCGCCGCGCAGCCCAGCAGCCCCCGCGGCCCGCCCGCCCCTCACGGCGCGCCACTTCCGGGGCGGGGGAGCGGCCACAGCGCGGCCCGGCCCGCCCCGCGCCGGGAGCGCGCGAGATCGTGAGGGCCCGGCGCACCGGGATTCTGTTCATCCGTTGTGTTCTCCCTTTCTGTTCACAGCTTTTGCCCATTGAGCACAAAAAGTGACAACTTGAATTTGTACAGTGGTGGTATATTTACATTTATTAAATATTGCAGTCACTTAAACACTACAGATGTGCCGTAGGCATCTATAGCGCTACAAACACGGGAATCGCACAAGTGAAAATTTTAAGAAATAGTATTGACTTTACAATTGATTTGACTTCCGCATTACTTAATTTTCTAGTTTACAGGTGAAACAGTAAAACAGTGTCTACCATAATACAGTTCCAATAGCACAAATATTCAGTGTTTACATTCAACTGTTTTAAAAAACATATTATACAGATGGCTAAGAGATTCCCTGCTCTGAGCTTCCCACCTCTTCTAGGCTGCTGACCAGAGCTCAGAATCCTATTCCTCTTGCTGAGTTCATCTTCTTGCCTGTGCCCAAGACCTGATCGAAACACACCCTCTTGGGATGTGCTACATGAGTTAATTTTAAAAGGCATTGTAGGTTTTTGTGAAAAATAGCACCAGTTGAAATTTAACCATCAGTCTGAACTTACTCTTCTCTCCATTTATTGTAATGCACTGAAAATCTCTGAGAAATTAGGATTTAACTGAGGTCCTAAGCAGTAATTTCTTTGACTTTTATTTATGCCAGCAAACACTTTCCTGACAGGGGAGAACTAAAGGCGTTTTTTCTACTTCGCACTTAACACTGAGGCAAAAAAGCAGATTTGGTGCCTGCAGGTTGCACAGGGCACAAAGCAGAGTCCAGCTTCCTGTGCCTGTGCTCCAGCCCTGGATCAGCACTGTCTTTCACCAGCATCGAGCACCTCCTTTGCAAGCAGTTGACAAGTGGACGCTGAGGGGTTTGGCTTTGTTAGTCCTCACCTTGTTCTTAGATCCTTTCCCTGACTCATGACTGCTGGGGACAGGGTACAGGCCAGGATGACCCTCAAGGCCAGCCACAAGCAGCTGTTCTATGCTTGTGTTTTTCAACAAACATGAAGCTTTATGGGTACATAATTTGCACTGAAAAATTAAATCAACACGTTGAGTTCATTGTGATTTCACTCTATACAAACACCTTCCTGTTCTTGTGATGTTGTCCTTTAAATCTTCACCTGTCCTTGAGCAATTCTCATCTGTAGAGATTTCCAGGAGAAACAAATTCTTGCTCACCTGCTCGGCCCACGCATTTCAAACAGCCTCAGAATTCAATTCTCCACACCTCTCTAGAATTTGGAGTCTTTAAACAAATTACACCAGATCCTTAAATAAATCTCAGTGAGATGGGTAACAAAGCAAAACACTGAACAAAACACACAAGCTTCTGACATAGTGAGGCAACATATGAAAATATCAAAAAAAGAACTGTACATAGACACCACAGAACTTCACATCAAAGCCAGAGTTGAGTGCCACCTGCTACCAGCAGTCAAATGCAAGTCAAAAATAGCATAAAAATATGAAAGAAGAAAAAAAAAAAGCTGAAAATGCTTATGATCAAGCAAAAGAAATATTATAAACTCAGTGCTTACTGCTTGGAAAAGTCCTTTCTTTGTACCTGAGAAATCCAATAAAACCAAAATTTCATTTTAGGTGGCAGTGCTGGTGTGGGAAGTTCCCATCACACCGTACAGCAGCCCGGTGTCATCCCTGCCTCTCACATCAATGCCTAACAGTTGTTTCTGCAGTCATTTTATAAACTGGATTGGGAGATCTGTGCTAAAAGAGCCTTCTCTATTTCCCAAGGCTTTTCTTCATTTGGATCACCACTGTCAGGCCACTCAGAGTATGATCTGTTTGGCTGTAAATCACTTTACAAAAATCCACTTTCTACGCAGAATTTGAAGATCTCACATTAAGTTTTGAGAGAAATAATAAATAAAACAATCCTACAGATAATTTTTTTCTTCATGCATAACATACTTCGACAAGTTTCTTTAGCTGTTACCTTTGCTCAAGTCACAGTTTAGAAAAGATCAAATGGTATTAAACAAAACAGAGAACTTTGAATCTCAGGCGGATGTTAATTTTCCAGTCTCTCTCATTTCCTCCTTCCATTCCACACAGGTACACATCTTGAATTGATATTAAAAAAGAGTTAAGACATTAAGGCTTTTCTCTGAGCAGCCCTCCCCCTGCAAAAAATACCCAAACTACAAATATGTGTGCATCAGCCAAAGATCCCACTGCAAAGCCTTGCAGAGTCTTTTTTCATTTCTCATTGGCAATGTCAAAGAGAGTGTCAGAATGGCCAAGAGAAATACCCTTTTATTTCTCCTTCTGGAAAACTACTGCACACTTTTGGCCTGTGCTCTGGGGCTACTATCAACATTTCTTGCCTCATTCCTAGCCTAAGCTCTTCTTTGCTCTGGCACTTAAAGGTAGAGTTGGAGGCATCCTATAAATGCCCATTTCTGAATCTGATCATCTAGTTATCCAAGTGATACTGCTCTGTATATACCATACACTTAGCTTGTGTCAAGGATCCATTTCTACAGCTACCTTAAGAATACAAAGATTTCATTTTAAGGCCAGTAGTCCTCAGAACAGTATTTTGTTTGGCTTTATTCAGCACCAAGTCATAGTTTCATCCAGTGATTAACAAAAACAAATCAATTTTTCACAGTAGCTCTTATGTTGCTGTACAAAGTATTCTAAGAGAGTAATTTGAGAACTTCCATGACAAAGAATAATTGGACTGAAAAATATATGGAAATCTTGTTACCACATGTATGTTTCTGAGTTGTTTAAAATGAAAACAAATTACATCTAGTTATTAACAATGTGCACTAAGAGATTGTATTAGACAACCCCTCATGAGGTAATCAGTACTGTTATGAATACTGCATCTGCTGTTTTCTGTAACAGAAAGATGCAAATTAAATGCTTACACATTATACACACAGACACAGCCATGTGAGCGCATAGCACTGGGAAGATTACCTACTGCTTCCCATTTATTCAGTTCAGGGTCGTATTTCTCAATGCTCTGCAGGTATGTTCCTTTTGAATAGGAATATCCTCCTGTTACATAGATGCATCCATTCATAACCACCGTGCCACACTCCATCCTTCTCTCCATCATGTGAGCCATCTGCTTCCACTCATTTTGCTCTGGGTCGTAGCAGTCAGTGATCGTGGTCTGTCCACCCACAAAATAGATCTTGTTTTGTAATGTAATTGAACACAATCCGTATTCTTCAGAAAGAAAAGAATACAGTACAACTCAGCATGATAACATTCACTTAAACTGCAAGTACATGACAAACATTGGGCACCACTGAAGGCAGCTGAATATCCTCATTGAGCTTAGGAGACACCTCAGGATTTTCTGCTACACTACAGCACCAATACTCAGTGAAAATTGCTTTAAAAACTTACTGTTACCAGATGTAGAACATAGAGAAAACCCTTTTAAAATTAATATAAATAATTTTTGCCAAATGTCAATGAATAGTTAGATTTTACAGAAAGTTATGTTATTTAATAGAATGTGGACATTCCTTAATTCAGTATTTATATTGTGATTTCCATAGAACAGATGCTTGAAGAAGGTCTTTTTTTCCACTTGCAGGGTTTGGAAACAGCCCTTGCTGCCCTACAGGCATTCTTTTTTTAATTAGCTTTATGCCCAAACCCCCCTGACTGGGTTTAAGGACTTCCAGGTACAAGTAATCAAATCAAGCTGTGTGTTTGTTAGAGAAAGAATTTACCTGGATGTGGACTTGTGGTGACTATACTCCACTCATTGCTACCTGAATGGTATCTCTGGATTTTATCGTAGGTGCAGCTTCCCCTGTAGCCATAGTGACCTCCAGCGACGTAGATGACTTCATGCAGGACACAGGCAGTGGCATTTCCAACTCCTGTTCACAGTGTGAAAGTCAAACATGCATTCAGACTGCACGCAGTAACCATGGTCTCTTCCATCTATAACTCCATTTGGAATGACTTGTTAATATTTTATTAACATTATATGCTTGCAAGTATTTAACTGAATGTGAATAAAATAGATTTATCAAGATACCAGCTTAAATCAAGAACAACTAAATAAAACTGCGGTAACCAATACATATTACACATAATACAGGCACACAATAGTTCAGAGGATTTTTAGGCAGTAATTAAAGTCACATTGTCTCACTGATTTTGGAATAGGCAATTAGTTTCACTCTTTCACTAAGTTAGAGTTGTTAAAAAATTAGTTGGATGGCAAAAGCAAAGACAATGGGAGTTGAGATTGCTCACAGTCTTGGGGTCTCTTTTCTGATACTTTTAGTCATTCTCATGGTATTACTAATTAAGCTGCTGTACAAACAAGGACATAAACAGAATGGAGCCATTTTAGCTCCGTCTCTAGGACAAAAAAATGAAATAAAGCAAAGAGGGCCTGAGCACCTAAGAAGTTTCACACTTATGGAAACTGGGCAAAACAACTGCATAGAATATGTAACTCACAGGATTAGCATAGCTACTTTTGAAGGAAATAAAAGAAAATAGTAGCAATGTCTGAGGAAAACATACAAGCAATAGATAAAGTTGTAAAAGCCTGCTTTTTTTTTTTACATAAACATCCAAAAATTCTCTTGTACATAGAAAAATATTGTTGCATTAACTTACAGTAAATTTTTACAACTAATTATAAATACTTGCATTCATTTATAAAAATGTATGATAAAATGTATAACTGTAGTATTGTTGTTATTGTTACAAAATAATCACAGAATAGTCTGAGTTGGAAGGGACCCAGAAAGATCATCAAGTTCAACTCTTAAGTGAATGGCACATACTGGGATCAAACCCACAACCTTGGCATTATTTAGCACCAGGCTCTGACCAACTGAGCTCATATCAGAATCAATACCCTTTGGTTAGAGTGTGATTCATATATTTTTAGTAGATCATTACTTTGGCTGCTAGAAACAGGTATTAGTGCTTTTCATTATCTTCACACTAGAACTGACACTGGAGGCAGACACCATACAAAAATTTACCTACCTTTGATCATGTTTGCAATGGGAAGCCATTTCTGTATTAAAGGATCGTAAAACTCAGCTTCTTGGACTGGAGCTCCCTTTCTGTACCCTCCCAGTGCATAAATGCAGCCACTCAAGGAAACTGCGCAGTGGTAATACCTTGCGTCGAGCATGGGGCAGCCTTCTGTCCACTCATCTCTTTCGCTGTTATATATCCACACGGTGTCAAGAGCTTCAATACTCTCTGTTCTGTAACCTCCTGTCACATATATGTCTGGCCCCAAACTAGTGACCCCATAGCTCTCTCTGGTGTGATCTGGCATCTCTGTTCCTTGGACCCATGCATTGGTTAAAGGATCCCAAACATACACTTCTGATAAGGGATGCCAGTAATATCCTCCAATTACATACATGACTGCAGTGGATCTTCTGGACACACCTTTGGGATTGAGGTTCAGGGCATTATATATGAGTGACCTTATCTTACTGTCATTGAGTCGGCCTTTTTTTTGCAGACTTAAAGCTGACCTCAAATACACATTATCTAAGTCTAATTTGATGCAGCTCAGCACTTCACAAATGTCTTCAATTCTTCCTTCCACATTGTGTGCAACCCACTTAATGACAGCTTCAATGGCTGCCTCTTCTTTCTGAACATTGAGATTCTCCCTGGAGAGAATATAAGAAAGCTTCTCCTTGCCAATGTCCAGAAACTCTTCCTGCTTCCACACTTCTTCAAACTGCCATAACAATATCCTTCTGGACTCTTTCTCCAGCTCCGAGCAATCATGATATTCAGCAAAGGAGTGCATCCCAATGCAGTTGTCAGTATCTAAGTGCCTTACCAGAAACTGCTCACAGGCTTTCTTTACGGACACGAACTGGAGCAGGTCTGCAGCCTGGAGTAGGCTTTGGACATTTCTCTTTGTTATCTGGATCTGTGAGGTGTATGCGTAATTCACGAGAGCTTCCAGTACTGCGTGGCTCAGCCCGGGAAGGTTGATCTGGTTTTTGGATTTTTCTTTCATATCGGCTGTGAACATGGCTTTAAAATAACTGCTGCAGGCTGCCAGGGCAGCTCTGTGGCAGTGGAAGATGACCCCCGAAGCGCACTGCAGGGTGATATCGGTGAAGAGCCCGTCCAGGTAAAACGCCCGGAACGCCTCCAAGAAGCCGGCGGGGTGCGCGGAGTCCTTGTAGAGGTACGCGTATTCCTCCTGCCCGGCCGCGGCCATCGCCGCGCCCCGCAGCTCCCGCCGCTTTGTCCGCGCAGCCCGGCCGCCCTCCGGCTGCGGACCCGCCCGGCACGGCGCTTGCGGGGGCTCCCAGCCCGCGGCGGCCCGTGCCCGTCTTTGGAAGAGCCGCTGCCGGAGGGAGCGGCGGGGCCGCAGCGACGGCTCCTATTTTGGTGCCCCGTCCGGGCCCCCCCGCGCACCCCTCCGCGAGGCCCGCGGCCCCCGCGCGCCCGCTCGCCTCGGGAAGGTCCGGCCCGAACCGCCGCCGCCGCCGCCCAGGGGCAGGGGCTAAAGGCTGTCTGCGGTGGTGACAGAAGGCCCGGCCGTATTAGGGACAGGAGCAGATGCCTGGGGAGCGTCACCGGCTCGGTGTCACTCAGCCACACAACAAAGCGAGGGGCTCGGCCGCCGCTGTCAGCGACCTGAAGCCGCTTCTGGCAGGGCCGCCCCGCGCTCCCAGGGCGCTTGGAGGAGCGATACTGGGAAGAGCAGCAAGCTCCAAGGGCTCCCCCATTACCGGAGAGCAGGAGTCGAAAGGGAGCAGCCACAGCTCTCCCCAGACTCCTGAATCTGGCAGGGTGCAAAGGACAGTGACAAATTATGCCCACAAACAGATTTGAATTACAAGTAAAATTTTCAGGAAGAAGGCTATATAGGGTTTTAAAACTCCTGAAAAGGTGATTCACAATTTAAGAAGAAATTTTTTTTTTTCTGCTAGCAACACATTCTCTTTATATAAAACACAGCATCCTCTGGTTTCAAGGAGCTGTGGGCTCTCCTTCATCTGCAGCAGGGTTTGGATTCTTTGCATCCAACAGCCAGGCTCTCCCTGCCCTGCCAGAGCTTTCCTAGATTGAAAGAACCGCCAGTAATTTCTCCAACTAAAAGGAGGTGAATATTATTATTAGCGAAGTGCCAGCAATACCCAAAAGGAGAAATTTTGAGAGTTCCCACTCGACACCGATGAAAAAACATCATATTTTTCTATTAATTACTGGTGGTATTTCCACCACAATGCCCAGCAGAAGTATGAACTAAGGAAATCCAAACAGGAAAGTGAATATGGTCGTACCCCTCTGCCATCCTTCCTCCCATACTAAATCTGCACCAGGATTCAAACTGGCCCTTGGCCTTCACACAGTAACATGAGACAAATAAAAAAAAGATCCAAAGTAACAAAAAAACCCCCACAAAATCAAAATTTCCCCACACCTACACACATCTATGCCTTCCTTTTTTTCAACCCCTCTTGATGCATTGTTAGCCCAGAGAACTGGCGATCTGTAGTGTAACCTAGGAATTACAACAGCCCTGCTGTCTGACATGGCCCTGTCCCTCAGTTACATTACTCTGTTTCATTTGCTAGAACATTCCCTTGTGCAGCCCCAAGTTTTTATACATCGCCATGCCAACAGCTTTGTTTTGGTTGCATTTTCCATTTCATCAGCTTCCTATGGACAAGAAGGAACTTCTTCAAAGTCTTGGCTATAGCACTAGCACACAGTATAGAGACTAAGTACTTGCATACTAGTGGTGTATGACAGCACACCTGTTACCATACAGAAAGTTTCCTGTACTTATATGACTTTTGTTATGCATTTTTTTACGTAACATTTTTACCTAAGTCATCTCCCTCCCAGAGAACAAATCAGGAGGTCAGCAACGCTTAGTACTGAACATGCATCCCCTTCAAGGAGCTTCTCCCTTTCTTTTGGTTGGGCTACCAACTTCAACCAGCTTCACTCTTTGGAGATACGCATCTCCCCTCCATTGTTACCAAACATAGAAAAATTTGGTAATTGTGGTGCTTCAGAAAAGTCCTCACTTTCATTAAGTGGGGGGAAAAAAGCTGATCAAGACCTGATTAATGGTCTGCCTACTGGAATTGAAAAATTTCTTGTCTCCAACATGCACTTTGTCTGGCAAATATCATCAACTCTACCCTCTACTTCAAGTCATTAGAACATAATTGCTAATATTTCAAGTACTCTGCTTAATCTACTCTCCTGCTTCATCACCTTAATCAAAGCTTCAGAAATAACATTTTTGGAGCATGAAGAATAATTTCTCACCCAACATCTCACTCTCACAGCAAATTACAAGGTAGGTCCCTTAGGCTAAAAGAACAATAGTTAGTGTAAGTGGAAGAAAAAGCTGAGTAATCGCTGATATACTACTTTTTGTTTGTTTTTAAGCAAGCAGTAACTGAGATCTGTGGACAAACCGAAAGTAAGCTATTCCATAACTAAGTTCTGAAAAACACAGAAGAGACCAGCACAGAATCTGGAATGTTCAGCAGCACATCTAGAATTAAGGAAACACACAGCTGTCCTGGTTTTGGCTGGGATAGTGTTAATTTCCTTCTTAGTCACTGGTTCAGTGCTGTGTTTTGGATTTACTATGGGAATCATGTTGATAACACACTGTTGTTTTGGTTGTTGCTAAGTGGTGCTTACCCATAGTCAAGGACTTTTCAGTTTCCCGTGCTCTGCCGGTGGGAAGCTGCACAAGGAGCTGGGGGGAGCATGGCCAGGACAGCAGGGCCAGACAGGCCAAAGGGATATCCCAGAGCATGCGGGGGCACACTCAGTACAGAAACTGGGGCAGTCAGCTGGGAGGGGCCGATCACTGCTCGGGGGTGGGCTGGGCACCCGTCAGTGCGTGGTGAGCAGTGTGTTGTACATCACTTGTTTCTCCTGGACTTCCTCCTTTCTCTCTCCTTTTCATTACAATTATAATCATTTTGTACTACTATATTTTATTTTGTTTTAATTATTAAATTGTTCTCATCTCAACTCAGAGAGTTTAATTTTTTCCACACTTCTCCTCCCTACTGAGCACGGGGTAGGGGGAAGGTTGCAGTGTGCAAGCTGCTCTACTTAGTTGCCAGCTGGGGTCAAACAATGGCAACAACTTAAAACCCAAACTTAGGAAATTGCCCTATGCAACAGCCATTACCATTCTTTTGTATGACCTGTAAACCAGACAACTTAAACCTGCCACAGCCTGAGACCTACCAGTCCTTAGATGTCTTTGTGCCCTTGTGTAAAACACTAGGCCAAGATCCCAAATATGAACATCTCAGACACCTACCAAATATCCATCACTAAAGTCAAGCTCCTGAGAACTGAAGTGTATTACTTTGGACATCTTAGGCAACACACTGTTCAAAGCAACTTTCTACAATACAGTAAAATAGTTGAGGCAAGGAAAGAAGTACACAAAGGAAATTTATGTAAACCAGCAGCCTGAAAACAGGCTCAAAAATCTTCAATTAAGGAAAAGGAATGTAGTGACATTATGAAATGTCTGTAAGAAAATGAGAATAACATTGCACAGAAAACAAAGGAAGACAGGTACAGTAACTGCAGGCTGCTGTGCTACACCTCAGACATCTGCAACTGAGGTGCTGTGAAAAGCTGGCCTAATTGCTCAGTTATTAAAGCACTTAAGCTAAATATGACCTCAGTTTAATAGCAGACTACATAATTTGAACTTTGAGATGTAAGAATAAAAACATTTGGCATGAAAACACATTATTTAACTTTAATGGGACTTACTTTTAATACCTTTATATGCACAGTCCAACACTTGGGGCTCATCTCACTGTCAGAGGTAAAGAGAAAGACTGCATGTTCACAAACAATTCTTTAGAACTACTTAGACAGAACAATCTGTTTAAAAGTTAAAATGGACATAGATGCTTCCTTCCAGACTGTAAGAGACTGTGCTGTAGATATAGATGAGAATGAATAGGTAAAATCAGTGTATACATGTATATGTATATACCATTCTGTGAGCCTGTGCACTGCAGTAGAAACCAAGGAGGAAAAAAGGCATCTAGCTGACTCAGAGCTGTCAGCATCAGCTCTGCACAGAGTGGCAGCAGTCAGAAGGGGACAGAGACTTTTCTTTAAACAAAAGAGCAACATCCTTACAGCTTTCCAGAAGAAAAAGAGTCTGACCAGCCAAAGGCTGACACCTACACTTGTGTCTACTCTCTCCAGGCCTGATGCCACACAGGCCAGCAGAATACATGACACAAATTAGTTGTGTTGCATTTGTCCATGACAGCAACTTTTATTGTCTTTACAATACAAGATAATACAAACTATTAAAAAGTAATTTTGTTTGGTAAAATATTTAGGAGATTGAAAATATAAATGCATCTTTGGATTAAACAAGATTACAAGCAAATAATTTGCCATGAGATCAAAGAAGTATAAAAGCCAACATTTCCAGAACCATGCTCCTGGCGCCTAATGTTTTCTAAATAAAGAATTTCATTCTTTTGAACAGTAATTCCCACTCCTTCCTCTAAGTGTGTGGGATTGCAAAGGTCAGTTATATATTTGGTAAAGGGTTGGAGGGGAGGGAGTACACAAAAACTAATGACAAGTCCTGTCCCAAACCCCCTTCTCCACTTATGTTGCAATCTGTATTGTGTTAGAAGGCCTTTTTTACTGCACTTTCCCATTATTACCAGGATTGAACATAAACAGCTTTATGTTGTAGTTAAAAACCCCGTAATTTCAGATAAGAGCCCAATTTAACAATTTTGAGCTTTTATACACATGCAGTTTTTTCTCTCTCAATAAGTTAAAATGTTTCAGTTCAGTTTCAGTTTCCTTATATAATTTGAATCATTCCTTTATAAGTAGTTTCAGGTAAGACATAATGTCGATAGCAGATGACCAAACCAGAATAGAACACTGTACAGGACTGAGACTTTGGGCCAGCTGAGAAATCCTTTTCTCCAAGGCATACCCCTGCCTGGGCATAGCAATATCATTCTTCTTCAAGAACATTACTGGACATAAGTCATTCCCACCATCACCTATATATACAATTTGTGTATAACTAACTCCTCGCTCCAACTGTTTATCTAGAAATTCTTTTAAAACTTTCCTTTTGCAAAGGTTTTTAGGGCACTTTGCACAATGGTGAGCATGGAAGTGCTGTACAGTAAGATAGCCAGTACTGCTGAATGCTGCAGGGTTTGTAAACACTTCATCAAACACTTTATGGAAGTCAGCAGCTTTCAAAATCCAGTCAATAAATACTGTATTAGAATCTGAAACAATTATACAATCAAACCACTCCTTGTTCTTGCCAATAAATCCCAGAAGATCCATCATTCCTGCAGTGAAAGGAATTGTTGTCATAGTCCTTTTCATCTCATCTTCTTTAACACCATTGTCTCCCAAGTAGACAAAGACTCTTCCCATATATTCTGTCCAATGTCCTGGTTGGTAAGAGTTTCTTAATCCATTAGGAAGTTTTCTTTCAGGAGCACATTTCACAATCCAGGTGTCACTATTTTCATCTATGATTGTATGGTCAAAATCAAAAACCAACAGAAATTTCATAGCTGTGAGAAAATAGTTTCCAAAACAAACAAATAAGAAAATTATTTATGTAAACAGAAGTACTACATTCCTACCCTGACCTTGTGCTCGGAAATTCTGGAAGAAAATATCGGAACATAATAAACTATTTATGGCCACTACTGCGATGGGAAGTTGTGCTGTAGCTAAAAATGCAATTTGCAAATGCTGAAGTTCAGTGTCCAGCTTCTGTTTAAAATAGTTACTGTGGCAGTATTTAACTCACGCTGCAGTTACTAATACTTGCTAACACAGCACAAATCTTCCTGTACTCACACGCCATCAGTTTGAGCAGATACTAATTTCTCCATCAGCATTTGGCAATGCAACCAAATTTCTGGGATTCTCCTGGCAAAACGCCTCAATAGGTGTTTCAAGAGGAAACGTTCAGCAAACAGACCGAGCTTGTGCTTTCAACGAGGCCGCACTAAATCAAAGCAGCCAACGAAACGTAGCGCAGCCATCTGTGAAGCTGAATCTGCCGACCCCTCGCGGGCAGGCCAGCCCTGCTCCGGGCCCCGCAGCCTCGCCGGCGGGGCCGTACCGGGGGGGCTCGGCCGTGAGGGGAAGGGGCGGTGCCGGCGGGCCCGGCGCTCCGCCCACACCGGCACGTGACCGCGCTCCGCCGGGTCGCCCGGCAACGGCCCCGCGGCCCGGCAAGATGGCGGGGGCAGCGGCGAGGCGGCGGCGGCGCGGCGGCCGTGAGTGCGGGCAGCGGGACCCGGCGGGACGGCTCAGGGAGGCTGTAGGGGTGCCCAGCGTGACTCTCCCCAAAGCTCCCCCAGCTGCAGACGGCAAGAGGGGCTGTTTGTCCCTAGGAACGGAGTGGAGAGAACTGACCTGAACGCAGCGCAGGTCCAGTAACCTCCGAGGGCAGCAGCTGGGGAAGAACGAGGGGCTTGGCAGATTCCTGCCTGCAGGGCGCTGCCGCATCAGGGCGCCTTCGCTTCTGGTGAGGCTGTCTGCACCTAGGACAGAGGGAGGGGATCAGGTCTGATCCCTGTCGGGAGACTGGCCAGCAACGGCATCTGGAAAACAGACTTTGACACTGGTGTCACTCTAAGAGAAACCTCCTTACCTTTCAGACACGGCCTGTCAATCTGCAGCAGATCACACGATTTCTACAGAACACCACTCTGTACAGAGTGCCACTCCCTTCAGCAATGGTGGTGACACTTGAAAGAGCATTTCACAAAACCTAGACGTCAACTAGAAAAGTTGCGTTTATGCCTGCACACGTGTATGTAAGCTTAATGCAACAAAGAAATCCTAGTCTTGCCAACAAATCAAGAACTGTTCTACAACAGAACTACTTCAGTAAATATGATGAGTATGCCAGATGCTGTAGTAAGGCACACTCCTGAACTGCTGCCTCATCCAGCCAGCGGAATGGCTTTACCAATATTCTCCTTTTCATTTTGGGAATGGTCTCTGCCACCTGCTGTTCTAAGAATTATGCCCAAGTACTGCCTGGGAAGTGTGTTACTACAAGCCAAACCCACACATACACACAAACAGGCAAGGGCACACACAAACAGTCCAATCAGTGCCCGTCCTAGTACATGCACTAGGCCTAGGTAGACTACAAATACAGATACCCTGTCTTGGCATGGGGGACTAATACTAAGGATAACTTAGTATTGTTACCATGCATTCAAATCCTGATACACATTTGATTATTGGATTTTCTGGTATCAAGTAACCTTTGCATTTTTTCTTCCCTCTGCACAGCACATCATTTGAAAGAAAAGGATGTTCTAGATGAGTATATCCTTCCAAATGAAGCAGATCTTCGTCAGGTCATTATACTGCCAAAAGCAGAATGGGAAAGGATTCAGGCCAGCACTAGAGAAGCAGCACACATTGAGAAGAAAGAACAGGAAGAAGTGCAGTTGGACTCCAAAGCTGCTGAAAAAGACTCTCGCAATGCCACTCTGGTGAGCACAAGATACATTTGTAAACAAGGGTAGTTGCTTTTGTATATACAAAAACACACAGTAACATTTCTAGCTGTACTCCCTTAGTTCAACATTTGCTTTTGACTATGTATTTCAACTAAAAGCCATTTAAATACATTTAAATATATTTTTTTACTTAAAGTGCAAAGTAAAAGACCAATCCAAAATTTTTCTAATTTTGTCTGCACTGTAGGACCTGATACAACAGAAACTTCAAGCCAAAAAATTACGTGAAGAAAAGGAAGAGGAAGAAAGAAAGTTACTTGATTTGGAAGAAGCAAAGTTCCAAGCAGCAAAACGGAAGGAGGTTATTGATCGTGCAAAAACCTACCTATGTTATCAGGATGACAGAATGAGACACTTCCATGTTTGTTGACAACTTATATTTTTTACACTGAAATTGTACTGAATGTCTCTAAAGACTTCTGAACATGCAAATGACTTTAAATGTTCTCTTGCAGAGTGCACTTCTACTTAGTAAGATCCTAAAAGAAAGAGATGCTCAAGTTGAATTTCTGAAGTCAAGATTAGTTGATAACAAAAAGAGGGATTATGAAGAAGAGCAACGTCAATTTAAAGAATACATTCTCAGTGAGCAAAAAAAAGCACAGCAGCATTACATGAATCAACAGGCGCTATGCAAAGATCAGCTACAACAGTAAGTAAAAATTAAAAGCAGCCCTACTTCATTATTTACTTAAACTCTTCTCAATATACATTCTATGAGGTTTTTACAGAAACTTACTAATGATTTTTTTCACAAATGCCATTCTTTTAAAAGAAGATCTTGCCCAAAAGGGAAAAGCTATATACATTTTTAGTTGCCAACAGTCTGTATGCAAAATTGCCTCTGGAAAGCATCAGCAGGTTTTAGCCAAATCACTGTTCAAATGTTGTTAATTAAATTTAAGAGTACTTTACTCAGTTTTTGTTCCAGACAAGGAAAAGGTTAAATTAGGTTTTCTATTTACCCATGAGCTTCCAGACTGCACAACAAGAGAAGGCATTACTGTCACTTCTACTCCTTCTCTCAGGTCTTCCGTACATCTTATGGAGGGGTCCCCAGTGGTATTTATAGGACTGGCCCTGGTGGTCTGATAGAAGGAATCAAATTTCCCAAGGCAGAGGAAGGGTTCAAAGTCTGGTCTTACATATTCCAAGCACAACACATAGATCCTTGCAGAACTTAGTATAGAACACTACCAGCTTAAGGTGCTGCCTGTGTGCCCAGAAGAAACACAGGTATGGTGGGTCACACTGGGGAAATCCTGTTCTCCAAGGATGCTGCAGATACAGGCCAGAGCATTACCAGTGCAGTGGTGCTAATGAGTCATGCAGCTAAAACTTACCACCACGAGACTGCACACTATGAGCGTATCATGTAGCTCATTTCTGACCAGGGCTACCATGACAAACAACCATGCTGTTATTCACCTCTGATATCCCACCTACCTTCAACTCAAAATATCACATTCTTCACTGCAAGGTACCTATGGTTATGCAGTTCATTACTTCATGCAGTTCCTAGACAATTTATTCACCTTTTATTGATTCAGAATAAAGGACCGTGAGCATCAGGCAGATCTGGCCAAACAGGAAAAAAAAAGAGAAGATGAAGAAATACAGAGATCGATCCAACTGTACCAGGTAGAAATTCAGAGAAAAAAAGAAAAGGAACACAAGGAAAAAATTGAACGCCGGAAGCTGTATCATGTAAGTAAGCAGGAAAGCAGACAGTTCAAAATACGTATTTCACCTTGGCTGTGATGGTTGGACTCAGCCCACAGATAAAGGGGTCTACTAGCAACAGGGTCTTTGCTCACAGCTTCAGTAGCCTGGGATCAAATGCCAACCCTGCCAATTGTAGGCCATGATTTTCCTCTGTGCTTTTGAGAAAGACCTCTTAGAGGCCCCTCCCTTCTGTTGTCTGAAGGGATGTTGGCATTTGATGCTTTGACTGGTCTGTGGTTAAAGATTTGGCTGTAGACATGAAGGAATATCTCCCTGACTTGAGAACTGGATTTAAGTTTTATGTTCCTGGTGTTTTAAGCCCATTTTTCTTTGTTAGAAAGAGGGAATAGACAGAGACTGAATGTATCTTTTTAATTTGGCTTAATATTTATGATTGGAGAGGTTTAGGAATTTAGTCAAGACTTGCTGCCATCTAATTTCATCTTTAAAGGCAACCTACTAAGGTAAAAACTCAGAGCAGTTCTGGCCAGCATGCAAAAGACAGTTGTTTTTTTACATAAAAGTATAGAAAACTGCTCTTCTGCTGTGTTTTGGATTAAGCTCTTAGACAGGGATAGTTTTGGAGGAGGTGGGGCCAGGAGCAGAATGATCTGTGTGTGTGGGTGGTCGTTGGACCATCCCCCTTGCCCAGGTGTATCAGTGGGAGCACGGGACAGTGCTCTCTGCACCACACAGCAATTTGTGCAATGCACAGGAGAAGCAGCTGATTGATGCTCAATTCCTTTTCCACACCCTCACATCTACTGTCTCCTCCTGATGCATGTTTGAATAGGGAGGCAGAAGTAAGTAGAAGTATCCCTTTCCTGTTTTCTCTCTCCTTTCCTGAAGATCCCTTTTCTCTCTTCTGTTTTTGAAAGAAACTTGAGGAGGGGGAACAGGGAGTGATTCCTGTAAGCTTCTACACTGGGCCCAGATATTCTAAACATCATCTTTTACATCAGGACCATTTTGCCCATACAGGAGTATGTAAATGACCAGAAAATAATCAAAGCAATAGAGAAGCAAAACCAAATGGAAGAAGATGACCGGATCAAAGCCCATTTTAAAGCAAAGGAAATTATTGCCCAGATGAGAAAAAAGAGAGAAGCTGAACTGCGTAGGTAGGTACAATGCTAGGGTATAAAATGTAAATGATCTAAAAATGATACTGTAGTTGTTTTCAGATCACTTAGACTAATGATATAACACAATCAACAGTTATTCTAAAATTTTATTCTAAATTCTACTGATAGGGAGAGCAGGGAATTCAGGAGAAACAGGAAATTTTTTCACAGATTCCTTAGAGTGTGAAGGAGCAATCTCTCCACCTTTCAAAGTACAGAGGTTTATGGAAGTGCAAAGCTTTGTACCAGTGTATTATGAAGAGTGATTTTCCATATGGCCTGCCAAATCTCCACCTCCTCAACTTAAGGACAATTAAGATCCTTGATTAAAATATTTCTGAGTATCAGCTGTATTTCTGTGCGTCGGCTCAAGAAAAATGATTTGACTTCTCAACAAGGCACACACATTAACTACATCATGTTCTTATTAAGGGGAGATATTTTATCAATTTAACCTTGAGGGTACAACGTGATGATACCACTGAATAAATCTAAGAGTTTTCTTCCCTTCCTGCTTCTGGCCAATACTTCCAACATTCCTCTCCTGATGGCAAGATGCTTGCTATAATCCTTACTGAGTGATCCAGCTCATTATTGCAACAGAAAATAGCGATACAAGAACACTGAGTACCTTTATTTGCTAAATCAGATAATATAAAAATAAATCAAAGAGGAGGAACAAAAGGAGATCATGAGTGGGTGGACCAGCCTGTGTGGTCGAAGGAGAGAACTCTAGAAGCAGAATTGATGAGTTTGGTAGCCTCAGGTAGACCCAGGTGTGTTGCCCTGGTATGTTATGGAAGCTCATGTTCTTCTGCAGACAAGCACAGGAACGACAGGACAAAATCGTCAGTCGATTAGCTGAACAAATGATCGAGGAATTAAAGAAGGACGATGGTCGACTGGCTAGAGATGTTGCAAGAATAGAAGCTGAAGAAGAAAAAAAACGCAAAGAGAAAGAAGCAAAACAAAAGGCTGCCATTGAATCTATTGCTGAACACAGAGCCATTGTGGTAAGAAACTTGGGCTGATCTTACTTCTGCTTGCTCCAGCTGAGGAGCCTGGCCCAGACCACAACTGGTGACTCTGGTGCCCTGCATCAGCAAGCTTCAGCAAGTCTGACACCTTTCCTGGAGTCCCCTCTCCCTTTCCCCCTTCTGTGTTGTGCACACATCTGCCAGGGCTGCTGAAAACCCTGGGCTTGGACACTGGCAGCCACAGTGACCGTGCTTATTGGAGCACTGATACAGGGCTGCTTCTGCAGAGAGATACAACTTGCAGCTTAGCAGGCCAGCTCCTTGGTTAACTTTTGTGTGTTTTGTAAACTACAGATGAAGCTGAAAGAGGAAATGGAGAGACAGGAGAAAGAAGAGGCTGAAAAAGAACGTGATAGGTTAATGGAAAAAGCCCGCATCCACCTGGAACTGGAAAACAACAAAAAGCATGGACGACATGCTGCAAACAGAGAAGTACAGAAAATTCAGCTCCAGCAAATGGTAAATAGAAAGCTGTACCCTGTCAATCCCTTCAGAAAGAAGCTTGCATTTAAACCAATGCACTACCTCCTGCTGAGAGAAAGAGAGGAAGTTTGCTGTTTTGTTTGGATTTTTTTGTTTGTTAAGTTGTTTTTAATCATGTGTTGTTTTAATCAGCTTGGCATATGCTGGTGTTGGGGACCAGCCTCCTCAGAGCATTGGTGCAAATCAAGGCTGGTTTGCAAGGACAGATCACATCCTGTCCTTTGCCATTATGACATTTTTTCACCATGCACTGCTGTCCTCTTGTATCTTCTGGGCAGGTCACCAAAGAGCAGCACCTAATGCTGATGTTCACTTGCTATTTAATGTACCCTTTCTGGGGAGATAAGGCAGGGGAGAGAAGAGGGGAGGGATGATAAGTGCCAAATATCAACTAAGGATGCCATAGACCTTCTGTAAGCTTTTACCCTCTCTCAGCTTTACAGGATGGTGATGTTGAGAATAAAAGACTAAGCTTTGTCATTCCGTTTTCTTCATCAGGCTGAAAAGCAGGCAAGAAAAGAGCAGGAAAAACAAGCAGAAATGGACTACTATGCTCAGAGAGAGGCTATTGCACTTTCTAGAGAGCAGGAGTTTCAGAAATATGCAAAGGAAATAATTGAAACAGCATCTAAGACTTCACATCATCTTTATCCTCTTCTCAAAGCATGCGAAGATGGAAAAGGACTTGGACATAGGCCATTTTTCTGAGAAAAGAAGAAATAAATACGAGTTTCCAAACATATAATTCTACATTGGGACCCAGTTACCTTGTTGTAGCTGAAATGCTGCTCAAGAAACAAAACCATAATATAACGTTTAAACTGTCCACAAGGAAAGGCAGAAGCCATTTTTAAGTTAAATAAATGTTTTTCAACAGTACAGGCAGAGTTAAACTATAATTTATTTATATCAAATATATACCATGAATCTGAACTTCCATTTGAAAAAATAAAAGATTGACATATAACTGGTTATATTCAAACATCCCCAGCCTGTATTTCATGAATGTTGTTTATTAAACTTGAGACAGAAATTCATATTATATAATTGACTGTCACTGTAACCCATTCCAGCCCAAAACTCACTATTTCTGTTACATTTTTAATATCCATTGTTCTAAAAATCCACTGTCCCAGGTTTTTCAGGTCTACGATATGAATTCTCAGAGCAAAAAGTCACATTTTCCACTAGCCTACTTCCAGTTAGTTATTCCCCATAATAGGAAAGACCAAACAAAACTACAGGGGACAAATAAAAGAGAACATATGTGAAAGTTAGAACAGTTAGGGTGTGCAGTTTTGGTAGCATTTTGCAACTATGTCTGAAAAACAAATGTCATGCTATAAATCAGTTTTATTACATGAAAATATTAACATGATTTGATCCCAGCCCTTAAAAGGTCACCAAAGAGGCAAAGAGGTCCCAATATAGCTGTATATAGGACCTACAAAATCAGCACATCAACATAAGACAACATAGTTGGGCTGTTCTTTTAAAAAGACTTAGGAGCAATTCAGATGTAATCTATTAAACAGGTAAATAGATGTGATCTAAAATTGTATTTCAGATTCCTCAGCATATTTACTCACCTACACCCAAGCCACAGACATGTCTCCCTCCTTAAGCTTAGGTTTCTTTCATTTCCTTGCCTTGGAAGTTAGAGGTTCCTGCAATGACTTCCTCCACCAGTACCCTGGGCTTTAAACAGGGTATCCCTCTATCCTGGTGTCCACTGGAAGCAAAGTCCAGGAAACCTGAAGCTTTGCTTTGTAGCACCCTACAGCTGCCAGTCTTTGCTGGCCAGACCAGAAAATAATACAAGTCCGTAAAAAAAAAAAAA
>VWZP01007086.1:845945-1136613 GCA_013396995.1 Dicaeum eximium
GTTTGTGGGTCTTTGGTGTGTCCTCAAGTTCCTTGGCCTAGCTGCCGAAAGCAGCCAGGCCTTGGAGAAAGCACAGGACTTCGAGCAAGGTGTGAGGCTACCCCGGAGGCAAGGTACCTCTAGGAAGCTGAGGGCCAAGCAGAACTAGCTTTACCTCCCTACACTGTAAAAACGCTGGGTGTAAAGTGGGTGCTGTCCTTCCCCGGTGCAGCAGTCCCCCACTCGAGGGGTCTCTTCCAGGCAAGACAAGGGATGAATTCCTGGAAGGAGAAGGAGGCCCGACCTCCTTATCCAGCTCCCAGGGCCGCCAAGGGCTCTGGGCCCAGCAAGAGGCAGGCCTGGCGGGGCGCAGGTTCTTGTGAGGCGCGGCAGCGCACGGAGCCAGGCCGAGCTCGCCGGCCACGGCCCCTGCGAACCGGCGGGAGCGGATCGCGGCCGGCGCAGAAGGACAGAGGCGGACGGGCCACTTCAGCCTCTTACCGGGTACAGACGCTCCACAGGGAAACGAGATGTTCCGGAACCGGCTGCGGAGGAAGGTCCGGCCTCCCTGCGAGTGGCTTGTTTCCTTCCTTCCTTCCTTCGCTCAGTGCGTGACAGACCGGACGCTGCCCGCCCGCCAGTCCCCGGGGCGGGGCTGGGCGGGGCGCGCTGCCGCGTCGCTCTCAGGACCCCGCGCCCGCCGCCCGCACGGGTGCCATTGTCCGCCGCGGCCCCGGAGCGCTCCCGCGACCACCGCCTTTGAGCGGGGCGCGATTTCCCGGGAAGCCGAGCCGTCTGTGAGGATCCCTCCTTCTCCTTCGGCAGACGTTCCGTCTCCACAGAGGCGGCGAAGAAGGCCGACGATGGGCCGCGATGGGCCGGACTCTGCCTCGCCAGGAGGCAGAGCTGGAGCGTGGCCGCTACCTGAGCCGCCGGGCCGTGGCCCAGGAGCAGCTGGCGCCGTGGGTCCGGCGGCGGGACNCCTGTAAGGAGAAGGAGGCCCGACCTCCTTATCCAGTTCCCAGGGCCGCCAAGGGCTCTGGGCCCAGCAAGAGGCAGGCCTGGCGGGGCGCAGGTTCTTGTGAGGCGCGGCAGCGCACGGAGCCAGGCCGAGCTCGCCGGCCACGGCCCCTGCGAACCGGCGGGAGCGGATCGCGGCCGGCGCAGAAGGACAGAGGCGGACGGGCCACTTCAGCCTCTTACCGGGTACAGACGCTCCACAGGGAAACGAGATGTTCCGGAACCGGCTGCGGAGGAAGGTCCGGCCTCCCTGCGAGTGGCTTGTTTCCTTCCTTCCTTCCTTCGCTCAGTGCGTGACAGACCGGACGCTGCCCGCCCGCCAGTCCCCGGGGCGGGGCTGGGCGGGGCGCGCTGCCGCGTCGCTCTCAGGACCCCGCGCCCGCCGCCCGCACGGGTGCCATTGTCCGCCGCGGCCCCGGAGCGCTCCCGCGACCACCGCCTTTGAGCGGGGCGCGATTTCCCGGGAAGCCGAGCCCTCTGTGAGGATCCCTCCTTCTCCTTCGGCAGACGTTCCGTCTCCACAGAGGCGGCGAAGAAGGCCGGCGATGGGCCGCGATGGGCCGGACTCTGCCTCGCCAGGAGGCAGAGCTGGAGCGTGGCCGCTACCTGAGCCGCCGGGCCGTGGCCCAGGAGCAGCTGGCGCCGTGGGTCCGGCGGCGGGACTCGGGAGTGGGGCGAGAAAGTTGGGTTAAAAACCTTACCGTGGCAAGCCCGACCCAAAACAAAGATTAGAAAGGAAAAGGAGCATGTACTGAAAAGAAGTGTGTGTTACTAAGCAGACCAAGAAAAAACCAACAACTGGCACAGTGGACAAGGGCAAAGTTTGGAACTATCTTTGGTAAAGGGTGTAAGTATTTCTGCATATAAGTATTTCTATATATTAGTTTCAGGTACAATCTATCAGTGCATATACGATTAATAGAAGCTACTAATGATACACTTCAACTGTTTCTTTTTTCTTCAGAAATACATTTTACCACTACAGAAGCATCAACAAAGGAGTATGAAGCTAGCCACTCTCCTTCCAATTTCTGTGTGCCTGCAAAACCAATCAGTGCCCAACAGCAGAAGCTAACTGTGGACCAAGTTACAAGACATGGTATCTGCTAGAACCTGCCTGTAACTCAAGCTCAAGAAACAAGTGCCATAGCTTGCAACTGTACTGTAACTAGTCTAATTTTATTATGGAGCAAAGCAGTAGATTCTTTTCAGAAGAGGTAACAACCAAAGGTAAACTATCAGTTCATCTGTATTGTACTCCTTGAATATTGCTGTGTCTCCAGGCTTAACTCAAACCTTTTGTTTTGACTTGAAAAAAACTTACTGAGCAAATAAAATTGGGTACATCTGTCTGTAACAATTAAATCCATGTTGACTGTACCTTTTATTTGTGAGTTTTCTACTTACTTTTACTTTGGAGAATGCAACGGAAGGTAGAAATAGTATCTTGAGAAGTGGCATTGGCTGAGTCTTTTAATCCTTTATGGGAGATGTCTGCAGCAAGACTTTGTATCTAGCACTCCAGCTAACCTGGCTACAGGAAATGGGAAAACCATTTTCCTGTCATCTCCTACGCACTCTGCTGCCAACCAGCCAGGCTGTGATACCGCTGTAGGTGACTTTTTGATTGAAAGTTGCTTTTTCAATCAGTTCTAAACTGACTGTAAGCTGTGTTACCATTCCATTTACATTCATATGGAACAGACAGTTCTTCTGTAACTAGTGAAAACTATTCTGCTTCACATTCTGACAGACACAGAGACTTCTACTTTTTCAAGTAAAAGACCGTAGTTGGCAACAAGCAGAGTTTGCAATTAAGACACTAGGTCAGCTTCATTACATGGCTGCATTTTTGTATATTACAATATAGACATAATAGACTGTCATTTGTCATTCTGTCGTAGAAATTCTTAATTGCACCTACTATTTGACACTATTGTCTAATGTAACATGGAATAAAAATCTAACCTCACATCTTCAATAAAAATTTATTGATCTTGGTTTAACTGAGGAGGTGATATCCTGACAGCAAATCACTCTGCCTTGTAAATCTGTACTCAAAGTATCAGCACTTCAGAAGGCTGGAGGTTGCCCAAGCACATTTACCCTGAGGTCAGAGCATGGTGCTAATAACGCTGAGCTCATGGGTTTGATCACTCACCTAACAGCTGACCTGATGATTCTTGTAGGACCTTCCAACTTGGAATATTCTGTGAATTTACAAGCACAGGTTGCACAATATGACTTAGAAACGATTATTTCTCTAAATGCAGAAGATGCTAATACTGCAAGAAGCATATGTGGCAGACATGGAATACACTAACAAATAAGCAAAAAAAGCATTTATTTCTGAGAAGTATTTTAGTACACAACTTATACATTTAAAATCAAGAACTCATTCTCCCAACTTACAACTGAATCACTTTCCCTGTTATGAACTATAGATTACAAAGTGTCCAGAAGACTACATTAGTTATAAAATACTCTGCTAAATGCTACATGCACAATACTGCCAGCATAAATGCCAATTCTTTTAGCTGAAGCAACCCAGTTTTCAGCTAGTTCCTCTTACCACTGTTCATAATTTAATATGCCTAAATTTTTTACAATCCTTTCAAAAACTCTTTCCAATAGCAGCTATAGCTAAAGCCACATACAGACTACCTTTTATAATGGGGATATGTAGCCATGTCTAATTTCCTGCCAAAAATAGCAAGTTTCCTTAAGTGCTTTATGCATTGCAAAATTTAAATTCAAAATCAGACTGCTGCATTAATTAAGTTTATTTTGTCCTTTTAATGTCCTAGAACTTCCATGAACACAAATTTAAATTTAAAACCAATCATATCCATATTCAGCAGTTCAGGATTTCTTCTCTGAACTTATGCATGTTAACTGCCCTATTTGTTTTATTTGAACAATGACTGTATGATTAAGGAAAGATACCAATTTACTAATTCTTTCACAAAATATACCTTTACCTTTATGTAGTTTTACTATCGAAACTCATCACTTTCTAAAAATATTTTATTACTGCTATTCCTTTTGTGACATTTCATACTAGAATTAAAAACCTTATTTTCATATGATATTTTAAACAGGTGAACATAACTTTTGGCTTTACACAACAAAGTTTTGTTGAAACACTGTTCCTAATGACATGAATTGTTCAAGGGTGAGAAGTAAGAGTTAAAACTCTGGCTTTCCATTTTGATGCTTATGTACTTCTAGTTTATGCTAGGTAACTGCAGAACTGTACTAAATTCAAATTTTGCCAAATGCAGTTCATGGACCTTTTGATGTGCATTTTCTTTAATAATTTAGTTAAATACTGCATTAGGAAAATTACTATTTTCAGCAAAGGGAAGGTACATAACAGTTCTTTACATTTCCATTACATTGACTCCAGAAGTGTGGCCAACCACCCCGCCCCTGCAAATAAGACCCCATCCAAAATACCAAGCCCTCCCCCAAAAGAACACTTTCATGGCTGCTGCTTTTATGAAAGTATAGTATGCATATCTTTAGGTTTTCTATTACAAGTAAAGTCCTAAAAGCAGGAATGTACATTTTTGCTCATCAGAAAAGCAATGAGTCTACCATGCCCCTAGAGGTGTTTCCAAAAATACTTTATTTGCTTCAATAAATCAACAGTTCCAGAAAAGGCTGCTAAAAGACTGCTTCTTTTGTTTACATTAACCTAAAATCCATTTGCCAGGCTGACACTATTACAAATCAGACATTATTGGGAATCACTGCAAATTCTTCAATGCATCTGACAAAGAACACTGCAAGAAAAGCCTGTAGTCTGGGATTTCAAGTACAAAGTGCAAAGTTTCAGGCTAAAATTCTAACAACCAAAGAACAAAGTGTTAAAATGCAACCATCGCCTTTTTTCTTTCTTAAAAACAACCAATTGAAACAAACAGAACAACTGAAACACTGTGGCTGTGTTAAAGAATTAGCAGACAGCAACACATTTTTACAGGTAATAGTGTCTACATAACTGCACATTCTATCTACCCACCCTCAGCAAGGATTTCAGCTTCTGAGTTGGTGGCAGTACCCAGAGAATCCAGCATAAAATAACAGTCTCTTTCTAATAAAGTTTGGAAAGCCACTGTCGATTATAAATTCAGCATTCCACGTATCTCTATGTTGCATGGTATTCTTAAAATCTCAGCATCTGTTGTCGATACAATAGAGAATCCACGTCTAACCTTTGTAAGTTATTTCAAGCCTGTATGAACACTTAAGCATACAGCTACAAAGTTAGTCCAGTAATCCCTGCCCTCACTTTATATTTTGTCTTGGGGTTCATCAATTCCCTGGAATAAGGTCAGTCCTGAGGTACCAGCAGAAAAAGTTGTACTCTACTACTTTTTTTTCCCCGCGTTCACAAGGGAAGATCATGAGCATTGTTTTTACTGTCTCTGCAATACTTAAATTCTTCCAAACCAGTCCTCTGAGCCAAAAGCCAATGAATGACCTGACACAGATGTCAAAGATGGCACTGAGCTATACTGTGACTACAGCACAAGGTGGTTACTGTGAGGCTGGGAACAAGAAAGCTCTGCATTGAGGGACTAAATGGTCTCAGGACTGCAAGAACAAAAGCCATTGCCTCCTGACAAGGCAGCAAGAACTGACTGGTGACTTGGGGACATCTTGCTGACCTTGGGATTGTGCTTTGGTCCCACCAAATTCTTAATCAACATTCTCAATTTCCAGTTTGATAAAGAAAAGCACAAATCTGGCAAACCCTCCCTTGGACAAGACTGCAACTGTGTTTCTGTTTAAACAAAGTGGTCACTGAACCAATTTACCACCAAATACAATACAGGCAACTGTATCCCACCGCCTGCAATTTAGTGTAGCCAGCTTTTAAACAAAGCCAAAGTACATTAAAAAAAAGGAAATGGGGTTTGTGCCACCAACTCAGATGGATTTTTAATGTGCTACAAAAGAATTCAAGTCCATTTAAGTTGTGCAAATAATTTTTCGGACTGCAACAAAGTCCATGCAAAAGGGTATCTAAGTGCATATTTTAAAATAAGTAGTTACAACTGCAAACTACAATTTGATTTAATCTCCATTTTGAGATTTCAAACTAAATAAAATTTTTAAAAAATCTTCTATGGATTGCTGTATTGCTGACTGCCTGTATTTTCCCTCCTTCTACAGCACTCAGTATAGTTGTGGATTGTTTCGTTTACATGCTTATACAAGCTTCAGTGCTATTGGAAAGAATATTCTCAGTAGTGCATATAAACTTCTTCAGCAATAGCTTGCTCGTGTGTCAGCTCTATTTAAAATAATGAAACAACATTGCAAACAGTTTTTAAATGAGACTCTGAAGCACATGGCATGCATAGCACAGTATAAATGCACAAGCTGCCACACAAAATCTTCTGAAGCCTAACTTCCTACCTTTACTCTTACTACGAGTTCCCCCAAAATAGGACTACAACTTCTCCAAAGTCCTACAAAGTTCAGAGAGAAGAGATCCACTATAAACGTCTTTGGTTCACTCCTCTGAGTTCTATTAAGTGACTACTGTGTCATCCACCCACATATGGACCAGGAACATTTTTAAACATTCTGCATAAAATGACCACTGAAATGCAAAATCCATAGCAGATGTTTCTAAAACACAATAAAAAAGCACTTGATAGCCAAAGCAGCTCCACTAAGTATTCTGCTAAAAAGTCACTCTACACTTCCAGTTTTCTTCCTTTGAAAACATCACTTGTGTTGTTCACAATCCTAGGTTTTCTTTTGCTGTCAAGACACAACAACTTTTCTTTAGAATAACAACTGTCTGGATCACAATGTCACGCAAGTTTCAGCATTTCTCCTAATGTGCTGCAACGAAACACTAATCACAAAGTGAAAATGTTGACAAACTCATTACAGTAAAAAACAGTCAAAGCAAGTTGTGCCATCTAGTGAAAGATTTGGCAAAAATTTCAACTATTACAGAATTGTTTTGCTTTGACACAGCTTAAGATTAATGCTTGTCACTTCCTTTTATGACTTCTAAGATTTGCCAGTCTTAGATGAGATTAGTTTCATGGACTGGAAGGAGCATTGGTGTTTGTACCAAACCTACTGGACCACTGCACTGAGTTACCACATACCAGCTGCTCTTTGGGGGTCGCACATATGGGGGCACTGCTGCAGCCACACAAGCCAGACTCCTTCTCTTCCACGTGAAGGCGTGGTGGTGAAATACAAACTGGGGAGGGACCTAGAGTCAGGAGAGGAAAGCAGAAAAGGGGGGGGGAATTGGTTTGAGGGACATAGTAGAAAATGAGAAGGAATTCACAGTTACAGTCTTTAGAATGAGGAGAAACAAGGAAGAAAGCAAATTTCAGTTAAAAAAAAATTAAGAGCATGTTTTAAAACATTACTTGAAATTTTGTTTCAACTACTCCAAAAACCAGTACTGGAGAACTGCAAGAGTTTTCTCATGGACTTGTTCAGAAACAAAAGTTGAAAGCATTTCCTGGTTTCTTATCTGACCCCACTGTAAATTCTGGTAATCTGTTTCATCTCTGTGCATCCACTAATTAGGCAACTGAGGCAGGGTAGTCTGAAGCATTCATTTCTGCAGTAGACAACATGAAAGCACAGAATGGAGAGGTTACAGGGGAAAAAAGTTATGCTGATGAGCACTTAGAAATTTGTTTTAGGACAAGGAAATAATTCTTAAACACAGATGACTGCCTTACATGAATGAACCCTACTGCTGGCAGTGACAGAAGTACAAAGATTTACTTTAATTCACTTTGTGATTACAATAAAAACTAACATAATTTACCTCTACAATTAAATTTCCTTAGGATTTATACCTACTGAAAAACAGATGTAGCAAGACTGGAGTAATAGACACCTTGCAATATTCTTCTAGCTTTAAGATGACATGTAGTTTATCTGCAGCTTTCTTCTTCATATATGGAACAAACCTCTTCACAGGCAGCCACTGCTTGCACTGAACTATGTTCATCAGGTAAAAAATAAAATTGGCATGGAAGTTACCTTTCTAGCTGACAATACACAAGAAGGATACATAATCCAATGAAATATTTAAAACACAGCACACTGTATTACACATGTAATTTGTTTTTCATTTCAAGTTTATTAAAACTTTAGCAGTACAAATGATCCAGGTTTTAGATTATCAAAAGACCAAACTGAAGTCCACATCTTTAAAAAAGGCGTTCCCCAAAACGTCTCTAAAACTTTGAGACAATGGAAACATTAAGTCCACAAACTCATCCATGCCTGTCATCATCTGTTCCAGGACTTGTTTCACGATCAGACTTTTTATCTTTACTAGGGGCATGATCTCTTTCCTGACTCTTTGATTTTTGGTTTATTTCTTTTTCTGCTGAGGATCTGGTCTTTTCCTTTTCTTTACTGCTGCGTGAGTATGATTTTTTTGATTCTCTCTCTTTGCTACTTGGTCTCTTTTTTGAGTCTGGACTTCTATCCTGATCTCTACTGGACTTCTTATCTCTGCTAGATTCAGGACTACTACTTTCACGGCTTTTTGAACGCCTCTTCCTTTGGCTTTCACTATCATTCCTCTTATATGAGCTTCTACTTTCCCTATTTGAATACCTGTCTCTGTTTCTGCTTTGACTTTCATCCCTCTCTGAACTCCTTGATTCCCTCCTCCTCCTATTTTCTCTTCCTCTGTATTTATCTGGTGTACCTCTCCTTTCTCTGCTTCTTGATCTTCCTCTCCTTCTTGTTTCTCTCTCTCTATTCCTTGAATAGTCCTTACTTCTACTGCGATCCCTGTCCCTGCTTCTTGATCTCCCTCTCCTGCCCCTATCTCTGCTTTTGCTTCGATCCCTTGTTCTGCTGCTGGAGCTGTGTTTTCCTCTCGCATGCTCACGCTCTTTGCTTCTTGACTTGCGTTTCTCCCTGTCTTTGCTCTTCCTATGCTCTTGTTCATTACTTCTTGAGCCTGCTCTTTTATTTCTCTCCTTGCTCCTACTTCTTTCTTTCTCTCTCCCTCTAGAATCATAGCGCTTTTCTTTTTCTCTACCTTTCTCATGGTCTCTCTCTTTGCTTCTTGATCTTAGCCTCTTTTCATCATGTCTACTGTGCCTGGAGTCTCTTTCTTTACTTTTTGATTTCTCTCTGCTTTTACTATGGCTTCTAGATTTAGCTCTCTTCTTGGCTTTGCTTTTGTTATGCTTGTCATCTTTTTCTGAATTTCTTCTTGTCTCCCTGTCTTTACTGCTGGATTTGTGATCTTTTTTCTTCTCTTTTTCCCCTCTTCGGCTTGGACTTTCAGAAACTTGCCTGTGGTCTGATATTCTTCTCTCTCTTCCTCTTCCTGGGCTCTTTTGATTATCTTTCTTGGTTTCATTTATTTCACTCCTTGGAGAGAAAAAGATACAATTTTTTAGAAGTTTTCATTTTCCTCCACTCTGCAAGATTAAACCAGAAGTGTGACAGCTTCACAACTAAAACTTCACATCAGACTGTTTTTATTAACAACTATGTATTTGCAGTAGCATGGTTAAATTCATACACAATTAAATAATGGAACAATCAAGTCAGCACCCTGGCTTCTTGAAAGCAATTGTACTTGAAAATCCAAGATAATAGGTATTATTTTTAAGTAAACAAAAAAAAATTAGGAACTAAAAGTTAAAAAAAAAATGCACACGTTCCAGAAAGAAGTAATCTTACTTGTCTCCTTTTATCCATCTTTCTCCACTAGACACTCTCATTCTTTGAGCTCTTTGCATTTCTTGCCTCCAATGTGGAGGAGTTTCACTGCGCCGGAATCGATCTCTTGACCTAGATCTGGAAGGCGTCCGGTAACGCTTGGAGGAAAGAAGAGAATATTATGCCTTAGTCTGAATTTCATGTGCTGTGATACCTAAGCAAGATTTTCACCCCTGGCAGTAGGTTCTACATAGCACCTAACATGACACTTCACATGTATACACCAAATTCCCACTGACAAGCTAACTTACTGAAAATATATCTGACATTTAACTGAAGAGGGAATACCAAGTCTGATCAAATATCTGATTTTAAGATAAGGTCTACTTCAGGATTTTTGTAGTCTGATGAGAGGTTTTCTGCTACTTTAAATTTGCACAAACCCTAATGTTTGTTTACTAACAATGAAGATTCCCATCTTTGACAGGCAATGCAAAAACAATACTTCACACTTGTTAAGGACTTTACTAAAAATCTGAGGTATAGAGACTTACGTTATTAAAAACATTTGCTACATGCAGCACACAGCACATGGCTTCACAATATTAAAAGAGCCAATCTGACAGCTCCCCCTGCTGACAGGGGGAGAAGTCTTCCCCACATTCTTGGCACTGATGTCTTTCTGGTTCTGTGTTCACTAGAACCCTTTTTGAGCTAGTTCCATTCACCAATTTAAATATTACCATATTAACTTAAAATATTTTAATGGTTTTTTCTCACCCTCTTCTTCTCTTTTCTGTCCTCCTTCAAGCCTCAGTCCTCAAATCAATTACGATGCACTTCTTTTTTTAAAATCAGCCATACTAATGAATATGATTAGTAACACTAGCAGTGAGACTGTGCTACCACCTTGCTTATTTTGCAGAACAGATTACAAACATTTACCCTCGGTCCTCTTCCTTTTATTTTCCTTCCAGATCTGGTGACTAACAGCCTTCTCTGGTATGTTGACTGTGAATTTGATAGATTACTAAAAATAATTAAAAAATAATTATATTATTTGTACAATTAAAAAATAAGGAAAATCAGTATTAAAACCTCTTTGGAAACCAAATGAAAGCACAATTTTATTTTACAGCAGACAGTAACATCTACACAATAAAACTTAAATTTGTGACCACAATAATTTTACAAGATTTCCAAATTTATCCATTTTTGAAAAAAGAATAAATTATCGACTCAGATTGGACAGCCCCAGCACATGCTAAATGAAATTGAGCCAGTCATTATTCTTTACTCAATAAAACCACTTTCAAGGACTAAGCCTTTGTTCTAGGACAAAGACAATAGTTTCCAATAAATGCAGAAATCTATTTTTCATCCAGCAGTGCTTGCAACATACAACTGTTCATTATGGAAAAGATTCAACATTAGAGTTCTAAAACAGTAATGTGACCATACCATTACCAGCACATAGTCAGACTTAAACTAGATATATTACCTCTCTCTTTCCTTCTCTCTGCTTTTTCTCTCTTTTTCTTTCTCATCTACTTTAGGAGGACTTTTCCTCATCAGGAACCGGTTTTCAGGTATAGGAGGAATTTCTTCAGGACGGACAGTAGATAATGGCTGTGCTTCAGTATTTTCATCTTCACTTTCACTGGATGAGCTTTTTTTTTGTATAGAAAATATGCATAATGAGTTATTTGGATGAGGGAAGACCTTTCAAGCTATTTAAATAATTCAGAAAGTCTCTTAATTCAATATATAATGATACTACAAGAATCTCAGGAAACAGAGCTTATTTCAGAAACGATTTTCCCCACATGGTATCTTTGTTCCAAAGTATACAATTGCAGTAGATTTCTGATCAACACTTTTTCTCTGCTAATTACAATGGTGCAACACTGAACATTTACATACTCTCTATTTAGATAGAACTTTTCTGTTCAATTTATTTTCTTTCAAAAACACTATCAGGAGACTAAAAATTCAGATTTTACACTAGCATTTATAACTGTCTACAGACTATAGTAATTCCACGCAATTTACAAACTTCTGTGAAAAGGGCTTAGATGCAAAGAAAGTGTTTAGGCAGTACTGCCTTAAGTGAATGTTTCTTGAATTTCACTGCTAGCTTAGAAAAATGTGACTTGCACTGTGTCCTGGAGTGACTTTATGATGCTTGTATCCCCAGTCATCTGTTCTGTTTATGCTGGATATTAGGTTGTGCAGTTTTAAGACTGGTTCCCAGAGCCCAGGGGAGAGAAGAAGCACAGAGCTGGTTATCAGCACTTGCTGCCCTGCATCCTCTCCCAGACTGTGCTGCCTGCAGCACAGACAGACAGCAGGACAGAGCTCTCCTTTGCTTTTAGTTAGTTTTTAGCTGGCTGAGGCAGAGAAGTTCCCTGGACTGTGGTTTTTCTTTTTCTTGGAACTGCTCAAACCTGCTCTGGACTGAAACACCCAGAAGAGCACTGGGAGCTCATACCTGTGGCCCACCAGGGCCTGGGACACTGCATTCCAGCATAAATAAACAGGTTTTTCCACTTTTCTCCAAGGAAATCTTTTCCTGAACCAGCTGGGGGACGGGCCAGGTGAATCTGCTTTTCTAGAGGGACCCCCTATGGGAGTTTCCTCCCAAATTTGCCTTAAACCAGGACACACTGACACAACTTTTATCTCACACTCAACTATAACAAAACTATTAGATTCAAAATAACATTCTCAGAAGCAAGACTGCTTTCTCAGTTTTATTATCTTCCAGTGAAGCTGCAAGAGTTTTGGCATATCAGACAAAAAAAATGAAGTATGTTAATTTATTAATTTTTTTGTTTAGTTTTGCTATATTCCTGCATAATAAATTTTCAAAAGTTCCACCGCATATGGTTCAAACTGAGTCGTACAGATGTAAATTTATGGCAACAAACTATCCCTATCCTTTTCAAATCTACCACTCCAACTTTTCAAACTAACTGAAATCTTAGTCCATGCGTTTACTCCTTTCCAAGCTGCAGTTCATCGGCACATGAACATGACCCTTCACAATAATATCAGAAAATTTATTCTTGTATATGGAAACCAACTATCTCCCAGACTGCAAAACCTGCATTGCTAGTTTACAGAAAAGTAGTCTGCAGTTATAACACAAAAAATGGTACTGCATGGTGTACATGTAACAAAACAAATCTCAAAACTGACCTTTTCTTGCTTTTCTTTCTCTTTTTCTTTTCTTTCTTATGTTTCTTGGAATTTTTTTTGTGTTTCTTTTTTCGTTTTTTAGATTTCTCTTCTGAAGCACTCTCAGAATCCGATGATGAATCAGAAGATGATTCTGAATCGCTTGAACTTTCCGAGCCACTGGATGAGGAAGATGACTTGTGCCTCTTCTTTTCTTCTTTCTTGGCTTTAGATCAGAATAGCAAAGACACATTTTAATATCAAACACTTTGAAACTAATCTCAGAAAAATCACCCCATCTACTATCTGTCTCAGATTCTTATAATTGTGTCATGAGATTACTTCATCAACATACTTAAGAACAAATTAACACTTTGGAAAAACACTGTTTTTCCATAGCACAATAAAGGATATGTCTAGAAAAACAAGACATTTTCGTAATTTGGATTTATGAAACTTTAAGTCCAAAATTTATACTGTCAAGCACTTGCAGAACCATGTAAGTTTTCTGATGATGTTTTATACAACATAAGCTACATACAAAAAATTCTTTAAAATTTATTTACAGCATGTTTATAAAAGAATCCTTTAGCTTCAGGTTTCACCTGACTTCATCAAATCACTAATAAGAAATTCTGAAGCATAAAATAGAGGCACAGATTAAACCAAGTTCTCATTGAATTTAGCTCATTATCCTAATTTGCTGGGTCTTACATTCAGAAAGCAGTGATACAAAGAGTGGTGAAAGGTTTCTCTTCAGTGATGCAGCACACTCGCTTCCAATTGAACAGACTGAGGTAACACTTCTGGATGACAACAAGCTAGCTGAAGCTTAATTCACAGAACTGCATCAGAGATGTGGTGTGTATCTCAAGAGAAACAATCTTGGCCTCCTTTTATGGTTGTAGACTTTATGGACACTTTTTTTTCACAATACATTTTTTTCACCTACCAGACAAGGTCATACAATAAATATTTAAGACTCCCTTGCTATCCTAATGTACCCTCCCACAGAAATTCACCACTGTAGTTCCCTCACAGGCAATCTCCTTATTCCTTTGTCTTGAAATTTCTTAAAAGCAGCCTTCCCTGATAATTGCCTCCTAATTCACAGAATCAGTTCCCTTTTACCTCCCATAGTACTGTACCATGAACAGTTCCACTGTGAGATGACTCTTTTGATGATCTTGCATGAGATTGATGGCACCCCAGAAACTGCTCCTCTTATTTGGATTCCCCTCCCAGTAACTGACAAGTCCAAGGACCTCTCCTGCTCCACTTGTGACCTTTAGACAGCAGCTTGATAAATTTGCTTCAGCTGATGTGCTGTCACACTGTTCCTCCTCCTTCCACTGCTTGAGGCCAGCACAGCTCACAGTGGTTCCATGCTGGGCATTTAGTGACCAATTCCAGCCAAGCTGCCATCTTTCACAGTAGCAGCCCATTTCCCACTGGAGGTCTCACACACAGCCTTCCCCTTTCAAAAGCAGGATTCTCTACACACTACAATTTCCACCATGGTCTGTCACACAGCATCTTTATCATGCTTGCTGTGCATTAGTACCCATCAGGACCATTGTCTTCCCCCACACTCTGCTCTGCCCTTCACGTGCCTGATCCTGATGCATAAGGCTTCTTCTTCTCCAAACATTCTTTTGCATCAACAACTTTTAAGTTCTTTAGAAGACAGACTGCTCTGTCTGTTATACACCTTTTCACCAACTGTGCCATCATCTATCGCAAGTGAGTTTCTAAATATTTTTGTAAGCAGCCAACGTGGAAGAAAACAAGTGAAATTACCTCACATGTACAGTTCAACTTTACCTTTGGATTTTGGAATTAACTCTCCACAACTCAGTATGCGTACTTCAGCATATGGTTTACTAGATGCATCTGTTTTCTGGTTTTCTATTTCTCTCACAACTTCCTGACCTGAGATGACTTGTCCAAAAACAACATGATGCCTGAAGAACGTAAACAAAAGTAAGTATTCTTAGCACTTAATTTTCAAGGCAGCTCCCAAACAAATATAAGACGAAAATAAGAGATATTTACCCATCTAAATGAGGCGTAGGTTTAGTTGTTCTGTTGTTTCCAGATTTTAATTTAAAGAGAAAAACAAAATCAGTATTAGTGAAGAGCAGTCAGCATTCAAAGCACGTCATCTACACATAGGAAGGTGAACATTATTTTGAATGCACTAATAAAATGGAACAAAACCAATATGTATCAGTCTGTGTGCAGTTAAAAATATTTAATGTTTTATATATTAAACCACCTATTCAATGAAACACTTTGATTATTACATTTTACTGAAAAAAACGCAAAATCACACATGAATTTTTACACAGAATCCTCATAAAGAACATAGTAAGTTTCTACTTATTAAATTATATAAATATTACCAGGAACACATACAAAAATCTGCAGGAAAAACAAAAATAACCTTTTACACATTAGAAAATATTTATTCTAGAAAACTAGAAGAAAAATTATCTGCATGTACAGATGAATTGCCACACAAGCAGAACTGACTCTCAGCTTTTCCCTACACTAGCATTACTACAGCATACACGTCAGTTATGGCAGAGTAGAAAACTGGGATGGCTGGAGTAATGATCATTCAGAAATCCCAAAATAAGGTTTTAATGCTAACATCCACAACTCATTATGTTAACTAAGGCCATGAAACACGGGTAAGAGTGATATATTTTGAGAACATTTTCTGTAGATGATTTAGATTTTAAAAGAGTCTACTGCAATGTATTTTTAGAATTTAAGTTTTACCTATAAATAAGACTGTGCTGGAAAGCTATTTTGTGATTAAAAAGAACTCTCTACCACTTTGGAGAACTCCCACAGCTGTTTTGCTGCCTTCCTGAAAACAATTTATTAGAATACTAAAAATTTTACAAGAAACTAACAGGTTTGCTTTATTGTCCAAGTTAGAACACAGCTACTGAAAACTACCAAGAGCCCTTTCGCACAAAAAATTAAATACAAATAAGCACATTAGGAAAATGGCTATTTCCAAGTAACTTGGTAAAAAACTATCAATTTCGGCTTTGCAGAGGAGCTAGTCTTCCATATTTAAAAGGATCCCCTTTACAGCTTACATATAGCAAACCATATATACATTTCAAGACATTTCAATACTTACATAAAGAACTGTGAACCATTTGTATCTTTCCCTCGGTTGGCCATTGAAAGGAGAAATTCTTTGTTGTGCTTTACAGCAAAACTTTCATCTAAAGAAAGTGTTTTCAGTTACTTTTTAAGCATACGATATATGCTTAGGTAAATGCTATCATCTAAGTAAATGAATCCTAATTTGATAAATCTGTTAGTCACTTGAATGAAAAGTTGTATTAAAAATAGGCTAAAAATAACAGCTATTTTTAAAACATCATGCTGTTCATTCTATGTAACAAGGATAAATACGAATCCAATGGTTTATAGCCTGAAGGGAAGAAATTAAAATTTAGTGTTCCTGCACAAAAGATCTGTCTCCTACCAATGTTAGCAGAGATGTTTAACTTGTTCCTCTATTTTTCTTTGGAACAGAAGCTGTGTATTAACTATTAATAAATCCCTCATTTTTAGGCATTTTGTTGTTCTGTTTATTTTTTTAGTACACATGGATAGTTTGATAGCAATCCCAAACAACGTTTTTGTCTAACAGAGAGAGATGAATTTATCAAGTTGGCCATTAAAAAAATGAGTTTAACTTCAATGAGTTAATTTCAATGAATCCTACTTCTTATAAGCAAGTAATTGTTAATAGTTCAAACTAAATCCCAACAAAACTATGAAATGAAAGAAGTGTAAAATGTAATCAGTATTATTCATGTAAGACGCCTGTAAGAAACAATCCTCCCTTCTTTCCCAGAAGACCAAAATGGCTTTTGGGGGAAGGAAATTCTTCAGACATGAGGACATTTGTTCAATACTGTTTGGATATAGATGGCAGGAGGAAGTATTAACAAAGCAAAATGTACAATATTCATAATGCTACTGTCACTAGCCGTGAAAGGGCTGGTCCCACTTGCTCTCCATCATTTCTACAATGGCATCAAACGTCAATCTAACCCTATGGTGCACCGGTTCATTGATCCACAAAAACAAAACTTCCCACAAATTCAGTTCCATACTGTGGCCAGCCAAGTTGAACAGCCAGCCTGCTATTGCCAGAAGATAAATGGAGGTTGTGCTCAGTTTCCATCTCTCCCAGCCATACATTTCCTCAAATCTACCAACATTTGTGTTGGTTCTGATGCTTGCCAAATTATAATTGGATTCACCCACTAACATGGAAATATGTAAATTTTTTTTGCCGCAATAATCTTCAGGCATTTTAGCAAGCTGAATCAGGCTCAAGTTTGATCAGAGAGTCAGTGCAAGGTAAGGCCTCCTCCCCCTTCTGGCAGTTGCAAACTCTTGATTCCACTCAAGGTCTGATATAAATTTGCAGCCTGGCCCAACTACAGCAGTGAATAATTATTGTGTGTACTGCAAGCTTGAACAACAACTAATGGTAAAAAAAAAAGTATCTGTGAGGAGAGGGGGACTCAACATTGCCTGGCAGCTACCCAGCACCTGGGCTTAGGTGTAACAGAACAACTGCTCCAATAAACACAGATCCTACACTACATTCTGCACAAACACAGGATGAGCAAGACAGCAACCATAACTGCTTCTGCAACACTGGCTGAGAAAACCAGGACTGTGAGAAAACTAAGAGCTCTATCATTAATTTATCTTTGGTTCAGGAAAGCAGAGCTCTGTGCATTTTTTTGAATAAAAATTTGTAAGGAAACCCAACCCCATCAACACCTTTCTCCTTTTCCCTCAAAGAGAAGACTATCCTCAAGTTTTAGCTAGCAGAACAAGCCAAAAGTAAATGTCTAAAATCAGCAATAAAAATGTAAATCCGGTAAAAGGGACAAATACAAAGGAGTTCAGTTTTAGTTTTTCATTCATTAAAATGGCTCATATCTTAAAAGTAAAATAACTTGAAGGGGACAGTCAAAGGCCATCAAGACCAGACAAAATATTTAAAAAAAAACGGAATTCTGGTTTACAGAGCAGAGACTACAGAATGTAAAGATGATTGTTTATTTTAACACCAAAATAGAGCAGACTGATAGAACTCTTACCTTCAAAAAAGCCACCATAAATGGATTCTCCTCCTCTGCCATTTCCTTAAAAGGAGAAAAGTGAGTTAAAGTAGTGGTGGAAGGTGCTTCATAATACTGATCTAACTGCATCCAAGACACTGACATTATTCTTCAAGATATGCAAACACAATCAAGATGCATCTTTGTAATCCAAAAGCAAAAAAAACTTGGAAAACAAGAAAGTATTCTCCCATATATTCAGCAACAGTCTCCCTTTTTTCTTTATTTCCTAGCAGCAGATAGAATATTTTATTCTCATGCTTCAACCTTTCAATACCATGTATTTAGTTCTCTGAATACTTGAGATAACCTGAGCAAAAGTGTGTGTATGTGTGTGAATGCACATATATAAGTTTGTTATACAAGTTCTCATGAAAAGGCTCTCAGAAGAATTGGGAAAAAGCAGTGATATCTGTCAGAGAATAATTAATGTAAGTAAATTATTCTATACCAAACTTTTGCAATGTTTTATTAAAGGTAAAATTTTCTTTAAAGAAGAAATAATTAATGTAATACCTTCACTGAAGTCACCTCCTTGGATCATAAAATCTTTCACAACCCTGTGAAACAGACAACTTTTGTAATGCAATGGCTTTTGGGTGGACTTTCCTGTACCCTTTTCACCTAAAGAAGAAAATGAACAAAACCAAAAATTACTCTCTGCATCTGTAGAATCTTCATTACGAAAAAGGTTCTATGTCAAGCTCTCAACCAAAATCATCTTCTGTGCTCTGAAAAACTGGTTTGTGAGGCAGACACTTACCCGTAATACCAGTAAGAAACTGGCACTTAAGAAAGCAGCACAGAAACTACTTTCTGTCTCTACAGTTATACTAGAAGAACTCCTTACTGAGATCAGTATACAACTCTGGTCACTTCCACACAGATTGACTGAAGTTAAACATGCAGTTTACATTTATGACAACTGGTATTGCTCAGAAACATGCAATAAACAATCAGATCTGTAGTTAAAACACAGCAAGGTTAAGGTACCATAAAAACTTCTAAGAAAGCCATAGAGGCAGGGGGAAGAAGGAGGACTCTCATTCCCTCCTCCACTCATGATGACAACTGCCACCTTCCTCCCTTGCATCAGCTCTGCTATTTAAGCAAACTCTGCTTCAGCTACAATACTTAGGCCTCTCCCTGCTCAAAGAGAGAAGATTTCTGCTGAGTTATCAAGATGAATGGCTCATGGTGAACAGCAGAGCCAACCTCAAGGTAACAGTAAGGCAATCAGTGGGACTTCTCAGGGAAGACCACTTCCTCTCCATGCTGGCAAATTGTTACAGCATCTTCCTATAATCTTATTCTGAGCAATTAAACTGGCAGCTTTTGTCAAGGGCAGTTGCCTCCAAACTTACAGACTGGTGTTTCCATATAGATTTGAATAGCTAGAAAAAATCCCACTTCTGATAGGAACTCTGATAAATGTGAAGCTGTGTATGTTCCACTAACTTGGCATATGCCAAGAAAACATGGAGCTGTTGATCCCTGTTTTACAAAGGCAGAACAGACTTTTCAAAACTTCCAGAAAAAAAAATGAGTAAGGAAAACAAAAATTAGAAGTTTGAATAATTTGCTGATGATCAATATCATAAACTTTCTGCATATTTTTCTCACTATTCTTATTATTGCTAGGGCAGCAAAATAGTTCAGGATCTGAATTTGATTATGGATGTCAGCAACAAAGGATGAACTTAGTCATACCTGTTGTTGACCTGAAATGCTGTTGAAGACTTGAATTCACAAATATAAGGCAGTAGTAGGGAATAACACCTTTATTCAATAATCTGACTTTTGACTGACAGCAGATGACGAATGCCAAAGTCATGTGTTAACATAGTCACAGCCATTAAAAATTATTAAAGTTCAAATTTGTTAACAAATTTTGATCATCTGATTCTGTGCCAATAAACCTATTGTCTGAAATAACGGAAAAAACAACTGATGAATACCAGCACTGCCTTTCAAATTCCTCAAAGTATCATGAGACTGAAAAGTAAGTCTGCATGGTTGATCTCTTGTTGGCTACATTTCAAGACTGGATGATGTTATATAATGTGAACAGTAATATCTGTGCTAGTAACAGAAAATCAGCTTACTGTGCCTGTATTTAAAGTTGGTTAGTATATACTCCCTGCAACACACTAAGCCAAAGCTACAACTGCTTTGACTCTACATCATGTGTGTAGGATCATATGTATCTATCAGCTAAATCTTTGGAGGTGCCAAGAACCAGTGCTGAACTTACTTTCATATTTTAAAAAATGTCATGAAAAATAACAGACATCAAATAGTTAACATGGTATTACATTAAAAATTACAGATTAAATAATAAAATCTACAAACCTGTGCAAAGGCAGCGAAAATTCTCACATGTCTTTGGACACACATCTGAAAACAATTCAAAGACCACTCTTCCAGCTAGAAAAACAAAACACCATATTTATTGTGAAGTTAAATGGTATTGGTATTAGTCCTATACATATCTCATATGAATATCATGCTACTGAATTGATACTTTAATTTTCTTACCGGGTACATTGTTGATGGCTATGTCAAAAAAGCAACGAGGTCTCTGGACCTTTACTCCCATGGCTTCAGAAGTCTAACTACTGTAAGTAACAAAAATAAAATTTAGTTTTTCGTTCTGTGTACTGAAATCAAGTGTAAATCAATACATGTGTAAGTCAATACAGAAGTCAATAAAAACTGCAGAAAAGCAAACAAAAAACCCCAGACAGTTCAGAAAGTTCAGTTTTGAAGTTCAAAAAATGCCAAATACTTTAGGTAATTTTCATGTAGCCCCAAATGAGTGATTTTCTTCATGTTTGCTGCAATAACATTAAATTAAGCTCAAGTGCCTACTTCAGGTGGGGAAATACAAAAGGAAAAGATACTGTGAGATATGGGCAAGACTTGAGCATTCAATTTTCAAAATTCAATCTTTCCTGTCATGGCAGTTACCAGACATTGCTCCAATTAGGATCCAAACCATTCTGGACAAAAAAAACTACAAGGGTGCAGGTGTTCCACTGCTGCTAAATAAAATAATTTTGGTTTTTCATTGTTTCTTTTCCTTTTATGTCATTGTTTATCTCATGGGACACTATCTCTGGTAACACTTAAAAGATGTATAGTGTTGCTTAAGGACATGGTTTGGTACTGTTAGATTTACTATTTGGCTCAATGGTCCTACGGAGTTTTTCCAACCTAAATGATTCTATGATTCCTTATAGAGAATTTTAATGCAACTTTTGCCTTAGACTATATAAATCCTTTTCTTTTTTGTAACAAGCTATGTCTTAATCCCATTTGCATCTCCAATATCCCAACATTATGTACAATCATATTCTTTTCCTTTTCTAAATCCCTATCCTCTGAGTTACTCCAGACTGGAGGAAAAAACCCAAACAGTGACAGCAAAAGGATCTGCAAGACAGGAGTGCCTTTTCGACAATTTGGAATATAATCCATACATTTTCAGTCATAATTATTTTTTATTACCAGAAAACATGGCTCAAATCTAGCTGACATACTGCACACAGCTCTCCTAAAGCTTCACCCATAGCTGTATCACTGAACACCCTTGAAAAATTCAATTGTCACCATTTGTCACCATCAGCATATGAACAAGAGGCTGTAAAAAATCAAGACAGCAGTGTAATCACGTTAGTCTATATTCTCTCTACTTGTGCTGTCACTACTAACATTTGGCTAAGATTACACAGCAAAATCACAAGAACAATGCAGGACTGGTTTAAATTAAACACCACTCAGTAGTTAATTATTCATGTCATTTTTAGCACAAGAAGATTTCAAAAAAATGCACAATCTCACTAGCTATTCTCTAGGTGTGTAACAAAATACATTCATACACACAAGCCAGACACTGGTCCAAAGCAGCAGGCTTATCTCAGTCTGCTTGAATTGAATTAGCATTTCTCTCCTATTAGTACAACCAATTTTGTAGCCGGCAGAGAAAACAAATAGAGAAGATGCCCACAGCTGAAAACGTCGATGTCATGAGGTTCGCAGGAGGCTGCCCAGGTGACCACAGCGCTGCACAGACTGCGAGCAGAGCAGCGAGGGAAGGCAGGGCGTGGCCAAGGGAGGGGATCAGACAGGTGGGAGAGGACAGGCTGCTTTCAGAACTGACCCCAGCCAAAGCACAGCCACTCGCCCTCAGTGGCAGAGCAGACTACGCACCTGCATGGGGATACTTTTTTCAAGAAAACCGTTCACAATAAATCCTATAATAAATATTGTTTGGTGCTAGAACTGCCAGCTTTAACTGAACTGAGACCTCTAAGGAGCATTAGTACCACAACTGATTGGCTGCTTGTACCCAAACTTTAAGCATTTCATTCTAGTGCTTAAGTGAGAAGGAATTTCCTGCTTTACAAGCAGTTTGCTTGAGAAATGTAGAGTTATGCCTTAACATTTATATACAGTATTTTAGCCAAAATAAATGACAACTATCCTAATATGTGACACAATTTTTATTTCAAACACTGATAATGACCAAAGCTACATTGTGAAATAAATATAAATATACCTACATCAGTCAATTTTTAACTCGATTTTGTAGACGATGGGAGAGAGAAAGCAAAAATAAAGAATTCTACCCAACTCCCTACCCTCACCAAGTTTTCTCAGTTTGATGTTTTTTTACCTCTACATTGTTTCATGAACTGTGGAACAAAGTTAGTCCATATTCTAACCATTACCTCCAGTGTACCCTGCACTTTCCCTAAATCCTCCAATAATATCCCCTGAACACCTGCACTAGATTCTAAATGACAGGCAAGGCAATGGGTCAGTATGACCCCCCCCCCCTCAATGGACATCAGGCCATGCAAATATATCTCATTCTCGAGCTCATGGTGCCCAGCAAACCAGGCTAAGACATCAGTGACATTTATCCTACCTACCTCACAAGTCAAGTGAGCGTTTCTTCTCCAATATACCCTTTTCCTGATGTGCTACAGGGCAAACTACCAAACTACTACATTCTATTAATGTAGTAACATCAAATATAAACTTCTACATATTGATCATTTAAAACCTGTCTGTATTAAAAGCAAGTACAGGTGGTCTAACTGAAAGAAAACCACTAAAAATGTGCCAAGAATAAAGTCAGAAAATATCAACAATGAAGTCAGAAAAATCACAAGCTTAGTAGCACTACATGTCTGATAACCATAGGGCTTAAAAGACTTGCGCTATTTCTCTCTCAAAATTTATCTTCAGTTAGAACATGGATATTTTTAACCCTCAATACCTTGCATTTTTTAATTGTGAACTTGATGGAATTTCACTAGTGAAAGGAATATGAATTTGATGTCAACCCAAAAGATGCTTACTGTACATACATTCAAAAAATGTGCTATGTAGGACAACCTTAGTAAGTCAGCTTTTTCCTTCCAAAACTCTAAGAAAGGACAAAATATCTGCCCAAGTACTACTCTGAAATTTCAACTTATTCACCATTCTCACCCCCTTCTGCTTGAAGAGGCTCTTACTAAGTCTAAGTAGAATCTATAACCAAAAAAACCCAAAGCCAACCAAGCACCTAGAACATCACTTCAGCATATCTAAGAAAAGAGCTTGTTTCTTTCATGTCTGAAAGTAGAATTACAGTTCAGCTTAAAGCATATTGGTATTTGTTGACAAATACACCAAAAGAACTTAGTCTTGTCAGAACAGACGCATCCACAACCAACATTTCACCAACTGTGTCTCTCAGGGTTCACATTACTTGACACCTCCATCAGCCTAATTATTTTGTTTAAATATTGGCAGGATAAAACTGGCCAGCTCAAGGCCAGGCTACCAGCAGCTCTTCTCCTTCAAAATGATCTGTGCCAATGGAAAAAGACAACTATCCCAAACTGTTCACAAGCATCTTTCCGCCAGAGATTAGCACTGATACTTGTTGATGTGTTTAAAAAACACATCTTGGAGAATTTTATTTCCAAAATCACCTGTGCTAGCAAGGATCTGGTAATAATACCTTTTAACATATACTAGAGCCTTTTGACTGAACAGGCTAGAAAGCACTCACAGATGCACATCAACCGAGTAAGCATGTCATGCATCCCAAAGAAGGTGACAGCAAGCAGTAATACAGCAGTATTTCCTAGTTTTATAGGAGGAAAAAAACAACCTTCTTTATAACTGCGCTGAACTACTGATTTGTTTCAGTCCCAGGACAGAATAGTAAGCAAGGATATATTTAGTAGGGAAAAGATACATTGTATCCTATTCCTTCACTTGCTTCCCTGTCATCACTAGTTCTTCCAGATTTTAATTTCTCCTTTACCTGGCCTTTGTATGCACTTCCTTGCATCAACTTACTATTACCTGCACTGACCTTCATTCAATGTCCAAATGAAATAAAAAATAAAGTACATAAATTCACATTCCTAGCATTTTGCTTCACACCATCTACAAATGCAGCAAGACTAAACTACACTGATACATATTTCAAAAGACAGGCATGCAGAATCTCCAGAAATGTATTTTAAAGCAAAACTTTGCATTCAGAAAAGGCAAATGCACAAAGTGAACACAGAACATATATTCTTTAAGGCTGTGGCTGCAGTCACTTGAAGACAATATAAATGTGGGCTGATACTACAATAGAGGGCTCCTACACCCACGTGTTTAGCTTGCACACAAGTGGCTACCTGGCTGTATAAAAACCACCCTTTCCTCCTCTCTCCACAGAAAGATACGGCAGCAGCTCAAAGTGATGGCAGAGGCACAGACTAAAAATGTTACAAGCTCTTTCTAGTATGGATTAAACTAGTGAATTTAGTGAAGTGAATTTATGATTGTGAAATAGGAGACATGAAAATTTGTTCATAGTTTCATTCCTGTCACAGAGCTTGCAGCTGTGTTAGCATGATACCAAAGATGTAAAGAACAAAAACCTAAACAGATCAACCCTCAAGTTCCGTAACTTCCTTAGCATTTTTCCCAAACACCACCATCTTTTCTTCTGTACTTCATGATCTGAAAACTCTGAATTAGCAGCAATGATATCTAAGGAAATGCTTTCTTTTTCATTTCACTCATCATCAGCACAGGATTTTTGTTGCCAAATTTAGGAATAATGTGCTACACTAGAACACATTTCAGATTTAGGATGATGTCTTTGCAATCACATGGATTTAACACACCCACATATGAAAGAAAATATTTGCTTTCTACACAGGTATATGAAATTTATAACTAGGAAGGCTTCCTAGTTATCATTAAAAATAATGCATTATAAGCTTTTAATCTGTCCATTTAAAAGAAAAACCAAACACAAAACAAAACTTTCAACACTTTTGCAAGGAAAAAGGGATTCACACCATTTGTCACCAGGCCTCCTCCTCTACAACAATGTTACAAGTATTTACTGGACTACCAACACAGGATTTGTTTCCCTCTAAAAAAGGAAATCAGACACCTGACAATATCAACCGTTGTCTTCCATAGACATGAGGCAAGGGAGACTTAAACTGTCACCCTTCAATAGGTCTGACTACATATGCAGTACATATTCCTCTTATCCTACTGCACCAGTAAATCACTTATACCACTTTCAGTATGACTTTTTGCAATTACAAACACGAATTTAGTGTTCTTGTACTAAAGTATAAGGAATGCACACCCAGTTTTAACACCTCAGCTGGGAGAGCATAAAACTCAGCTCAGAAGGTAGTAACATTCTGAAACTGTTTACACAGAAATACAGGTTCCTATTGGATCATCCCATTTATTTTTCTAGAAGAGGGATACCTACAATAAAAAATGTTAAGATATCTAACCACTCTCTTGTCACCAGCAACTAACAATCTTTGTCGCCAAGTCTCAGTCATGATTTTCTGTTATCTAATTTACACGGAAAGTACTTTTTTTCATGTGTTACAATTTGTGAAAAAATACAGGTGTTTTCTGTCAGGTCTGTACACAAATAAGTGCACTTGTTGGTGTGAATTTGAATAGCCCTGAATCCATGAAGTTTTATTTTAGAACTTAAAAAGTGCTAAGAAAAGGCAAGTTTATGCTTTGTATGAAAGGGAAAAAAACCTTTTACAGGGTTTAATCTCCAAGTGATGCAAATCCCAAAATTAATTTCAGCAGTGGAATCCTTTCCTACCTGTTACTGAAGATGAGAGTAAGGCAAGACAACCATGAAACAGTAAGAGACAGCTCTGAATGCCAACCCGTTTTTCTAAACTATAATCCAAAAAACCTTGCTGTATCATCTTTTATTCTCACGTTCCACCCCTTTCTCTACTCCTCTAGATCCTTCTATGCTTCATCCCAGCCTCTGACCTAAACCTCACTGCGTTAGAAGATGGCCACATTTTTCCCTAGCACTCACTCTCTTCCAAATGGAAGTTGCCTCCTAAATTACCATCCCATGCAGGAGGGAACTTGTAGAGGAGAAATCACGCAACACCGTAAAATCTTCTACTCCATTACTTATTCTTCACTCTAAATTCCCTCATAATGCCCAGATTTTCTGAGATCCTATGAGGGGAAAAACCACAAATCTTCTCTTGATAGCAGCTTGATGACTGCTAGCTAATTAAAGCAATAATGTTTGTTTCACAGAAGAGGACTGAAAGAATGGGAAGTCCTAATGAGAAATATAGTCCCAAAGGGTGCTCTCAGAGAACACTGATGCTGCTGTCCTTTTTATGCTACCCTTCAGACCTACCTCCCATACAGGAAAAATACATTATTTCTGAAATATTTATAAACAATTTTTACAAACTGATAACTCAAGCTGTGTGAGTTTAGATAAACTAATGCTTCATAAATTATGTCTAACTTATAAATTGTTACCATATTTTTATCGTGGTAGCACCTAAAAATCTGAGCCATGCTGGACTCCAGTGCAATGAGAATAGTGAAACAAAATGGCGGGAAAAAGACTTAAAAAAACCAACAACATAAAACTACACCAAAAAAAAACCCCAAAACAAAAAAAAAAAAACCCTAATAACATTTATCCTTGTCCAAAGAACAGCCTCTTCAGCTGGCAATATAGAAAGAAAACATGAAACCTCCAAAATATTCTCTCAGAAAAAATACATCTTAAAATATAGACTATATGCAAGATAATGGTCTGACACGTCTCTTAAATCAGGTCTCAGATGACTACTAAATATAATTAAATTAACCAGTCAAACATTACGAAACTACTGGCCAAAATGGCTTTATCGTTATTGATAAATTTTCTAATTGTGAATGAACTCAAAGGCAATGTTTAGCACTACAACACATATTCTGTCCACACTTTCAGTTAACTGTTTCTCTTGTCTCTCAAAGCCTCTTTAAGGCTTCGAAGTACAGCCATATCTACGCAGTACTTATAGTTTGGTCATGCCTGCAAACAAAATGAGCTTGAAACTCAGTGCTCATAAGAGTCTTCGGAACGCTCTGGAAATCCCTAAAAGAGAGAGGCAGAGGAGTCTCCTGCCAGACACGGTAGCTCCTGCAGGCTCCACTTTCCTAGCAGAGGCCTACAGAGGGAAGAACATGTGGCACGCAGACAGCCCCGTTCCTTCCTCGTCTGGGGGAGGAGGGAAGACTCATTCAAACTCCCCAGCCAGCACCCGAGCCCGACCAGGGCGCTCTCTGCGGGTACAGACCCGCGGCCAGCCAGGCTGCGGAAGGCACAGCCGGCCCACCAGACCCGACCCCCGGCGCGATGCGCGCCAGGCCCGTGCGCCGCTTTACCCACCCCTGCCGCTCCCGCCTGTCTCGGGCCGCACTCGCAGCTCCTCACACCCCTTCCCTCGCAGGGGCCGCTCTCACCCGGGATGCGCCGAGTGCCGCGGTCCGCCTGCCCTCCGCACACGGGCGGCCGGGCCTTGCGAGGGGCGTGTGCGAGGAGGCAGCGCGGGCGGCCGCCCCAGGCCCGCTCCGAAGCCGGGGTGGCGGGAGGGGCCGGAGCTCCTACCCGCGCCGTGACCGAGGCTCAGGCCCCGCCGTGCTGCGACCTCCACCGTCCGCCCAGCTCCCGGCGCGGCCCGGGCGATGGCCCTTACTCGGCCGCGCCGGCGCCCGGCGCTGCCCGGCGGCGTGGCCGGCACTCACCCGCTGGCGGCCCTTGTAGCCCCGCGCTGCTCAGCGCCGCGCTGCCGCCATGTTAGAGCTGGTGCGGCACGGACTGCGTCAGTGGCGGACAGGGCGGGAGCGGCGACCCGAGGGCGGCGCGCCGGGGGCGGGCGGCGGAGCGTGGCGGCGGGAGCAGCGTTGCCCCAGACCGGGCAGGGGGCGAGGGGTCGCGAGTAGCGACACAGCCCAGCCCGGCGGCGTGGGCCGCTCGCGAGGAGCCCGAGGGACTGGGGGAGGGGCTCCCGCCTCCTCGGGCTCGTCAGCGGCGCTCCGCCCCTCCCGCTGCCCCGCGCCCCCGCGGCCTCGCCGGCCCAGGCCCGCGGCGCGGGAAGGAGACGGAGAGGCTGGAGCGCGGCAGGTACACGGGCCCGGTGTAGCCAAACGTGCTCGAGAATAGTGCTGGTCTTCCCCGCCGATGAGCGCGCGAAATGGCCAAGGGTTGGTAAATGAACCGTCCTGCGCGGTGCTGGAAGCACACAGGGTTCCTCCAGCAGTACAGCTCGCGAGGGCTTGTAAAGAATTAAAGCGGGAATTTAGGCCAACTGTGCAAAAAATGAGTAACTGATAATAGTATCCCATACGTATGTATTGCAATTCAAAGTTAATTTATCTTAAAATTAAGGAGTGAAAGTTTATGACAATGCCTAAAGTTGTGAGCACCTTCAAAATTAACTGTGACTGGCACTGAAGTATGTTCCTCCTTTGATGAGTTTGAATTCCAATCAGTAGGCATTTGGGTCAGTAACCACATACATAATGGGAAGTTGCCTCACTGACTGATGAGAAGTTTGTTAGAAGTGGAAAACCCAGTTATCTCCTTATGGTTTTCTGGATAAAAAAAGCCAAAAACCAATTTAAAATGTGAAACTGACACCTGTGATTTCTGAAATCCTGAAGAAGCTGGTGAGTGAACATCTGTTCAGTAAATCAACACTGGCTTCAGCAAAGCGTGCTTTTTTAAGTCTTGATTTCCTCCGTTGTGTTTCCAATTTAAAATTTAACATAATTTTGTCTAGCATTTTTAATTTGGTTTAGGCGTTGCTTTATTTTATCCAAATGTATTTCACAAGTCAAAAGTGAAAAGTTCAACATCTTGTAAATGAAAAATCTGTGATTTACAGAAGTCTCCATATGAACATGGAATTGTTTTCTGCTACAGTTTTTCTCTCAGATGCCTTGGAATTGTTATGTGAGTTTGCACAAGGCCTGACATTCTTGAAAGTGATACCTTACGTGCCACCCTTTGAGTTCACCTGACAGGGTTTGGGTCTCGCTCTGTTACTTGCATGCCTGTGTTAACGATAACTGGGGTAATCTGGAATTTGTTAGCAGGAAGATACAGAACCTGTCCAAGTTACAAATTCCACAGTTACAAAATTTGTAACTAATCCAGTTAAAAAAAAAACATGCTTCTTTTCTAAAACACCACAGACCTGTAATGAATAACTTAGGGTCTATTCAATTAGTTTGAGTGAGTTCCATATTCATAGGCATCCAATATATTAGGAGGTGACAGACAAAAAGTAAAAACCCAAAACATTTGATAGGCAGCTGCAATACAGCTGGTCAGAATTGGTCATGGTCATACTCCTAGTTCTGTTTTCTGGATAGATTGTAGAGCAATCTGAGATTGTTACTATTCTTTCTAAATGTCTTTGCTGCTATCAATGGTGGTGAGAAAGGGTCCAGAAAGATGACCTGGAGCTATGCATATTCAACATAAGCAACATACTTGTGGCAAAATATGTTAGATTTGTTTCCTAGAACTCATTCCTTTTAAATTTATTGTTGTTGCAAAGCATAAAAATTTTTTTAAAATGTAAAGTAAAGTAACATTAATTGCAGTACAGCAAAGCCTAGCTCTTCAACTTTACCCTTTCGAACTTCAGTCCCTTTGTGCTTTTCCTAGAAAGGGAAGACTTTCTCCTCCCTCAGAATGAATTATAAAACATTGCTTTAAATAAAGCAATAGTCAGCATGAACCTTGGACCTTTTTAATTTTTATTTTTATTTCCCTCGGAAGGTCTTAACTGGCTGGACTTTTCCCTTTCTCCCTGCGCTTCCTGATAGCTGATGGGAAATGCGGTGCCTCGGGACATGCGCACGGTGAATGGCGGTGCCGGGGCACGTGGAGTGCCGGGCTGCACGCGGGCGCGTTGGAGCGAGCGGCCTCCGGCTGGGGCTCTAAAGCAGGAAGGGTCCTGTGCAGAGGTAAACCGAGAGCTTCTCCTCGGCTCGGGTTCTGCGGAGCTGACGCTGGCTCCTTTGCTTTCTCCTTTAACCCCGCCGGCTGGTGGGGTTTGCCGTGTGACGAGCCCTCGCTGAAGCCAGCGCTGGCAGCCGCTGCCGCCCCACGCCGGCCGGCAGCTGGGCCATGCCCGCCCTCCCGGTGCCTCTGGCCCGCTCGATGACTCCCGGCCGCCCGGGACCGCCCTCAGCGGTGCCCGCGGCCCCCGGAGGCGGGAATCGAGTCTGGCGGCGCGGGTCTCGCCCTCCTGCGGCGGCTCGGCCCCTTCCCCCTTTCGCTCTTCCTGGGGCGCCTGCGGGTCAGGATTCCCGGCGCTGACGGAGCAGGTGGGAGCGGGCGGGCTCTCCGCGGGAAGCCGCAGCGGTGCCGGCGGGGCTGCGCCAGCTGGTACCGGGGGACAGTGGTGGTGTATTGTCCGCGGCTGTGGTCTGGGAACTGAGGCGACTCGCAGCCTGTACTGCACAAGCAGCTCTCTTAAGGCTTAGTTACTTAAATATGTAGTAGTTCTTGTGAGTGTCCACATTTTCTCCTTTTTGGGAGACTTCCTGGCTCACTGTGTTTTGTAATACAGTCTTGAAAGTGGTTATTGTGTTTCAACCGATAGAAAATAATTTTAAAGACCTTCTTGTTCTTCTAGTGTGTGTTTTGCATGGTAAGTAGAACATCTTAGAAATAGTTCTTTAAATAGATCCAAATTTCTGGTTTTACTCTATGTAATTGGACGCTTGAAAACAGCCAGTGTTTTCTATTGATAAACTTTTTGAAAGATACTGGAATTTACTATGATTTAAAATTGTATAAAAGTTTGTGGTAAATCACTTGCATCTACTCAATGAAACAGAAATATTTGGAAGCTTCCCACAAGCTGTTTTAGATAGACATCCTGGTTCCCTGTCAGTAGGATAGGGGATGCAAGGTCTTTTGCAGCATGAGAAGGAAACTGAGCCTGAAGGTTTTTATATTTTCTTCAGGTATCTACTTTATCCTGACTTCTTACAACTTAGCTTGCCACTACTGTAGGACATAAATTCTTTGTAAAGGCACCTACCATATGGAAAAAAAATAAAAGCAATATCTGAAAAAGGACTATAAAGCAAGTCATTATTATAAAAGGTACTTGATACATAGTATGTAAAAAGTTTGTACCTTTTTCTTATGTATTCTTCATTTTGCCTAGGAAACAAATAATTTCTTATTATAGCGGATCATAAATTAAAATTACCTCATTTTAGCTTTCCTTGGATCTGCCCCAGTGTCAGTGACAGCAGAGGAGTGCAATATGCTATATGGCTTTTTCTTCTAAGAAGAGGATTGTACAGATGTCAAAGGAAATCCACCTATATCCATCTTTCTGGAATGATTTCAGTACCTTGCACAGGCTGCACAAATAAGGTTTTTTCTTCCTCAACAGACCTGGTGGGTACTGCTGCCATTGCCTTGATAACATTGCACTGATGGAATCATGCCTACTGTTGAAGAGCATTCAAGTTTGCTGAAGGTATTGATAATTTTAGTTAGTAATGATTATATCTTCTAAAGCAAGAATTCTAGACTTCCATGATCTCTGAGTTGAGGGAATTTGATGAGGCTTTTTTGGTTTACTAAAACTTTTATCACTAGTGGTTTGTGTACTCCAGCTTGGAATCAGTTGTGTAGTTTGTAGAATATGTAGTTGTTTGCGCTGTGTACAAATTAGGATATATTCTAAGAAAACAAATGAATACCTAATAAATTTCATTAGATAAGGCTGTAGCTTCCATTATAATTTGGAATCAGGTTGCTTTTCATTAGTGCAGTGGCAAGTTCAGCTGATGGTTTGTGATTGATCAGTATCCTGTAATACAGAGGTGATCAACCTAGACTAGAAGCCAGCTCTCTTTATTTTACCACCAACAGTTGTATTTTCTGGCAGTTCCTGGACCTCAGTTTGGGATTATGGCCTAGTAAGAGCAAGCCTCATTTAGTTGTGCAGTGCTGGCATGTTAAAATGTTCAGCTTTTCCTTCTCAGTAGTAGCATAGATAGCACATGTGGCCTTAAAAGGCAGTTTTCCAAATTAGAAAACTTACCAAGTGGACTAACTTCCTAGTTCTTGTGAGCATGTCAGTGTTCGTGGTTGGGAGCTTTTCTATGAGGAGAGTCCAGGCTGTAGGTTCTTCCTAAGTTTGCCTTACTTAGGACATCATAATGTAGAGACAGTGATTTTTACTTTGTTGTTGTGACTGAAATTAAGTGCTTTGATACTTTCTCATTACAGGTACCTCAGAATTGACGACTTCTTAATACAGTGACCATACAGGATCAAAGAAAAATGGTCTTCTGTTTTTCAAATATTCTAGTTTCTTGTTTGTAACAGCATGGTTTACTGTGAAAAGTGGAAGAAGAATATTTCTAGACACTTCAAAGCTAGCTGATAGGCACAGCAAAATGCTTTGTTTGAGGCAGGTTTTCTTGTTTACACTGAGACGTTCCCAAGCTCGGACTCTGTGTAGCGATCTGCTTTTGAGCCAGATAAATGGCTGCACCCATGAAGATGAAGTGTTCAGTCTTGTTGAAAGGAACAAGGCCAGACTTTCTGAAAAGCATGTGGGAATTGCATTGAACATGCTGTGGCAATTGCAAAAGAAGAGGCCCTTTCTCTTAAGGACTAGTGACTATGTAAGAAATCACTCCCAGTTTCTTACCCTTTGCATTTTGGCAGAAAACAAGGTGGAACACATGGAAGATGAGGTGATAGTGGACACCTTGTATAGCATCCTGAGGTAAAGAGCATTAAATACATTTTGTATTTGGTAATAAATACAGGAGGAATTTTGACTACAGAGCTGTCTTGTGAGACTGTGATGAGACTGCCCTGCCACAGCTTCTGTACTCTTGACTGTGTGACACAGACAGCATAATGTCCTGTGCCTCAGTTTTGGAGATGCAGGCAAAACACATCTGTTTTGCAGTCCCAGTAAATATGTTTTATGATTATTATGAATTCTGATTATTCATGCACAGATGTTTATAATCTGTTTGAATGGAGGGGATGATAGAAAAGTAAAACGTTATGATAAATAATGAAAGGATGTATGTCTTATTTCTTTATAACTATTGAAGTATTGTCTTTATTTTGAAGGCTCAATGTTGAAGATCACGTTTCTTTAACAAAAGCCCTTGTTACAGAAGCATGGAAAAGATTAGAAAGGTAAGTATTGTCCTACTGGGCTTTGTGAAAGGTATAAGTTGCAAGCATGATTTGCTTCATGTGAGGTTACTCAAGAATTCTCAAAGGGTATTTATGTTTAAAACGTGAGCATTTTAAATGTCAGTTGTATTTTTGAAGGTTTTGAAAATTATAGATACAGACTTCGGTACACAAATGCTTGAGAGATTCAGATACTCCAACAACAGGGTCCAAGATTTGAGATTTTGAAATCTTTTGTCTGTGTAGATTTATGTGTTGGAAGTGAATTGCAGATTTTCATGTTTACAATTTTATCTCAGTGCTTGCTGTCCAGGTCTTAACTGGTTATTAGCATCATACTTATCTCAATTTTTATAAAAATACTTTGTATTTACAGCAACATTTTCCCTTTGTGCATTTTGTTGTATTTTATTGTCTTCTTTTGATTTTTTTTTGGAGAGGGGACATTGCAGTTTTCATTCTTTAATCTAGGGATAATGGCAGAACCGAGTGTCAGTCTTGGCACCAGCATCACAGAATTGCCTCTTCTTAATATGTGGAGCATCTTTACAAGTAAATAAATACAGTGTAGCTTGAAAACAAAATTATACTGAAGTAATGAATTGCTCACATTCATTTTATCCATTTGACATATTTGGTTGAGAATATAATCTTTATAGATTTCTTAGACTGATTAAGTGAAAGACAACTAATTATTGTAGAAATCCATATACACTCCATATACAGAACAAAACCTAGGTTTTTTCTTAGATACTTTGTTTCCTTGTTTTGTAATTTGGCTATGACCTTGGTTTTTATATAATTGTTAAAATAGATTTTTGTCTTTAGTTATTGACTAGAAATAAATGGTAGATCTGTCTTTAATAAAAGGTCTGACTGTCTTTAATGTCTTCACAGGCTTAGTTTGCCTGCTCTGTCTAAATTCGCTCTGTGCTTATACAAGCAACACAGGCACTTCAGTCCCCTAATTGGCCAAGTAGCTCATATTGTGGACATGAAACTGGATTCTATACAGGATATAAGGTAAGTGTCAGAAGCAGAAGAAGCAAAATGTTGCAATTACTGGTCTGTCTTTTCTGAAGACTTCCCCTTTTTCTCAACTGGAGGTTGCTTTGCTTTAGCTGGGGGTTTGTGGGAAAGAAGTGTTCTGTATTTGTGCATTGCTTGACAAGTGAATGCATTTTCCCAATGACTTTACAAAGAATTTCCTTATAACCAATCTAAATGATTAAAACTATGGCTTGATTATTTAGGTTATAAAGATTTAATTCATTTCCACTATTCTACTTACAGTACAGCAGATATTTAGAATCAGTGTTATGCTGATTCTAAATGTGGACCTTTTTTTGATCATTTAGAGCCTGTTGACTCACCCAAAGATTTCTTTTCTCCCTTGACATTGATAGTTTCTCCATCATGACATGGCTTTGTTAACAGCAATAAGGGGTTTTAAAGCAATATTGTGTTTATTTATCTTCAGAGCATTGTTTTTCTGGTCTACTTGAATTAATAAATTCTCTTGCTAGCATGTCTAGCACATTACCTTCATATTTAAACACAGCCCCAGTCAAAGTAGACCAAGCTCATTTTTTTCTTGTTTTTGTTCCCCTGGGGCTGTTACAGCAAAGGCTTCTCTTTCTTTTTTCTGCTTTATATAACACCAGTAGTCCCAACACTGATTTTTTTCAGACGTGAGGAGCCTGCTTATGAAGCTCCTTGAACAGGACTGCACTTCTTTATTGACATCACTTTCTCTGTGGTCATAAGTTTTATTCCCTTAGGAAAGGATTCTTTCTTTAGGAGTGACAATGACTCTTCTCCCCGTTCTCTCACTTGTGAATTGTTTGGGCTTCTTTAGTGTCTGTTGAACAGTAAAGATATTTTTGCAAATATGAATCAGGCAAATCAAGGTCTTGCCTTACGAAAATGCTTTTATCATGTGCAACTTTGTAAGAGATGGCTGAAAAATTAGAATAATTTCAGAAGTTCCCTGAAAGTAGAATTTTTACTTTAGCAGGATAAATGGTTTTTGCTCATCCTATTTTTTTCTGCATTGGATTTAAAATTCTTTTTGCACAGAAGCCAACAGCACCTCAACTACCATTCATTTCTTTGTGCAATTCATTTAGTAAATACAAAATGTATTGCTTAATATGTTCAATGTGTAAATATAAAACCTTTTGAATTTTTTAGGATCTTGTCAGTTTTGATGATCAGCATATCTGAAGTTATCACAGAGAGTTTTCGAGATAGATTACTACACAAGGCTGAACAGCTCTTAGAAGAAAATGATGAAGTCCACTTCAACTATGCCAGAAGAATCCTACAGTTTCTCCAAAATGTTAAACTGAGATATCATCCAGTGCTAGAAAAATGCAACAGGATTTTCCTTGAAAGTGCCTCCCATCTTGATATACACAGTATTAGTCATATTTTTGGGCTGTATGAGCAGCTGGGTTTTGACAATGCTGAATTTCGCTTGATTACTAAACAGCTGCTATCTGAAACTATAGATAATGATTATGATCCTGAAACATTTGCAAAATTATTTTTTTCTCTTGGGCCTATGGCAGGATCCAAAGTTAGAGAAAGGTAAGTTTATTAATAATTTTGTCTTATGATATATGTATTCTTACACAGAAATTAAAATGTACTGGTGTTTGGAGGAATTTCTGAGCCCATCTGTGAGCTGAGCCTTGGGTTTCCTGGTTGTAACGTAGCAATGGATGATTTAATCATGAAAACACCATTAAAGCAGTATGTTTTATTAAGAAGTTGAATCAGATCCATCAATCAAGGAGGGGTGTGAATGCTTTTATACAAGGCCATCCTGTAGCTTAGTCTCTTAGACTACAGCCTTCCTTTCACACTGGGTGGTAGTAAAAACCTTTCTTTCTTTCTCCTGAGAAAGTGATATATGTTGCTTTTTCCTTTTTAAGACTGTCAGTAGCTGAAAAAGCCTGAGTCCTATACCAGATTGCTGACATCCTATTCTTTATGAAAGATCATCATCAGGGAACACTTCAGCATTTATTTAGAGCATAGTATTGTGTGACAGATTTTTCCTTTCTCTGCCTGTTTTTATTGTGCCACAAAGTCCTATTTGGGGGTGGTATTACTCATGGGTCTCTCAAAGCCTGCAGTTCCAGGCAGAGTTTTCTGTATTAATTACAATGAGTCATGTTTTCATACTTCTCTTTATGAACATTTCCTTTATTCAGAGATTTGGACATGCTTCAAGCCTGTGTTGGTTTTGCTGTAGCTGATTAGTTACAAAAGCTTTTCTTATTTTTTTTTTATAAATTTATATTGTTTGTGATAAACATCAGCTTTAATTACCACAGAACCAGTTCAGTTCATGTTTGATTCTGTTATCTGTAGCTTGCTGATTGATCATGAATTGTTTTGTGTCTTAGAGTACCTTCCCTACTTCTTGCCTACTTTTAGAATTGTTGGACTTGCTGGTTTCTAACATCAGAACAATACGCACTGATCCAACACACTCACACCCCTTTATCTGTGCTACACAGACTAACTGTTTAGAAGAAAAGTCCACAGAACAAAAGTCTTGAGTTTGGGAGAATTTTGCTTCCAGAAATAGTCTTTGGTTCTTTTCCTCATAGGTAAAGAAAATGACTGCAGTCTTTGCCAGAGATTTTCAACTGTTTTTCATTGGAAAATATATCTTTTCCTCTTTAGGTTGCTAGTAACTGCAGTACAAATGGCAGAGGAATTTAGCAGTCACCAAGTATTGATGATACTGAAGACTATGCAGAAAATGAAATGCAGGAATTCTCATCTACTCAAAAAGTAATGTTTTTTTATATTGCTAATAAGTTGTGTTCTCTTGGTAAACTTCCATTTAGTGTGGAAAACGATGCCATACCCAGTAAGTTAGGAGCAGTGGGTGTATTACTTGCACACAAGTGCTTATACACTATAAGTTACTGGCTATTACTGATACTAGAATATTGCAGCTTGAGCCAGAAGTAATTGAAGGAATTTAGGAATTTCAAAGAAAGGCATTTCACCCTTACCAAGTTACTGTTGTATAGTGTCTGTCTAATTTACAAATATGTGATCCTAATGCACTAAACTTAGCCTCTAACAATTACTGTAAACTTGTGAGAGTGCAAATGAAATGTAGTAAGTTGCAGAGAACATGTCCTGTCTTGGAGATCCTGCTACTTTTGTGAGTTGTTTGTTCAAAAGTCATTGTGTCCTATTTTGGACTATTAAAGCGTGTGTTTTTAAGAACCTGGGCCACATTTTCTTCAGTTTTGAACTGAAAACTACTTACAGGGAGAGGTAGTGTCTGTCATATAGTGAATGGAAAAGCAGTTGATGTTTTGGGCACAGATGTAGCATTAGATATGTCAGAGATACAGCAGAGTTAAGTGCAGGTTGTGAGCAGTTACTGGATTGAAGGTAGTTGTATGAATCAAATAGATCCTTGAAAGAAAAAGGACATACTTGTGTCCTGTGGTGCAAAGGGATACTAAAAGGAAGATCAGGTGAATTAATGCCTTTTCTTCTTGAGTATCACTGTCTAAAGAAGGTCTTAAGGTATTATCTTTCCCTACAAATCTGTCCCCCTCTGCAGCTTTAGACCAACAGCTGTAGCAGCCACTGTTATGTGAGTGTGGTGGTGCTGAAGCTGCTGATGCTGTTCTAGTTTATTATGTTCTTGGTCCACTCTAAATTTAACTGATTGTGAAATCTGCAACAGAAATTAGTAGTGTGAAGTAGCTGATTTGTTGTGATGAGGACTTTAATTTTGCAATTCAGTAAGTGGAGAGAGAGAGGCTGCTCTGTTTTAAGTGGAATAGTGTCAAAACTGGTGTGGAGAGGAGTGCAGATGTATAAAACCCTCCACACAGGTACTGTGCACCACGGTGCATCTCTATTTCATGTGGCATGTTAGAGTTTGCAGTATCTTTTGTATTAGCTTAATACCATGTAATCTTTTCCTCTGTATATTCAGGATGGCTTCTGTTCTGGACAAACACTTGGATAGCTATCATGTTTTACAGTTGGTAAAGTTAACACAGTACTTGGTGGTGTTGCATTGCCAGGATCTGGAGCTGTTTGCCAAACTAAAAATGTTACTATTAGGGTAAGTGTGTATTCTTGGAAATGTAGCTCCTTGAGTTTTAAACAGTTCTCTACTTAAGATTTTAAACAGCAGTCTAAGATGTTAGTGTTTTGGTCCCAAAAATAGGAGGAAGTAACAAACTGTTACAAGTATTTGATTCTATTAAGCACATAAATCAGATGATGGAAAGTAGCCCAACAGTATCTGCTAATATATATTATACCTTTTAAAAATTTTTTTCCTTTTTCTTTTGACCACTGTAATATAATGATGTTGAAATGACAATAAATTTTGATTGTTATTTGATAGTATGGGTAGGTATTAATATTGTATTTGATGTTTGACAGAAGAAGTAATGAAAAAGAGACAGAATGTCCCCTTGGTTGGGACAAGTGTAAGTGTGACACAGAAGTACTCTTTTGATCGAAGAACTGCCCAGTTAGTTCTTAGGCTTGTACAGAACAACAGAAAGTTGCCAGACAAGATCTTGCTTTCATTGCTCAGTCTCTATGGGAATGTAATGCCTTGGCTGTACATTTTTTTGGTGGATGATGTCTTCATGTTCCTCAGGCTCCTCAAAACCTGGTGTTCCCTAGGACAGAAATCACAGAAATGAACCAGGCCCATAAACCCACAGATAACCTTGACAAATGTGGACCTTCTGGCCTTACTAAGAACTTCTGTGTTTATCAAAAACAGGTGGAGTCTCACCAGCTGACTGAACTGTTCACTGTCTTCTTCCTTTTCTTCACTTTTGAATAAATTAGAGGAAGAAGTTAATCTCACTGAAAAAAAAAAGTGCAGATTTCTGCCAAGTCATTAATATTCTGCTTATTTTATATTTGATGTGCAGCTTTTGACTTCTAAATAACAAGTTTCAAGCATGTGATTTTTTTGTTTTGTGTAAACATTTGCACTTTGTCACTACAGATGGACTTTTTATTTCTATCTCTCTTCCAGTCATTTAAAATCTAGTGTGATACCTGCTGATACTGTAGCTGTAATTCGTGTTCTGGCCATGCTTCCTTCTTTTCAAGTGGAAGAAATTATTATAAACAAAGCAGCAGCAGTTTTGCCTCAATGCAGACTCCATCATTTGAATTGTGTTGCTACAGCTCTCATCAAGTGGAATCATCATGGCCAGTTGCACTGGCAGAACAGTTCTGAGCTATGTGCCCAGCTTCTGCAAAAACTAAATGACTGTGGATTTCAAAGGCTTCAGAAAGCCAACAGCTTAAATCTTCTGTTGGAAGAACTTCCACATGTGAATGGAGAGTGGTTTGAAGAAGCCCTGAATGAGGAAACTCTGGCCGTGTGTCAACGCTTGATAGGTCAAATAACATGGGCAAATGTTTTACCCTTGTCTTTTTTTCTCATAAAATCAGACCACTACTGTCCTGCATTATTTGACAGAATAGCTTCTGTGACTGTTGAAAATATAGACAAGGTAAAATATAGACAGTTTTTCTTTCTGTCTACTGGGAGTTATTCAGTAAGAAAGGACAGGTTAGCAGTTGATATGTTTCAGAGCGCAATCCACACCTGTTTTTAAGAGTTTTCTTCAGTACTGCTGATTTGAAGATCATCTTTTTTTGTGCTCACTTGAAGCTGTTTTACTTCTATGTGTATAAATTTGCACTTATCGTTAATTTTTGTTTCTTTTTTATTGTCTACTCAGTGTTAAGTCAGCCATAGTCCTTTACATTCAACTTTACATTTGACCATCTTAATTTTTTTAAACTTCTTGATAAATAGTCACATCACATGGTGGATATTTTAACAGTAGTCATTGTTGTGGGGATTTCCCTAATAGCTTATTTGGTCAAAATTCCTCTTTTTTTCTCACTGTCTTTTTTCTCATTCTCAATATGGTGTTCATATAAATCTTCAGTTTTATTGTGTTGTAGTTTAGTTTCTTTAAGAACCATTTAATGCAAAATCTTCTTAAAAGGTTCTTTAAGTGTATAGAAACACTTGCATCACCTACATGAAATAAATTTTAAGTTTTAGTTGTGGCTGCAGTTTCAACTATTAGTGCATTTTTTTTTTTTATTATTTTCTCCAGGAAAAGTTGACCAAAGAAAAGAAAATTAGAAAATAGTTAATCTACTCCTAAATTGCCAAATTCTGAATTAATTATAAAGCTTTTCTTTGTTATAAAGCAGTATTAGGATATTTTGCAGTGACTTGATTTGGGATGTCTTTTTTTTTCAGATTCCCTCCTCTGAAATCTATTTTATTCTCTTCCTTTTCTCTGCTTTGAATTACGACCTTCCTGATAATGAAGAATTCTTTAAGAGTTGTATCCAACATCTTACTTCTAACTTGAGTAAGTGCCATAGACAAAGATTTTTACTGAATGAAAATGGGAATAGAATGGTACTTTCGTTAAGCAAAGAAAAGGTAATTATGTTACTACTAATTCTTTACCGGGGTTAAACCATGACAAATATTCAATTTTGGGTTTTGTTTCGCCTGTCAAAAATGACTGTTGATAAGGGACTAGCAAAGGATTATTGGCATAATAAAATGTAAGTGAAAATTCTGATTAATTAACTGTGCTGTTATTGGATAGGAATGTTATGTTCCCCAAGAAATGATCATTTGGGAACAGGACACATTTTGCAATTCACAACAAAGAAATAGTTAAAATTATAGAGGAAGCATGTATGGATATGTGTTGTACATTAAGAGAGAAAATCAGATGATTTGAGAGGCCAGGGGAAGGGCATTGCAAATCCTTTCAACTTTGTCATGTGTTAATACAGGTTTCTCTCTGTTTTTTCAAGGTCATCTTGAAAATTATCACTTGGTGCTGCTTGGTCATGTTTTGGCAATGGCTGGGTATTTTCCTCCAGTTCTGATAACGACAATATTTAATGTTTCTTTCCTAAGCAAATTGGATGCTCAACTTAAAGGTAGCTATCTAGCTTTTGATGAATTTGATTGTGTAGCATTTGGCATAAAATGCAATTTGGACTTACATATGCCTTGAGATATAAAATTACTCTTTAAATGATTCTGCTTTTGGGAAAGACACTCCCTTATAATATAGCCATAATTTGAATGCTAAAAGGGAAGGAATGAACAAAAATATGTTCTTCGTTTTAAAAGGTCAGACCTGTATTGCAGATGAGAGAAAGTAATATAAAATGAATTTTATAGTCAACTTATTGCACTCTGTATTTAATAATTCTTCAGTTTTCTTGGAAATAAAATTACCTGACTGTGGTGCTTATTACTAGAAGTAGTCACAAAGCTGAAGGAATAATGTGGGATTCTTGTCTGCAAGAAATGTATCCTACTTGTCTCTTCTCTCTAAATAAGACATTGTTTGACTGCTTCATTCCTCTCTATCTCTACATTGTTCATTATCAATGTACTCTTGCCATTTTGCTCTCAACTACTTAATTAAATTTACACAATAGAAGCAATTTCTGTCTTCTGTCTTGCTATTTTTAATGTTGAACAGAACTGTGTTTTTTTCCTTTATTTTCTCAGGGATTTTGAGAACCCTTCTAAAATTTTGCAGCATGAGTTTTATAAATGCCATAGCATACAGATATTTGCATTTCTAGTAAAAAATTCAGAGGTTACAATTTAGTCCAACTTGTTGGATTTTTCACATTTCAGTTCACACAATTCTATGGTTTTTTGGTGTTTTTTTTTTTAATCAGTCCTGCCTGGTGTGGTGAAGCAGAAGGTCCACTCGAGCCTCATGAAATTGAACAGAGCAGTCTGTCTGGAATGCCCAGAGTTCCACATCCCTTGGTTTCATGAACCATACTGCCAACGTGTCTTCCATAACAGTAAGTAATTTAGGACAGGACAAACTGCCCTTGTTACTCATAATAGTCTGGGTTTTTAAACAATATACTAGATATTTCTTCTAAAACTGTCATACTGACACTAGCACACAACAGAAGGCAGACCCCTCTCTGCTGAGCATGTATTCTTGGAAAGTGCAACCACTTAGTAGGGCAACTGGGAGCAAATTGGTTTTCCTTCTGAGAATTAATGTAATAGAGATGGGATATTTCTGTAGAAGAATTAAAATTTAAATACACAGAAACAGTGTATATGGCATGAAGGATAGAAAGGCAGGAAGAAGATCATTCTGTACTGGAGGAGATGGGTCATTTTGCTCCCTGCTTCACTTATAAAACTGAACATTTGACTTATATTTTTCAAGGTAAACATTTTTACTGCCTTCTTTTGAACTTGATCCTCCCTTCTTCCTCACAAGAATCAAGATCCATCAGGGATGAGAGATAGAGGAGTAGGCTAGTGATCAAGTGTAGCAGCTGAGATCTTTCAGAATAGTGATCGATTCAGAAAATCCATCTAAGGCAAACACAGTATCTCCTCCACTGATTCTCATGGGGAGATCTGCTCTGCTATCCATAGAACTCAGCTACTTTGTCTCTAAGACTGAAGATGTTTAATGGAGCAAGGTTTTAATCTGCAGTGGACAGAGAAGTGGCAGATAGTGTAGTATGGCTGTAGTAAACATAAGGTGAGTAAATACCTGTCTAAACATAATTAAAAGGAAACAAAATCCACCAGGTGAAACCTAAAACTTAAATTTTTGTAGTATGTGAATGAAAAAATCCTGGGATCTAAAGTCTGGATTTGAAAGTGGCATGCACCTGCCACTTTCTAGCTAAAATATGATCACTTTTTCTCTGAATTATGATGGAATAGCACTTGGGATCTGTGGAAAAGATTTAATTCAGTAGTATCACTGCCAAAAATACATCTCAAAGCACTATTTTCAGAATTTTGGCTGTGGAAGTTTTGATGTATGAATTCTTGATTTTGTCTTTGTAGGCGCGAGCCAAATAAATCCACAGCGACAGCATATTCACAGAATGCTGACAGAGATCTTAGGAGGGAGCCAGTACTCAAGAATATCTGTTCTCACACCATACTACTATGTAATAGGTGAGAAGTTAATACTCTAAAAATTGTTATGGAGTCCTTTCATATCACTGTTATCACCAAGATTACGAAGCTCGCGGTCATATGGCCCCAAGATAACACAAGATATTGCAAAGAAGGAATTGTTGTATAAAATACAGTTTCTAAAAAGTTCTTTATAGTATAAATAATGTTGGGTATTTCTAACTATGTCTGTCAGTTTTTCTAGAAGTAAACACTGCACAGATAAAATTCTTTCATTTTTATTTTGTCAGTAAACAGGTTTCTTTTGTTTTCTGGCAGATTTTGAGTGTGTCCTTGATGTAAATAAAAAGCCTCTTTCCTGTGTGCCTCAGAACATACCTTTGGATAGTGTGGGGGGAATACACTTGAGACATGACATCAAGGATGAAGGGAGAAAGGCTCTGCCACCAGGAGCTCAAAGGTCAGTACATTGAATTCTTGCACATTAGCTCTTCCAAGCTTACATCCAGTTTAAACCAGGTTTTTGATGCTCGTGTCATAATGTTCTGTTCCTTTTTCCAAACTCTAATGGAAGTTTAGCTGTCTGGGATGTGGTGAGTTAGCCACAGCTGCTCCCTCACATACCCCTGCAGTGTAATGGGGGAGAGAATGTGGAGGGTAACAGCAAGGAAGAAAACTCCTGGGTTGCAATTAAGACAGTTTAATAAGTGAAGGGAAAAAAAAGGGGGAGCGGGAAACAAAACAATCGATGGTCATGCAGTCATTCACCTACAGCAGACCTGTGCCAGAGCAATGGCTGTGTGGGAAAAAGTCCCCTCTGCTTTACTGCTGAGCATGATGTTGTATAGTGTGAAATATCACTTTAGGCAGCTGAGGTTCTCTCCCAGCTGTCCCCCTTCCCAACCTCTTGTCAGTGCAGCCTGTATGCACTGTGGGTGCAGAGGGACAAACAGGTAAGGCCTTGATGCTGTGCAAACGCTTTTCAGCAGTAGCCAAGATAGTGGTGTGTTATTAACAGTTCTGGTCACAAGTTCAAAACACAGCACCATACAAACTGGTACGAAGAAAAGTACCTCCATCCCAGCCAAACCCGGTGCAGGTTCTTGAAATGTGTTTCATGAGATTGGAATACTGTTTTCCTCCCACCTCTTCAAATGTAAGCCTTGAAAATGCTGGTTTGCTGTTTTTACCATTGGAACAAAAACAGATGCAGGGAGAAAATGCTTTTTCTGAATTCAAGTATCTCTAGATAAACAGGAGGAAAATGTTTTGTCTAATTCCAGGGAGTTGTTTAATTTTTGTTTTCTGGGAATTGTTAGGTTTATCTAGTCTTGCTGCAACTATCAATACTGAACTAGTACTATCACTTCTTGCTATTCAGGTAGGACCTGGAAGTAAATGCACATTTTTACTGTTTGCAGAATTGCTTTGGAATTTCTGGATTCAAAAGCTTTTAGCAAAGATTATTCACATCATCTGAAAGGAGAACCTGCAGTGAAAAAGCGACACCTGGAAATGCTGGGGTACCGAGTCGTTCAGGTGAGCAGTCAGCAAGACTTTGTCCTTCCTGCATTGTATCAGCAGTGCAAAATGTTCCATTTTCCTTGCAACAGAGTTAGAGACAGTTTTATCCTTAAAAGCACCTACTGGGAGAGAGCAATTTTTGTATTTAGGGGGGAAACTCTAAGCTGTTCTCAAAATGGTGTAAGGAACTTCACAGAACTCACACCTTCTCTGAAAGAAGGTGAAGCAAAACTGGAAAGGTCCCAGTATCACCTTACTGCAGGCAAACTAACAATCTCATTGTAGCCTGAGTAAAGGAGAAAAAGTGAAATGAGAGTTTCCGTTCAGTTCACTGAAGATTTCTATGGTAGAAAAAGATTGAACATACCCTCCTTGGGTGATAAGACAATTTGGCAGCTGCCAGACTGCCATCCATATCCCTGTGGATGCTGTTTGTCTGCTGCAATGATAGTGCTGTGACAGGGAACACTAGAGGCCAGAGATAATTCACCACCAGCACTGAAACATTTGGGAAATGGAGACTCATTAATGCAGAGGCTCCTATATATTTAATTACTCACCTAACCTAATTTTAGCTAGAGTCCTTTAAGCCTAAATTTTGTTGGTTAGGGTTTTTTAAACGGAATAATCATCCTTTTTCATGGTATACTACTGATACACCATTCCAGTCTGATACATTAGTGTCACTAATGAGCGCGACACGAACAGCAGAGACACAACCACACCGGACCAGGGAAGGCAGAGAAAAAAGAGAGCTTTATTATGAGTTCACAGAGTTATATAGTGTTTTGACAATGGCCAGGGATTGGAGAGAAAGGTCACCACCTTTCCAATCACACTGGTCAATAGAAGAGTCCATCAACTTTTCTCCTCCCAGGAGAAGGAATGAAAAACAAGGGAACAGTGAAGAAAACATCTGCCTGTTTACAGAAAACCTCGTGAGAAACTTTATCATAGAAACTAAAACATCAGAAGGCTAAAACTCAGGGCGACACATTAGCATTACAAACTACAGTGACCTGGGATTCTTCTCTCAATTTGGGTTTTAAAGGAGGGGAGGGTGTAACGGAGTTTTCACAGCCTGTATTTGTGTGGGCATCTGTTTTATATCTCTGCAACTATGCTGCTTTTTGGAAACAGACTAATTGTACTTACATAAAGGAGAATCTTACAATAGGAAATTGATCTTTTCAGTATTATTAAATCAGGCTTTTGGAAGGACACAGGTGGTAAATATCTTCAGGTGAAGAACAACAGATACCTTCTCTTTGTTCTTATGAGAGCCTTTTCTTTGTTCTTATATGGTGTGTGGCTTATACCAATGTTAAGTCAGTTTGTACCGTTCTGTTCTACAGATTCCTCACTTCGAATGGAATTCTATGGTTCTGTCAACAAAAGGTGAACAGCTGGAATACCTGAGACAGCAGCTGTATGGAATACAGTGATATCAGACATGCAATCTTAAGTACTTTTATAAAAACAGTGCATATACCATCAAATGTCTCATAATCCTGGATACTTGAGTTTCAAAAATCTCTTTATCTGTATCAGCTGGACCAAGGCTTGCCAAGGTCATCAGATGCAAAGAGATTTAATCCTCAATTCCTTAGGGATTGCAAAAGGCAGGTCACAGTGGGCTGTGAAGATGTGGTAAGAATGCTTAAAATTTCTCATTATCTGGAAGCTATTATGAGCACATGAATCTGACAGTTTTGGAACCAAATTACATTATTATTGCCTAAATAAATAGCACAGAGGCTTAGCCAGATATAAAACTCTCCACAGAAAAAGTTGGAAATACTACTGACTAGGAGTGTGGAGTCAGCAATCTGCTGGAAACTCTGTCCTCCAGCATGTGACAGAATGAGCAGTGAGGAATCAAACAGTATCTGTACTCTGAAACCAAGAAACTGAAATACAGATTTGCTAAGAATAAGGCTGCTTTTAGAGCCATTCAGTTTCCATTCTCAGAACAGAGGAACTGTGGGGGACTGTGCTGGGGGAGAGTGTTGTGAGGTGAGGAACCTCCAGCTGCTTCTCCTCCCCTGTGTGCAGAAGAATGGCTGAGCTTTCTGGAACACGTTCACATACTTGAAAACCCTGCCAGGGTTTGTGCAGGAGGCATAAGACACTGAGACGTAGAAGGAAGAAGTTTAATAGCCAGGAGAATGTTCATTGAAGAGCAGTAACTGCAGGGGTGTCATGCTTGGTAAATCATCCCATTTCCAGAGGCAGCCACGTTGTGCCTACAGCTGCCATCACCTTAAGGTGACTGCCAGCTGTGCCTGTTTTCTCACATGTGCAATGAGGATACGTTTTCTTGCTTATTTAGTAGAAGCAGGACACATTCTTTTATAGCTCTGCTTGGCACCTGGCAGAGATAAGCAACTGCATATCTGAATTGGCCATTACACATCTGGCTGTCACCTTTTTGTTTTTTTTACTATTCAGTAGCAGAAGAAAAATGTTTTATTAACTGAATACAAATCAGGACAGGGATGGAAAGTAAGGAAAAACCAACAGAACTGATCTAAGCTGTAAGGTACTTTCCTCCTGAGGCAGCCCTCATGTTTGTGGGATGACTGACAAAACTAGTAGATGGTAGTCTAGACACTTAGGGTCATCAAATGGACAAGAGCTGCGAGATGTAATGACTACTTTGAGGAAATGTAATTGAAGGCACAGCACATAGAAAGATTCTATGTGCATTATATTTTGTATAAAATGGAGAAGACAATCATCAATATAGGTTAGTATTTCAGAAGGTGGACTACCTGTCAAAGAGGTCTTGCATGACTCTGCTTCTGTACAGACAACCTTCAAGTAGCAGCCTTGGAGTGTAAGAAAGGTGGCTGAAGTTATCAGTCAGGGTGGTTGTGTTTGAGCCGAACCTTGCTTTTCAAGGTTCTAGCAGTCACTGTACCAAGCCAGTTTTCTTCAAATTATGTATAGATAAAGTTATGAATATGCACAATGGGAAGAGAATTAAAACTTGTTATGAATGGTCGGGAAAGGACGTTGAAGAAAAGCAAAAAAAAAAAGCAATTCAGTAAAATGTTATCCTTGATTCTTTGCACTCATTCTTTCTATATTAAATTAGCAAGTGTTAGAGCGGATGAGTGTTGTAAACCAGTGATCTAACTGGAGCCAATATAAAAATAGGTGCTAAGCACAGCTGCAGATTTGGGTACTAAAGGGAAAATGCCCGGCAGATTACCAGTGGGCAGTAACATACTGAAATGAACTATGATGGCTGTGCCTCTGCAAATGTTTACTTCTGTCTCATAGGAGGCCAATGCAAGGGGTCATTTGATAGTTGGCATTGTTACTCAGTCAGGTGCAGTGGCCTTCTTTTCCAGTTTTCCTGCGACATCTGTTGTAATTAGATTTAAATCTGTTAAATCCTTTAGATTGATGACACCCTCTTTAAGCAATGGATAAATCCTTTGAAGAGATACTTTACAAAAAAATGGTAAGCATGTTCTGAAGAAAACTGAGTGCTCTATTTTGGGCAAAGGCTGTACTAAGAGATCTGTGTCCTGTCAATATGATAGTGATGATGAGCTAATCACTAAAAAAAGACACCATCAAGTAATACTTTTATAGTTTTAAAAACAAAGTTTAATTGTTAAAAGTTTCAAAGTCAAAATGCATCAACTCTATAGTAAATGAAAAAGTCCTCTCTGTCACAGGTAAAGATAGTTCTTTTAGGACTAAAGATAGTGCTTTTAGGACTTCATAATGAATGCTTGTTATTGGCCTCAGATCTCTGAGAAAAACTTCATAAAATATTTGCTTTGGAAATAAATATAAAAGCATTACAAAAGTGGAAAATCCTTGTTATCAGAAGTCTGAATATAGTAGGTGAAACAGTAGAGCTACTAACCTTGTGAACTTCTCTCTCTACCCTGTCCTCTGTCTACTAGTATAGCTTTGGCTGAGACTGGCATTTATTAGGCCACATAGTAGTAAGCCACTTCTGTTTAAAACATTCATTGCAGTGCCAAGCTAAATTTTTTTTTTGAGGTCTGTGATGAGAGTATTTCCAAGATATGCTGAAGAGTGCAGGATTTACATACATTACTAGAAGGGGAAATCTGGCCACACAAACAGCCAGTTAGAATCAAATTACCTACCTATTAGTTGTATTTAACTTAACAATTAATTCATGCACATTGTTTGGAGGACTAACCACCAATACCTGGATTGTATTGAGTGCAAGGAAGGCTAACTAGTGTTGTTTGCAATTTCACACAGTGGAAAATTGAGTCCTTGCCAAAATCTTAATCTAATCAACATTAATTATAAACCCTTAGAAATTTAAACACTGGCAAAAATTCAGTGGTTGCTGGTTAGCTAGGAAGTACCTTAAGAAGTGGACAAACAAATGAACTGTTTAACAGTTCACAGTATGACTAGTATGCTGCTACAAAACTGTACAATTTGGGGACATTTTCATGCAACAAAATCAGAAGAGCCTATCTAAACTCCCTCACCATCTAATATCTTCCATCATTTTGTTTACAGTTTTGATAACTTGAAGAGGTTTAAGCGTGTGGCCAGGCAGGAGGCTCCAGTTGCATATCGAATCTCTTTCAGTATCCCAACCCATTCCTTCTTCTCATCATCATACCTGCATTTAAACAAAAGTTAGAAAATAGCTTCTTTAAATTTGAGTTTGATGCTTCAGCACACACACATGAAAAGGAGGTAATCCACCTGTTGCAAAGCCTTGTAGCAACCATGTGCTGAAGGGTGCCACAAAAGGCTGCTTTTGTCCTCTACTCCAGAACAGAAAGATGTTCTGTACACGGGCTATTCTTTTCCTGGTCCTTAAAGCTTGTTGCTGACCTGTGTCATGCTTTAAAAAAGCATCCCTTCTGAATTTCTTCACATTCATGCATATAAAGTTGGGGGATTTTCCTTCCTACTGCCAACTAAAGCTTCAGAATCTACATTAGCAACTAAAAGTTGCAGCAAAGATACGGTGTCTCATCACTGCTGCTATGATTAGCTCAAAAAAATCTAAGAGATAGAGACTTCTGATTCTCTTGGAACAGTTACTCAGTTAACCATCAACACATCAGTATGTACAGGCCTCTGTATATACAAGCTTTTCTGCATCACAGTGTCACGAAAGAATGTTTTTATTGGCAAGGCTAAACCTGCCAAGAGATGGCAATTTACTCTTCTAAAGAAGCTGAAGCTCGTGATTTGGACTGGTCAAGTAAGTAGTAGTTGGAAGTAGTTATTAGATCTAAGTGTGATGTTTATTTGTTACTTTCTGACAAATTTTTTATCTCTCAACAAATGCTTTACAGCCTGTGCTATGGATAATTTTCAGAGTTAAACAGAAAAATAGTGTTAGCCTCAAGTGTCTATAAACCACAATTTTAGGTAAGACTTTTGACCAGGAAAGAGTGACTAAAATTAAACTTACTTCCATATGTCAGTGACTTCACTTGGTGCAAATTCTTTAGATTCAAGTTGAATCATTGCAAAACCTCCAATAGCATACAAAGCTCCACTTAAAGTGACTAAACTAATTGAACTTCTCTCTTGGGGAAACTCAGGCATTATCTCCCATCTAAGGATGAAAAGAAAAAGTCAAGTTAAACACGTAAGAAATATTGCAAACTGAATGCACTAAAATACTTCTCTGGGCAATAAATTCAGGTACCAAAACCATGGTTTAGTAAAAGGAAAAAATTCCAAGATTTATCAGCAGTAAGTTCCAGTGTCTCCATCCCCTCAGGGACTTCTGCAACTCTTAAGTGACACTGTTAAGACATCTCTTCCCAGGGACAACTTCTTACCGATTCCTTGATTATTCAGTAATAGGCTTCATACAGACATATTGTTCCCCAGTTATTCTCATTTTTCCCTATAGTTTCCAAAATGCATATTTATTTCAAGTGGCATTAGCATAATAATATGAGTGTGTGCATATGCAGGAAAAACGTCTAGAGACCCGTGCTGTAAACTGCTGCTGTTGTTGCTGAAGATGTGACTGTAGACCAAATGTCTCGGCACTATAGGTATCCGAACAGCTTTGTGACTCTCACCTCACAGCTCCTAAAAGCCTAGATGATAAAACACTTGATTAAAAGAGTGTGAATATTGGACTCACTTATTGGTGGTCAGATCAAAAGCTTCAACAGATGCAGTAAGGCCTTCTTCAGTGACACCTCCTGCAATGACAATCTTGCCCTTATGGATGGCTGTTCCAAACATCGAGCGAGGCACTTTCATTGGAGCCAGGTCTCTCCAGTCTCCTTTCTTGGGATTGTACACAAATAATCTATTAGTGCATTTCCTGGGGAGGAAAAAGAAAACTGGTGATCATTTCTAATGAACTTTCAACTTGTTCCAAGTAGATCTAATTGAGGTAGACTGTATGGGTTTGTACAGGTTTATCTATACCAGCTCTCCTGGAGATCCTTTCTTGTATCTAATCTGAGAATCCTTGCAATGTCTACAAAGCATTACTCACATCCATAGGACTAAATCAAATATGGTTTACATTACACAGGGCAGCCATTTCATTGTACTTTTGAGGAGAAAGACAAAATCCTTTCCCAGCATATTGTATGCATACGGATTTGTGGAGGCATATATAGCAAAGGTTATGTAAAGGAGAGATTATGATGGTGTTTTGGCTGATATGACAAACATTATCTTAAATATCCCCCATAAAACACTTTAAAATTACCACCACATGTTCAGTGTGAGTGAAAACTTTTATTTTCCTAATGTCATACTCATTAAGGTATAACAGGTATCACAGGTCAGAAAATTGGAAAAACTGAGACTGTAATTCCAGGGCACCTATGTATTTCTACCTGAAAGAATACTTTCAATGAAGGTCCTCACAGCTATGTATTACTAATTTGTCTGCAGTGTAAGTAAAACTTGCCTTGGAAATAAGTATAGTTATTAAAATAGCAAGTTGGATTACAACTTATATTTAATTTACCTTATCACCAAAAAATATATCCTCCATACCATAATGTGTTCCCCTCTGCCAGACTGTTAGCAACCTTAATCCAGAGGTGCAGAAAAGGGAAACCCTCATCTCTGAGTGTGAGGACATATTATCTATTAAGGATCAAGAAGATAATGTTATTTATTGTCATAAAAAGACTTAGAAACTCACTTGTCATCAGTTTTTCCACCAAGACAATATATCAATCCATTGTTTGAGATAGTTGCATGGCCATATACTTTGATGGGCAGTTTTTTGATCTCACCCCATTTCATTGCCCTGGAACAAGAAGATCACTGTTAGGTTTTTTTAACTAACAATGGGCCATCTACATGCCCTCAGTGGGCATAATTAAATTTGAAACATACACAGGGTCATAGCACAGTACTGAATCTAGCGACTCCTCAGTGCGAAGGTCCTTGCCTGCTATTACATAGATCTTGTTGTCCGACTCTCCCAGCCCGAAGAGACACCTGGCTGACGGCAGTGGAGGAAGGGCAACCCACTCACCAGCAATGCTGTCCAGCTGAAATAGCATCAGAACAGGAAGGCTTAGGAAAGGCAAAGAGTAAAAACCCACACTATGAATATTGTTCCACAGAATGTATCTGTTAGCACTCAGTGTTTCTCAACAGCTGCTTGCCTGAACAACCTGCCCTTCCCTCCGTGCAGCTAATGAATGATGTCTTCTATGCACCCATGCTCCATTGTGCTGAGATCTAGCAGAGTCAATGCCATACAACTCTTTGTGTCTGCTCACCCTCACTGTTTCCTTGCCTATTTATTAAGCTCTCCTTCCTTATACAAAAGTCCCTCACTCTCAGTTCCCTATCATGCTGGAAAGAACAAGTGGTTCTTCTTCCTGCCCGAGGGAGCAGTCACGCTGCAGTTCCACACCTTTAAGTTTAGCTGGTTGTGCTCATTGCTACAATGAGGTGTCAGACATGCTTACATGGTTCTTCTTACTGATCAGGAGACATCACATGGCTAATGGTACAGATGTTTCTTTTGCAATCCCTAGGGCAACAGGTGTGTGTTTCATCACAATACCCTCAAAAGTTCATGAGATCTCTGAAGACACAAAAAATACTTCACTCTTAAGCAAAATAGGAAATCACTGCAGTTCGCTCGGCAATAATATTTATGTCATTTCTACTGCAGTACTCTCAGGGCTCTCTCAATTAATTAACATCCAGTATGCTGAAAACACCTAAGGACAAGTAGCAGCAGGAGGACAGATGACAAAATAAACCAGAATTTTCCTACAACTGTGGTGCTTATTTTTTGTTTTGATCTGAGAACTTGTGGTTGAACCTGAATTATGTCTAACGTTGAAAAAGAACTATTTTCTCAGACCTACCACATAGAGATTTGCTGGACATTGGTACAGGGGAAGAGATGGGAAGATAAGAGTTTGTGTGGGTGTAAAGGCATTTGATAGAAAGTAAAGGACAGTTCAGTCAAAATAAAGTTCAGGATTTAGCTTGGTGACATTCTTCTTCCAGAAGAACATTCCACAGTCAAGGTTTCCATGCTGAATGCATCTCCCAAATTTGACAGACCACCCCTGTTGGACAGAAAGTTTTATTGCAACAGTGAAATGCAGTTCCTGGACATGGATTTCCCCAGTAGCTGGATCTGGGTGGGGTAATGAGAAGATGTACCCCTCAGAGATCACAGCTTACTTCGTAAGTCTTCAAGATAACATATCTACTGCTGATTTGGCATCACCTTGTCATGCATTTTCCAGCCAGTGGCAGTCTTGTTTTCTCCCAGGTTGCAAGCTACCAAATGCAATGCTTCACTGGTGGAAAAAGGAAGATCAGCAAGTGAAAATTGGTTTGGCACCGCATTAATATTTTGGAGAGAACAACAGCTACAGGGTAATGCAGACAAGTACTGTAACTATAGGGAATAGCAGCAGCAAGCAAGCGTAAAGATGACAAGCAAACAAACATTTCAGGAAATTGATGTTGACATATAAAGTAGAATTTTGAAAACTTCATCTATTTTTAGTGTCAGTCTTGAGGTTTAGTTTCTCAGAGGCCCCTTTCTAGTAGCCTGAGACTTATTCAGTTCTGGACTAAATACACATTACCACATCAATGTAGTAATGTGTTATTTCTATTGGAAGATTATTTCTCTAACAAGTCTTTCACTTCAGCGATTAGTTTTACACCTCCATAAGGAAATGAAACAGTGTTAGTCTCTCCTCTACAAACTAAGACTTCCCTCTCATTGATGTAACAAATGTCTGAAACCAAGTCTTGTATTGTGTGTGAAATGAGTGAGCCATACTCCTATAAACAATATTTGCATTTTTTAATATCCGAAGGCTTCAAAATTCTATCACTGCTTATTACTGTGCTTTATTTCATATTGAAACAGGACTTATTTTACTCTTTTATGCCAGTGTGCCTAAAGAGAGGATGTGGCCAGCAGCATATTGCATAATCCACCACAAAATAGTTTAAATACACACCAAAGCATGGAGCTAAAACCACAACAGACTTAGTTTATGGTATAAGCATGACAAACTGCATTTTTGCTAATTTTCCTGAAATATATTATGGAGTTATACTTAGTACTAATGAGCCTTACATTATATAGATTTACAAAGATATACAATTACACTCAGCTGAAACACAGTGTTAGTATCTACTGACACTAACAGTTTGCCGAGAAAAAAACCTTCTGCCTCTAAATTACATATTTCTATGGCCCTTAGGCTTTCAAATGTAGATATGACAAAAAGGACTTCTTCAATTTTGGTGACAGAAATTGCACTTAAAATACACACATTACTGCTGTCATGAAAGTATTTCAGATGCAAAAAAGAAAGACGTCTCATCAGATCTAAACCACTCCAAATTTCATCAAAGTTAACAAAAATACACAAAAAGTATTTCACAAAAATATTATTGCACCTAAATTTAGACATCCGTACAATGAAAAATCTGGGCCTTAATGAAAGCCAGTGCCTAGACAGAGTATACTAATCTTTTTAATATTTTCTGAGAACTCACCAGGGGTTAATCTTGAAAAAGAAGATGCAAGTACCTCAGTTTCACTTCTGTCTCTGAGACAAAAATAACTCTCTAGATACTTCTCTCTATCACCATACAAAGACACTAGACAACCCACTTGCACAGACTCAGAACACTTTTCAGTAACCCTTATAAGCACCTATTATTATACCAACAATTATAAAGCTTGTACCTGGAAGAAGTATGACTGGAAAGGCTGATCCTTGTTCTCCTCTTCCACATAGAGTCCTCCAACAATATACACCTGATTTTGTTTGGTGACTATACTGGAATGATTTCTGGGAATCTGTTCTGCGAGGGCTGCCAGGTAGCATTCATTTTCAAGAGGATCATAAGCTACTGCAGCAGTGTCATTAACCAGAAGAATCAGGTCTTTGACGAACATGCCATGCCTGGGAAGGTCATTTAGGTAGCCAGGCAGTAAATCTTCATCTCCTACATCGCCATTCACCTCCCCTTTGGCTGACTTTTCTGTGCTTTTGCTGGAGTCAGGCAGTTTTCCAGCAAAAGCATCCTTAATAATCTTTACTTTTTTCTGAAGGTCTGAGTTGCTTTTAATTATATCATCCTTCTCAACCTGTTCTTTGAAATACTTTTCTGGCATTAGACGAAAACGTATGCAGTCAAAAATTTCCCCCAGGCTCTTTACTCTGTTCTCCTTGTCTGTTCGGACCCATTTCATTACTGCTTCAAATACCAGCTCTTCCTTCTCTACGTTTAAACTGTCAGGTGAAATAACTGAGATAAGCTCATGCGGGGCAAGCTGCATGAAGTCCTCTTCTTTGCAGATCTGCACAAAATGATCTGAAACAAAATCACGGGCAGAAAATGCAAGTCTTGGGCAATCAAGCAGAACACCTAACCGAAGGATGGCCAGACAGTTACCAACAGCAAGCCTCTTCTGGAGATAGGAGACACACACAGTGAATACAGAAGGGATCTGAAAGCGGCTGGCCAAAGCAAAAATATCTTGCACATTAGAATCATTGAGATCAATACTTGCTGAATAAAGGTATTTGACAACCATATCCAGGATGTTTGGGTCAACATTATCTAGAACTACCTCCTTCTTTTTCTCTTCATTTTGCTCAGATAAGAAATACTCACGAAAATAAGGGCTACATGCTGACAGAATCAATCTGTGGCAAGGCAGGCTTCTGTCACCAGCCTTTAGAGAGCAATCTACAAACTTTTTCTCTTCAAGGAGTTCCTTGAGGCCATCCTGAAGGAGGGTGGATTGGTAAAGTCTGAGCTCTTCAGTGAGTTCCCTTTGGGAATCCATTTCGCAAACACTTGGGAAAGGGGAGGGAGTAGAAAGCTTTAGCTGTTGTCTGCCCAAAGGTTTGTCCGTAAAAAAGGCAGACCAATGTGCTTTTTGCCCTGCTTGAAGCCTCTGCAACTTAATCTCACTAGCTAAATATAGATACATACTCTTACAGGTCGGAATTTGGGATGGACGGTTTGGAAAAACAGAGTTGCTCTCGCAGCTGTCAAAGACTGAAAGAAGCAACTGTTGCTCTTAGTCACTACGGTCAGGTTTTGCCATCATTCTCCACATTGAATCAGTAAGATTATGTGCAATGTAATAAATTATTTGACATGAGTAAGGATAGCAGAATCTGACCCTCAGTGAGACAGCTATGAGCAAGATTGCACAGATACATGTTACTAAATATTCTGAAATAGAAATATTATTAATCGAGTTGTCAATTTTAACTACTGTTCACTTTTTCAGAATTGCTCAATACAGCTCATTGCTGCAGTCATAAATATACTAAAAACACCATAACTTTGTATCGATTTCCCTTGTTCTAAGATTATTTTTATACATAACCATATCACATACACAATTTCTTCAGATATCAAGGCCTCAAAATTTTGGGCTGCTTCTTAATATCCATTTGGTTTTAAACCAGACATTAATATTTAAACGTAAAATATACGTTATTTCAGGCAAAGTTTTGCTTTCCAAAATAATTAAAATTGAAGTCTTCACCCATATGTTAAAATATTCTTTGAGTATGATGGGAGCAAGATCAAAATACAACTACTTGAATGCAAGATTTACAACAATATATAATATTATCAAAGTTTATTGAACTAATGATGGCTTTTCAATATACGTAGTATTTCATTAAAATATATACTTTGAAGGATTTTCTACAAACACCAGTATTACATTCACACCACAGTTACTTTAATAGTCAGCTGCTGAAACAACAGCTGAGAGGACAACTCATTTGACTTTTTCCATTTATAGAAAACAGCACTGAGGTTTTATCTCACTAGAAAACATAACAGCTGTGTCTTCCTTTAAACAATAAATGACTCATTTCTCTATAACACATAACATCATAAAAGCTCTAATGACTCACACACACAAACTATTTGCATGTGCCCTGTTTTCTAGATCATTGCTTAAAAAAGTACTCTAGCAAAAACAAACAAACAAACAAACAACAACTGTTTGAGGATATCTGGATTACCATTAAATATTTGGAATAATATGTGCTGCACATTTAGCAAAATTATGACATATGGAAGCTATTATTTGGAACAGAATTGCTTTTGCTTAAAGCTGTCAATAACACACCCAATATGCCTACATACAAGATGTTCAATGTATGATGGTATTTCTGTGTTGCAAATCATTAAACAAGTTATGGAAATTTAATTCAGACATAATCATTATGGGAAAGTACATTGCTCTGTATAAATACATGAATACTTGAAATTGAGTGTCAAACTGCATACCTCACACTGCCCTGTCTCAGACAGTGATCTCCATGTGCAGAAAAAGAGGAGGCTTCCTTTTTTGACAGAGTACTGTGTAAAATGACAAGCAGTGCCTGCTCCTGGCAGCCAAAGAGCAATACATACACACAGAAGCCATGGACTTATTAAAAAAATGGTGGCTACCATAACATAGTGTCTGAAACACCATGGCCGAATTTGTGTTTTCAGGGGAGGGACGAAGAGGACAATCCTGAAAACACTGGAGGTTACGAGTGTGTCAAATGGCACTGCCTGCCCGTTGTGCAGAGGGATTCCCAGGTGCTCCCAGTCTGACAAGAGGGAATTCGCAGATTCGCAGCCGTGACTGAGGGGGGCCTGCAGGGGGCAGCGCTTCTGGCAGCAGCTGCGCCCCGCCCCGTCTGCCTTAGCGTGGCTCTCCTCCCACTGCTTAGACAGGCAACACAAGAAACCTAAAGCCCTTAAGCACAAAAGCTTTTTCAGTAATCTTTCTTTTATTACATAGCCTGAGGGCTTATTATATAATATTTGCCTGCTCTTTAGCTTTGGCATGTTCTTTCTCTGCTACTCTGATATTTCTAAATTATCTTTTACAGATCTAAATCCAGCAAGAACTGAGAGTTTTTCCCTGCTTAGGAAACAAACGTGCCAATCTAAATCAGGTCATTACTTCCCAGAGTCCCTGGAGTGTGAATCCATCCTTCAGCTTCTCTATTGCAAGTCCCAGTTCTTCAGAAAAAACAGGCTCCCGATCATGTTGCTTTTTGAGAGAAAATAAAGCAGAAGGCACTTTTTAATTTCATTATCCGATTTTATCAACATGGATTTGATAGTATGAAAAAGTATCTCCTTACCTTGTTTTCATCAGCAAAGTAAGCCTGCAAAGGAAAACAAAACCAAAAAAAACCTTGAAAAAAGAAGTCTAAAAACCACATCTGCTAATAATTCCTTGGAGTCAAAACTGTATTGGGTAGTCTTTTCTTCCACAAGAATCCAGTCTATATGGATTTTACTTCGATGTTAAAATAATTTACAAAAGGTTCTAATAGCAGTTTCTGTTTTAGATTATAGATTAGATACCACTGGATTATGGTATTTTTCATTAAATACCAACCTTTGAATTTTCCATCATAGTAAAGAAAGATTTTTTAAATGGCAACATTTTTGTATTATATTTGTTACACAGACAAACATTTTATAGGGAATGTTAATATGAAGACAAACTGACAGCATCATGGTATTTTTTTGCTTCATGTGCAGCAGCTTTTACTATTCAACATCAAAAACTAGCTTAAAATGTATAATATCACGATTCAGTTGACATCATACTCAATCTAAGACAAGAACATAGAGTAATAGAACAACTCAATAAATAGAGATGTGGGAAAGATCTTTCCTATTCTGTGTGAGTGGAAATTAAGGCTCAAAGTCTTAAAGATATCAGATCTCTGAAAATATCCACACTCTAGAAATATCTGGACCAGCAGGTTCTAGATCTTATTTACCAAAAAGAGCCCAGTCTTGCTTCAGCTGCCCCTGTGGACTGGTGAGGGGCAGCAAAGAAAGCACTTTCCTGTGGCATCGACTATTGTGGAATATTGGTGTGTAGCCACTCCTTGGGTCCTGGGCAACCTGTGTCCCCTACAGCAACAACCTTCTAAACATTTTCAGCTTTCAGTTTTTGTTTGACAATATGCAAAGCACAGTTATTTAATTCAGGTGACAAAGGCACCAATAGAGCTAACAGATCTCCAATTAAGGAAAAAGTATGTCTTCAAATATGCTGAAGACTGAATAAAAATGTGCAAAAATGAAAAGAAAGAAGCCAAAAAGCTAGGAAAGAGGGAAAGGAAAAAACAAGAGCTTATCTGTATCAGTAAGAGGCTGCAAAATTAAAAGGAGTTGAAATAACACTTGTGCTAGGCCTGTTAATTTGTCAGATTTTAGAGATTGGTAAGAAAACATGGCAATGATCAGTGCATCAAGGCCAGCACTTGAAAATATGTGCCGTCTACCCTTGCAGTCAGTCATGGAACCAAGTGTTAATGGCTTGCACACTAAGTTTGGAAATTCATTGAAAGAGGATTAATCAAGCAACCTAATGCATTTTAAAGTAAATTTTCCCAAAATACTGGGAGATATAATAATGTAAAATTATTGCTGCCTTTCTAAAAATATTCCAAGTTTGAATCTGAGATGAATGTTCAGCATACAGATATCACCATCTATTTGTCTACTTTAAGAGAAGGCGAATTACTGTTTTAATATAATGTATCTGATGATATTGTACTGCTGATTTTCAAGCTATCCCTGATTTTAATGTGTTGAGAAACTACATACAAGTACTCTTTTAAATATCTACTACTATTTATTTTGAATAATAGTTTGTTCTTAAATTAAAAATTTATACACAGAATAAATTCCTGTAATAATCAGGATGTTTAATAAAAGGCATGTAGATGTGGTTTAAATATAGAAAGTACAGTTGCAGCTTATCTTTAACAGAGGATTACAGCTGTACTGTATTGCTTTGTACTGTATTGTATTGTACTGATTTAAGCTGTATTGCTTAAATCTGAATAACCAAACAAGAATGATTCTATTTTTCTGGTTTTTTTGTGGAGCCACTTACCACAAAAGCATCTGTATGTTCATCAGCTTCTATTTCCACATCATCTGGAACCTGCTCCACTGTTAGGTCTTCAAGGGGTTGAGGCTGCAAATTATAACTCTGTAGTAAGTAAATTCACACAATCTAATATGTTTAATATATTTTCATTATTGTTAACACAGTACTCTATCTAATTTAAAATAAATAAATGGAGTTACCTTTTCTTCCATTTCATAATCCACTCCAAATATAGGATTAGCTGAATAAACTTTGTGAAGTGAATTAATCTCTTTCACTGCCTCCTGTAGTTTCTCTACAGGGTCTATTTTAAAACCAAGTACATATCCTCCACTCTATATAACAGAGAAAAAAAGACAACATCTGTTTATTAGTCTTATTTTTTAAGCTATCTTTTCTCCTTGATAGTGATTGCCAGTTTAATGATAGCAATTTTCGGCTTGCTGAGAAAACTTGAATCATGGGTGAAATAAAAACAATGACAATGCTTCTCTATGAGGCAGATAAGCTTTTAACCATTACCCCATTAAACAAAAGGGCAACAAACTCCTTATACAGAAAACCACAAGCAAAAAAGGGTGGGACAAATTCAGAAGTGATATTAATGATTTATTCCCAGTCACTTGGCAAATGTTGAGTCTGTTAGGTCTTGATGCTGTTATTAAAGAAGCTTTCAGATACAGAGAAATAATGAAAATGATTTAAAAGAGTGGTCCTAATTAAGTGCAGAATTAATTAGATCCCAAAGATAATCTGTCAGAAGACAGTTGACAGTTACAAGCTAGTCATGCTGGCCTATTGTTGCTTTGCTTACAGAAACCATAACTCCCAATACTGACCATAACATACACTAAAAGCAGTGCAAAGAGAACTTTTTTAAAGTTTTCAAGAGGCCACACAGAAGGAATGCTCTATGTAACTCAAAAGTAGACCCATGACATTTCAGAATTAGAGAAATATAGTATATAAAAATATTGCATCTAGAGAAATATTGTACATATGTATAATAAAAATGTAATCAATAGAAAAAGGCTATTAAAGCTTCTTACCTGCTGAGAACTCTCTATCACAAGTGCCAAACCAAACTTTGAGTCTCTCATTCTTATTGAATGCTAATGATAAAGAGGTATAATGCTGTTAAAAATTTTGTAATTACTGGATAAAAGTCTCATTGTTTCAGTTTGTTTTTTTACAGTGTAACAATTACAATTACTGGCTCTGGAAGCTTGGCTACCAGCATTCCCTCCCATTTACCATTACAAATCTGAACCCCTGAAACCTCAGGGCAAAGTGTTTTATTAGAAGTGGTAACAGTAAATTTCTGAACATCAGGTTCACAGATCATTTATCCCAGATGTAGGTGGCATGACGCATCAGAATAAATATTAAAAAGTTGAAAGACAAGCTATTTTCAACACCTGTACCTGCCCAGGAAATCCCCCAACTAATCCAGACAGAAAAGAAAATATACCCTGTGGATAATGCTGGCAAGACTAAACTCCTCTCTGAATGAGGGATATGAAATAAAATTTTGGTAGGCTGGGACTTTTAACCAAAGACTCGAGCATATGCTATTTCATTTTGAAAATGGTTGTTGTAAGATACTTACAATTTGTAGATACGGTATGCTGACATTAAAGCTGTCATTCATATTTGCATGCCAAACTATTCTCACATTAGTAATAAAAAATGTTCCCAAATTTCCCTATTAAAGAAAAATTATGTTAGAATTGCTTTATGTACAGAGCTTTTTTCCCAAACATGATGATTACTGCTATCCATTTACATATAAGCAAGGTACAGCTTCATATTTTATTCACTAAAAGACTGATTCTTCCCTACCAAACCCAGTTGACATGTTTCTATTGATTACAAGGAAGCAGGATCCAATCTTTAAAGGCTACCAGAACCTGAGTATTGAAAATAGCTGTGAGTATCTACTACTGCAGCAAAGCTGGATCAAGTCACAGCCCAGTCAACCTCATGGGAATACATGAAGCATCTGAGAGCGTTATTAACTGTACAGATCTGGAATTGGCATAAAACGTAAGTATCATGGCATGTGGGTTAAACTTAGGTAATTGAGGAGATGTGTGCCAAGGCAATGTAGAGGAAAGAACTTTTTAGCTTGTCAGAGTGGATCATATTTCTATTCTGGACTAAAATTGCACAGACAGAAATATCAGCTCCTGTTTTGTTTCACGGCTCTGGGAAATGCTTGCAACTAATGCCCTGTAAAATAATAAATGTCTTCTATTTTTATCTTGAAGTTGTTATTTTTTTTAAGACACAGAATCCCTTCCAGTATTTTGAATTTTCATTAATCAAAAGACAATATAATCTTACTACTATTTAATCACACAAATATTCAGCAAAGCACTTCAGAAACATAATTTTCTTTCAGTATCATACAGAGCAGACTCATAAATATATCTTTTTAACAGAAACTGTATATCTAGTTCCTTGCATATTAGCCAGGTCATGTAGACTTCAGGTTACCAAAAGGAGATTTGTAGTGAGTAGCAAATACATGGGATCAGTTTCTCTGCATGCATCAGCTGATGAACAGTATTAAGGATAATTCCTTGGAGGTTACAAAACTATAGGAGTAAAATCGCTAGATGAAAGCTGAAACATTTTAACTTTTCTGTAGTCAATGCATTGATTATTCTTTACTATACCTGATCACTTGATAAATTCCAAACTCCATTGACTTTATCATATATTTGTTCCTGTGGTAACAATCTCAGTTGCTTGTTTTGAATCAATGCACTTCTCAGCTTCAGATCACGATACATTTTGGAAGTTTCGTAAGCTCTGCAAAAAATATAAAATACGTATTAGTTCATACATAGTTCTGTTTTTCTATTATCTTTACCTTTTGTTTTAATACAGATATGAAATGTATATTTTCAGCTTTTCTTATCACCACACAAAAGTGAGAATACTATTAAAACTTTTTCAACATAATTAAGTATATTCCAGCTTTCCTTAAAGAAATTATCCTTAAAATTAAACCAGGTTTTTAACAACTTTTTGATCTCCTGTAGTGTTTATGTCTATACTATTTTTTCCTTAAAACAGCTGAATGTTGAATATCGACAGTCATATACTGTGTCTATCAGCAGTTGTAATCCCCCATATTTGAGTCCTTGATCAAACACTATTTGAAGTACACTACCTGTGCACAGCAATAACTGAAGTGAAGAGTCTGGGACTTCCAGGAACAACATTGGTAAATATGAACTCAAACCGAGTATTGTTACATTTAGTCAATATATACAGAGCTTCTGTCTGCCCTCGTAATTTCTGTAAGGAAAAAATGAAATTTTACATTTTGGCAATATGGTAGCTTGATTGTACAAATAATAAATAATCTTCAGATATTGTCAAAGTTATTGTTTTAAACAGTGTTTATGGAGGTGTAATCCTGATTCTACAACTAATCTACTGCTGTCTTCAACTGGACTTATTTTTTTCTTTTTTGACTAACTAGCAATTTCATCAACAGCAAAACTGATGTTTTTAAAGTAATGAGCCTGCCTTCTCTACATTTGCAGTATCATGACTGAAACTGTATTTTTGGTTTTGTTATCATATGGTTGCCCAGGAAATCTACATCATCTTCCAGCAAGTTCTTTGAGGCAAGTCAAACAAATAGCTTCACTGTTGCATGCAATTCCATTCAAGCTATGTATTTGAGAGCTCTCCACTTTTAAAACAAAACTTTCATTACTATGCTATTACTGTTCTTGCAAGTAAACTTTCAGATCATTGATGATATAGTGCAATAAGTATAAGCAACAAATTACAGCTTCTTTTATTATTTTTAAAGTATTTTTTGGAACTTACTGAGTTGGCAGTTCTTGTAGTTATATTTAAAACACAGTTGTAACCGACAGCTTAAAAGTGAAGGGAGAAAAAACATTGTTTTGAGAACAAGAAAAATAACAGTCAAAATTACAAAGTATATTACTGAATTTTGTAGCATAGCTTTAGCATAGCTAGCGTGAAACATAACTGAAGACTAATTTAAGCTGGAAAGGATCTTGGAAGGTTCTTTAGTCAAGTGCTGTTCTCAAATCAGGACTAATTCTGGCTCCTCAGTGTACCATCCAATCCAATAAATATTTCCACAGAAGGGGATTCCACACTGAGCACTGGAAATAATTTGTGCACAAAGTAACTGCATCCTGCCCCTGTTTCAGCACTTTAAACTAGATACGAGCAAACCTCTAGCTGCTCAAACACCTTTAACTCATACAGTTAAAATGGGAAACTTATTCAGAGTTTACAATACTAAAACTTACAATAGTTTACAATACTAAATACTAAATAGAAAGACAGGTACTAGTGGGGAATAAATAGAGAAATGCATAATGTACATAAACAGGTGGCAACAAGAGCTACAAGTAAAGCAGTGTATGATAAAGCTCAAACTTTTGTTTCTAAAAAACCAAATGAATCCCACATCAGCCAAATGAAAAATGTCTGAAGAACACTTCAACTTCTTTTCTGAGAAATTAACACTGAATATTGAATGTTACTATTTAGCTATGAATTATCATCTCAGTTCCTGTATTATAAAGAGATTCATTAGTAACAGTTTATTTCAGACTTTACAGAGCAACACAGCTATACTTCAGTATTCTGTACTGAAATCAGTACTTTGTGAAGGAATAGCATGCCACCACAAAGGAAACAAAAGGTAATACTTACAGAGGTTGACTCTGGGCAATGACAGTGAGCGCCAAATGATCCGCAAATTTGTCACAAGCAGTCTGCCTGGAGATAAAGAGTGCAGCTATTTTTCATCTAAACAAATTCTACTAAATGAGATAATCTACATTCAGAAACAACATAATATCCCTTCCCTTTGACAGGAAAAAGAAGAAAAGCACAGGACATCCCACCAGAAAAAATTACTAAACCACTAAACACTTAAATGTTTAAAATGCTAGCAGAGAGAATCCAACGAGGAACAAATGAAACAATCTCTAATATATACCAGCATTCCTCAAAATCAAACCAAGAGCAGTTATTGATTTCAATCCAGATGCTTACAGTAAAAAATGTAGACACAGTTAGTGCAGAGCTGCTCTGGGGAGGAGAAGGGGAAGGCAGTGAGTTAACTACCACAGCAGTATTCATGAATAACCTCATCTCTTTGCCATATGCAAATTTATTCCATTCTGGACCCTGTAGAGCAGCACATCCAACTCCCCAGAAGAGTCACCTCAGCATGCTGACAGCTTCAGGCCCTGCCCACTAGATATTCCTTACTGCTTCAGTTAAAAACAGGGTGGGACAAACTAAGCATTACAGAGGATTACAGCAGAATAGGCATCACACTGTTTATAAATGGATTATTCCTACACAGCTTTCAATTCTAAGCAAATTCTGAGACAAGAATCACCTTCCTACAACTTTAAGAAAACATTCCAAGGCAGATCTATGAAATAGGCAGGATCTCTTCTGTGTAACACCGCACTGATACAGAGTTCAATGCAAATCTGACTGGGCTTTCATAAACCTACAGAGTTTAAGTAGAGAAAGCTTACAATTTGCCTGAGTATGCAGTTACCTCTGTCTCCATTGTTTCCTTTGGTATCTTCAACAGACTCTAAGCAGTCTATAAGGACCTCTCCAGGTCTCATTTTCATTTGTCTAAAAAAAAGAAAAAATAATTTATCTTCCAAAAATAAGGCCATTTTTATTTCCCTGCTTCGCTTTCCTCTGTTTTCTGCTCAGTACACCATGCAATGAAAAATCCACACATGCACACATACACACAAATCAACTTTACATACCTGAAATTATCGCTACATCTCACAGATGAAAAATATTAGTATCTTTATTAAATTAAAACAATAAATAAATAAATATGTAGTAAATGTGACCATGAGAACTATACCCTAAAATAAGGACAAAGTGTGCAGAAATTGGAGGAAAAAGAAAAAAAAACCCCACTTGAATTCACGTAATTTTTAGGGGACAGAGTTTATTGCCTCTTGATATACTTTCAGGTCATAAGGAGTGGAGCTAGGCTCAGGAAAAGAAGAGATGCCAGCAAAAGAAATACCAGATGTATAAGGATATGTGAAATGCTCTGCTAAATTTTCCACAAATGGTGTGGTTTGGTTGGTTGTTTTGTTTTTGTGGGTTTTTTTTGGTGAGGTCTTCTATTTATTTGTTTATATTATTATTTTGCTTTATTTAACTGATCTAACCACTTAGTTACATAACAACCAATGCAGTGTGATTTTTTGCAGTATTTTAGTCGTATTGTCAAAAGCAGCCAAAACTCTTCCTGCATGGTATGACAGAAACAAAACATATAAAGACACGAATTCCGTGAAATACTGCACAGACGCCGCTCCGCTCCCTGAGGAGGACGCCAACTCCACGGCAGGGGCGCCAAGTCCTGCTAACCGTGAGTGCCACCGTCCCCGCAGCCACACAACTTCAGCCTGGCAGTACTTCTCACTGTTAGAGAAGTACACACCCTTCCCTCAATCCTCCACTGTCCAATCTTTTGTTTTGTTTTCTTTCCTTTTTATAGACTGGAAACGGTGCGTGGGCCCCACGCAGCAAGCACTGCCCGCCCCGTCCCGCCCCTCTCCGACCAAACCAGTCGCTCTTCCGCCGCCGCCACACCGGGGCGCTCCCGGCACACGCTGGGGCGCTCCGCCAAGCACCGCGCCCATACGGCCGGCCGGCCTCAGCCTGCGCAGGTAGCACTCAGCCGGCGGCTATCGGCGCCGGGCGGGCCCGAGAGCGCCGGTGTGAGGGCGGGGCCGGGGTCGGGACACGGACACTCACTGCGGGGAGATGTCGAAGCGGACATCCCTGTCCTCCCACAGCACGTCCAGCACCCCGCTCATGGCCGCCACCCGCCCCGACGAGCCCGCGCGCTACCCTGGCAACGGGGTCAGGGGGGAAGGGTGGGTGGTGTCTCACGCGCCCGCGGCGGCCGGGATTGGCTGCGGCGCCGCACGCGGGCAGCGCGCGCGCACTCGCGCCCGCCCTGGCTCCTCCCCCGGCTCGGCTGAGGGGCTGGGACATAAAACCTGAGGGGCCGTCGCGGTCATGGTAACGCCGTCTTGAGCTCTGGGGATTTGGGGGCTGGGAGTGTGTTTGGTGGTTTTGGGTTTACTTTAAAAGAGATGAGATGTGTCATTTTTAATTTGGAATGACTTGAAAACTGTATCCAAATTTCAATTGCAGTGCCCTACCACTTTCAAATTAAAAAAAAAAAATCTCCGAATAAGAATGATAAGAAAAAACTTATCCTTTGGTAGTTCTTGCCCTAAAGCTTCTCCCTGGGTTGGCGAGGATCCCGTTGCACCCATCCGGACATTGACACAAGCTGGGTGAAATAAAGCAGCGGGCGGGAAGTGCCCCGTCCTCTCTGTGGGGATGTCAGGAGCGGGGCTGAGCGTTCTGGAAGTACAAAGGTGGAGGGTGTTTTAGGTGAGGCCAAACTCCGTTTTTTGTGGATATGCTTGAAGTTACCATTTGCTCAGTAAAAAAAAAAACCAAACCACACAAATCCAGCTAAAAACGATCAACGAGTTTCTTGTACAGGGTGCATAATCTGAGATGTTCGGCCTTTTTAAGGGCTGTGGCAGAAACCCAGTTACGTTACCAGAAATGCATGACACAGTGAATGTAATTTGGCTGTGAGGTAAGTTTTAGTCCTGTAAATGTACCATTATCCATTTTCTGTCCTGGCAGTAAAACCAAAAATGTTTTATTAAATAACAGGAAATGCAACATATACAGGCAGACACAAATGTAAAAAGCAGTATCACAGTGGTAGACAATAAACTGTGCTATGTTTAATGTTTTAAACGTAAGTTTAAATAGTTAACTAAGGAAGATGAAAATACTAAAACGCATTTAAAAATTAGACTTTGATTTCAGAGGAAAAACACATTGGAAGGACCATTTTATACATGAAATAACCCAACACAGTAATGCCAGTTATTTGTACAGACACTCATAGAAATCTATGGATGTGTTTTAACTGTAATTGTCATGGATCTTGGCTAGCTAATAAAAACTGAGGAGAGTTTGCTGGAAAAAAGGATGAAATGTACCTGTGATATGTTTAGGAAATAGGAAAGGTGGGTAACTGAACCACCACCCTGAAATGTGACCCAGAGAGCACATAGGCCACAAGCTGATGCATTTGTTGTATTTATCTGTATTAAGTAGTACTCTGCATGTTATTTGGGAGTTGATGTTTTGTGCTTAAATAGTAAAATACTATTTGTGAGAATAGTTTCGCTTAAAAGAAGTGAAGTTTTCATTGCATAATCCATGCTAAATATCAAATTGCCATAACAAAGGGAAAAGAACTGACATAATGACCAAGGATTGGTTTCCAAAGCAATATATGTAGTTTAAAATAAGGTCTAATTAGTGATTGTACAATGGTAGGATTTAAAGATCTAGGTGAAGGAAGCTACACTGGTCTTAGTATAACTGAGTAAAAAAGGAAATTTTGTACTCTTGATACTGTTGAAAATTTGCTGTTTTATTATAATCTCTATGTCATATAATAAATGCTAAAAGTATTTAAGTATGCTTGCATAGGTATAAATTTTTTTAGTTAGTGGGCATATGACTTCATAATGTTAGCATTCTATAAATTAATTGGTTTGATTTTAGATACCATGCTGGATACTTGATAAAAAAGCCAAACAATCAATAGCTTCAACCTTATCATTTTTAATGTAGAGACTAATTCCTGCCTCCAGAATAAAATACACAAGCCTGTCTACATTCCTGTTCAGACTCAAAGCGGTTTGCGTTTCCATCGCAGCCACCATACCAAAACTGAGCACAAGCATTGGCTTGTTTATCGTAATACCATCGGATTGTATAAACACGGCACGGCCCTTGATCTAGCCTTAGCTTGCACCGGAGGTCCACAGTACTTTCTAAAATGAAAAAAAAAAAAAAAAATAGAAACCATTCAGTTTGTAAAAGACAATTGTATTCCATAAATTTTACCTTTAAAACTCTTACTTTGTTTTATTATTTTCTGCTAATCTTCTACAATAGTTTAAGATTCACTTTTAGTTCTAATGTTAATATTGAAGGCAAGTTATAAGTGCATCTTAGTAGTCGAATAAACTGTCCCTTTACTGGCATGATTCTAGTAATTCCAGAAATAAAAGTATTACAGCTCCACATACAAAAAGAGCAAACAATATGAATATGATAATTAAAAATATTTTTTTTAATCTGATGACATGCAACCAGTCTTGTGAGCAAATTGAAATTGTAAGACAATGAGCTGTAAGCTAGTTGCAACTGCTATTTTTGCATCCTTCTGCTGTACATTAGTTTTCCTTGTGGTGAAGAGACATTAAAATACTGAGAGGAATTTAAAACTCTTGTCTTGATTTTGTAAGATATTTGTGCTACTTATCTAATAAAATGGTAGTAATTATGTACATGAGTTTGAATTTAAAACTCCTACAGATTTGGATTAGAGGACTGTAACATACTAATCTAGTCTCACTCACTTTAATAATACCAGGTGGCAGGAAACAGTTTTCTGTGCTGTTTAATGTTGTGACTAATATTTTGTCTTTTGCAACTGGTATCTTGTCACTTTTTTTGAAAAAAAGTTAGTGCCAGAGAGCGAAAAAATCATGCCACTGTCCAGGAAACATTGGGAGCATGTTTGTATCGCTCTCTTTTGTTGCTCCCATCATAATACATCATTACTGGAACTGAAAATCCCCCAAATGATGAACAAAATACATTTGGACATTTCATATAAAAAGAATCAACTTTTTAAGCACTCAGCTAATTATTATACTTAAAATGCCTGAACAGTGTTTTTTCCTATTGCTCTTCTGAAAGAGAAATACATTCTTTCTGTCCAATTCTGAAATCACTATCTTTGTCTTTAATGAAGCCTCCCACCTCTGTAGCTTGCCCCTCCTTGGCTGATGAATGACCTGCTGACTGACCTACCCTCAGTGAGCATTTTGTTCTCTTTATGCCCCTTAGGAGCTCCCTCTCAGGTTATAGACAGCCTTGCTTTTGCTTTAAGTGGAGTGGTGGGATCCAGAACTTGGGAAGACAAGAACTGCAACTAGATCTATTATAAAATCCTGAAATTACTTCTGTATCAGAGACTCACAAAATCTTTGGAGAATAGAAAAAAAATTACTCTGATTTAAAGCCTTATTAAAAGTTAGTACCAGGCAAAGAGGTAACAAAATGAAAAACTAGTTATGATTTATTACCCACCGGATCTTGGTGTGGGGCCTGCAGTTGAAAGAGATGATGTCATCACTTCATTGGATGGTGGTTGTTCAGATGATAATAATGGTAACACAGCTGCAGGTGAAAAGAAACAGAATGAGATACTGATTTTTCATCAGCAAAAAATGAAAACAAAGAAATTAATGACAATAGAAATACCTCTACTGTTCACTGTTAGATGGGTTGGCTGTTCTTCATCTTGTTCCTCTTCATAGGCTTCATAGACTACAGGAGGTATGTTGGTCTGAAATAAGCATTTGGATTTTTTTTCTTTCCAGATACTGTGAAGTGTTTCAAAATAAACAAGCCCTCCATGACTTAGAGATTTTCTTGTGTTTTTTCTTTCCATTTACCCTGACTTCAGTGTTAAGGACCAGAATTTTAACTTCTCCTGGTTGGTTTACCAGGAAAGCTGTCATATCTAAATGTGGGATAATTTTTTTTTTAGTTGAGCTTTATAGAAGTTTAAGTGTAGACTTTAAATTATAATCTCCAATTGAGTTCAATTACTGTTCTTAGACTTAATTATAACAATGTAATTGCTTTTTAATATTGTTATGATTCACACTGTGGCACAAATATTACTGTATTAAACAAAGGGATCCTTGTAACAGTATCAGGAATAAGTTACAGCTATCAGTTAATTGCCTGCCTGCAACATCAGAGGTCTTACTCAGAACAACCAGCTCTGAGCATACCGAGTTAAAGTACCTGTCCTGCAGAAGATTAAGCGAAATAGTACAAATTACGTTAGGTGGCATAGAAATATATATACTTTAAACTTCTGTCATTAAAGCCTGCTGAATTTTCATACCGGAGCTAATGGTTGAGGAAGATGGCCAAGACTCAGAGGACTGTCTACTGTAGATACTCCAAGTGTCTGTGCTGAAAGTGATTGTCTGTTAACATTGTTCTTCTGAAGTATGTAGTGTAAAGAACTTGGAGATACTGAATGGAAGGATTGCCCACTTATACTTGCACCATTTTCATTATGGTTGTATACTAAGGTGCCATGTTCATCTTCACAAAATTGATTGACTAATTTGGACTCCAGAGCTGAAAAAAAAAAAGTAGACAACTTACCATACTGAGAAATTCAATGTATTCTTAAAATTTGGATTACTTATATATGTTAGTAATACACATGTAATCCAGAACTCCTTCAGATTGTTTACACACATCTAAGAAAATTATTCCAGACTCTTTGGAGTATGGATTTTTTGGTCACAAATTTGCCAGCATGTAAATCCTCTACATGGTAGAAAATACAGTAGAAAATACCCACCATAAGGTGTTCATCTAAGCTTAGTAACAACTGGTAGTTAGTAATCAAAAAATAACTGCTTATCTTGCTGATGTGAATAATCAAGTGAAAACGAGTTATTTCCCCAGGGAAGTGAACAAGTAGCATTTATGACAGTGGATTTCATTCTGATTTACAGGCAGCAGATTTTCAGTACATGAGCACTTACTCATCCTAGAAAACTTGTTTTAGCAGTTGTTTTCCTAGACTGGGTGACATTCCCCCATTGTCTGTTGCCCCATAATGCAACACCGTAAACAAAGGGGATCTGTATCTCTAGATTCCATTTACAGAGATAATGCTTCTCCCCCACCCAGCCCCCTTGTGAGAAGTATCAGATACAAGGCGGAATGAAACTTCAGTGAACGCACCTGAGAGGGTGTTAAAGTCATCAGTGAGATACATGTGTTCTCCATCTGGGTCTGAAGCAATCAGATTTAGCTCGCGCACAAACTCAGCCTGTGTTGGATCTGAAGTATTTACGATTCCTATTGCATACATTTCGATGTTTGCTGCATGAGCCTCTCGAACAACAAGATCTAGTTTTACAGCTTCTCTCTTGTCTGTTTGGCCGTCTGTTAGCACAATGGCTACTTTCCGCACCCCTGCTCGAGCACCAGAAAATCCTTCCTGGGTTGCTTTGCGGATAGCAGTTCCTGTGTGAGTGCCTTCTCCCATGTATTGCATTTTTCTAATTGCTCGCTTGACATCCTGTCGGGTTGGATACTTGTTGAGACCAAATTCTAGCCGAACTTCTAAACTGTATAACACAAGGCCAATCCTGGTAGCATTTCTGCCTACAGTTACTCTGTCTACTAAAGCGGTTACAAAGTCTTTGATAATCTCAAAATTTTCTGGTCCCACACTCTCAGAGCTGTCAATCACAAATACAAGCTCCATAGGAATTTCCTTACATTTAATACTGCAACCTACAAAGAAAAAAGATGCCCAGATCACAATGACTTGATTGGCATGCTTTTGGAAAAGAGAAGAATGCAAGTGTAATGAAGGAAATACAGAGTCTGAACATAAAGATTTCCTGAGTCCTTACCACATATCTCTTTAATTAATTTAATTATATCTTCTCTCTGGATGTAAAAAAAAATTAAATATTAAAATATTTTACAACTTGCCTCTTTCAAATGAAGTATAATATTGACACTAACAAAGATTTTGTTTATAATTAATATTTGTGTCCTGCAGTGACTTAGAAAAATCTTACTGTTTAACTTCCAAACTTCTCCTTGGGAATGAGTTCCACATTTTACAACGAACTATTTCATATACATACAAGATCAATAATTTGACAACACATTAACATCTCTATCTAAAACAGTTAACTCCTGTTATTTTAAAGAATGTTTTGTGATTAATTGGTTCTCATTAAAACTAAAAGGCATAAATATTTTAGCATCTGAATAATATGATATCCATTTTAGATGTACTGGGAGCAGAGAAATAGACCCAACTTTAGGAAGCGTAGGACTGATTGTGGTGAGCTGACAAATGCCAGAGCACCAATAGAGAATGGAATTGGGAGTTGTCAGCTCTGATGTACCTGGCTCACTATTACCCAGCCTTCATCAGCACAAAACCCCAAAACTGCTGCCTTCAGAGCTGTCTGTTCAGAAAAATGATAGCTTCTGTGGCATGTGAACAAAGTGTTTCTCAGTATTAGAGCAATCATTTATTATATTTTTTGAACTGCATGACAGGACTCATCTGGCATTGAGTCAGTCTTTCAAATACAACCTTCTGCTACTGCTGCTCAGTTTCCATCATACACAGCAGTAGTATTTATATACTCACTGACATACTTTACTGAATTTGGCTCAAGTGTGATACAGGCTTAGCAGAAATATAAATAAGTTCATAGCATGATAGACCATGACATGTTTTAAGATCTTTGCTCTTTTTACTCTTAAATACTTGCAGAAAAACCTTCTTGCAGCAAGTACACACCTGGGTGATCTAACATTAGCTATAAAAGAACATAGAGCAGAAAAATACCTAAAGTCACCAGGAACTTTTAATTCCATTTCAGCATGAAGTAGATGAGAAAAAAATCAAAAATCTTTGAGTTGGTTTCTTTCTATACTATTACTGAGGCGGCTTGTAATCAGAAAGCTCTTTCCAAAATAATTAAAAGGCTAAGTTTCATCTGGTATCTTGTTTATATCTTGCTGTAATGGGATTTAAATAGTGGAATTTACTTACTGTTAGGCCTTTGTCTCCTTTTGGTCCGATTTTGCCCTGTAACAGTGATTGCTAATTAAGTTATTGCAATTACATAGTAACATTATAATTCAGAATACAACTTCATCAATACCATTATTAGAATAATATTTGGCCAATAGGAAGTTAAACTAGAGAAAGTGTGCTTCTGATGCACATACACTGCCTTGTGTATGTAGTACCTGCAACCTCCTAAGGTGTTTTATGGGAATTGGATGACCTCAAGTCTCCCAGTGGATCACTGCCTATCAGTTGTCTTTCACTGCTGTCCTGGCTACAATTGGATACAGTTCATTTTCTTAGTAGCTGGTTCAGTGCTGTGTTTTTGGATTTATTATGGGAATCATATTGAAAATACACATTTGTTTTGGATATTAGACATGGTGCTTATCCATAGTTAAGGACTTTTCAGTTTCCCATGCTCTGTCGGTGGGAAGCTGCACAAGGAGCTGGGGGGAGCATGGCCAGGACAGCAGAGCCAGACAGGCCAAAGGGATATCCCAGAGCATGGGGGGACACACTCAGTACAGAAACTGGGGCAGTCAGCCGGGAGGGGCCGATCACTGCTCGGGGGTGGGCTGGGCACCTGTCAGTGCGTGGTGAGCAATCTTATTGGGCATCACCTGGCTTTTTTATGGTTATGACTATGATTATCCTTAGTTCAATTATTAGACTTCTTTATATCCACCCATGAGTCTTCTGCTTGTTTAGGGATTTTTTTACGTTTTTTTCCTGATTTTCATCCCCATCACACCAGCGCTAGGGAGTAGACGATCAAGTGGCTGTGTAGTATTTAGTTGCTGGTTGGGGTTAAACCATGACAACTGCCTTAAGGAAGAAACTACATCCATGTGGGGTATTAATCAAGTAAATGTCTTCTTTGTGCTTTTAAAGTTTTTAAATGTTTCAGTTCCTTAAGTGTTTCAGATTACATACAATTAAATAGAGAGAAGACCACACAACCCAGCTTTGAGTGGTTTAAGAAAATGTGATAAACCTGAGTTACTCACAGGTTCTCCAGATAAACCAGGGTCACCAACATCACCTTTTTCTCCTTTTTTCCCCTTGTCACCTGTAGCTCCTCGATCTCCCTTTAAAACCATGGTGGTAAGCAGACAGAAAGTCTAAGTCAGTGTGTTTTTGTTACACTTTCCAAATTTCTCTCTTGTAGCCTGTATTGAATGCACATTAAGCTTGTTACACAAGTTAGAAATCTTTGTTAGGGATAATTTTTAAAAATTGATACTTTGCGAATTTCATTAATAACTTGTAGTATTGGCTAAACCTTTTTTTGGGAAAAGATACCTGAAGTGGTTTGAACAATAAACTATCTCAAACAACTACATGCAGATGGAGGGGTTTCATGGGCTATTGGCATGATGGAAATGATTATCTATTCCTTAGAAAAATAAGGTAACACTAGAGAAATAGAAAAGAAATCCTAGGGTGTCATTAGAATGAATAAAAGGAATATCACCCTGAGAAACCTTTGGGCCCAGCAAAGGTATTTGGCATAGCAAACAGATGTATTAGTATGTCTTTGTTTGATTTTGAATGGAGTATGGGATTTTGTATAGCCCTTCTGAGCCACTGTGATCACATCTAAATACTGATTCCAACCCACCGTTCTCTTTTTCTTAACACTGATGTAGTCCCAAAATTTTGCATAGCAGGTAGGTGAAAGAAAGTGATATTAAATCTAATATTTATTTTAATAATAAAAGAATAATATAACTTCTAATAACAATATAACTTCTAACAATAATATAATCTTCTAGTGTCTGGGGCTCCTTTTATGCGGAATTCACATGCCTTCAATAAGAACTGACTGTAAAAGAGCATTTTGAGTGTGTTGGCTTCTGTCTAGGGCATGGGCATTATCTCACTATTATCTCTGATTTAGATACCATACCTTCTCTCCCAGAAGCCCATCTCCAGGGGGGCCCCGTGGTCCTGGCATTCCTTGAATACCTTGTTCCCCCTAATGATAATCCAGGTAGTGATATTAACCCTTTGTAATCATTCATCACAGAGTAATTTAAAATGTTCAAAGAGAAAGTTTTTTAAACTGCATTTGAACAAGGATCTTGAGGCACTTGAGACAATTTAGTGGCTAACTTGTATTTCTCAAATACTTCTTCAGTATAAAGATACACAATATTGAAAACCCATATGTTCAATATTGGATTTAATTTTAATTTGATTGCAATTTCATTTTTTCCCTCTTACCATGTTATTCCTTCTCATTCTGCCTTTCTTATTTCTATCTTTTGAGTCTGTCTCATCTGACTGATGCTTTGGGTAAAAGTGCATATTACAAGGAAAAATTAATAGTACACACAGATTCAGGATGGAGACTTTTTCTCTTCTGAATAGAGTGGTAGTACACATAACCAAGACTGTTTCTGCGGGCATGAGAATTGACGAAGAGGGAGTGGTATTTTTAATTTTGTAAAGCTATCTTTGACTAATAAAAGTTCATTCTTCTTTCCTCAACACACACATGCTTGGACTAGTTTGCAGACAGAACATACTTTGCAGGTGCTCAGCTTATCCTTCTGATTTTCTAGCCTGAGGCTCTCTTCATATAAGAAACAAAGCGAAATCTCCTTAACACTGTGATGGTCAGATTGACCACTCAACACAGGTTAAATATTGAAGACACTGGGTCTTTTTACCTTAGTTCCTTGAATACCTTCACCAGGAGGTCCCAGAGAGCCAGGTGGCCCTGGGCGTCCTATGGTTCCCTAGAGAATGTTCATAATAAAAATACACAATAAATTGTTATACCACTGTGTAATTTCTTGTCCTTTCTCAACCAAACATGTCTTTTTATAAGTAGTGGGAATAAGATTGTTCTAGCTGAGAAAGACTCTTTTTGGCCTTTATCAGGTTTTAATAATCCAATTTATACTTCAAAGGACTCACTCGGCTTGATACTTAGTGAACATGAATCACCTTGCTGATAGAGATATATGCTGCATTGAAGGATGGCTTGTATTGGTGGGACACTGGGGACTGAATTAAAATTTAAGAGAAGACTATTACTGGTTTTTTATCTTTTACCACTATTACACAGTAAGACCTATACATATGCATACTAATGTGGCATTGCAAATAAACACTTGTTGCTAATTTATAAGCTAGCTTTCAATAGAACTCTAGAAAAAATGTTCCCATTCCATGTTACTCACAGGAAGCAATCAAAATCCACATAGTACATATTAATTTTATGTCTATACTGCTATTCTAGTATTCCTGCATGAAATTCTCAATTTCCTCATTTGTAAGGATCCCATGCACATGTTGTTCCTTGGGACTAGTACTGCCTGAGGAGGTGCTTCACCACTGCTTTTCTCTGGACCCCACCTTCCTGCCAATGGGAACTGAATCTCAGGGACCAGTAAGTTATAGTGTGCAGGTAACTCATTATTATGTTGCATAATCTTTGCATTTGAAGTTGTTAAGCTCCTTTATATTTACATTCAAACCAGTTCTTTTGTATTCAACAGATTTCTAAAACAGCTGTAGGAGCATAAGAGTTTCCAATTCGGGAGGTTTCACAGTGAAAATTGCTTTTTATAGGTACAGTTATTTTCGGGCCTTTGTCATGGTTACAGAATAATTACAAAAATAATCCTTTTTGCAGGGATCTATCTTCATACTGGTTATTAGACGATTATTTGATTTATACAATAAAAAAGAGGAATTAATTCCAGCCAGAAGAACTCAACAGTTGTGCCTATAGCTGTAGCAATAGTATAGGCAATACATACTAAGTGTTTGCCCAGCCCTTAGTTCTGACCAATGCTAGGTCTGAAGAAATTTTTGCGACTCAGTTGCAGCTAATGTCTGCAAGAGCTAAATGTTTTGTCACTGATCTTCACTGCAAGGTTATCACTTTATCATTTATCATATGCAACCACAAATATTTTTGATTTTCTACAAAATAAAGATAGACATAATAGTCTAGTATAAAGAGAGACATAATAGTTTAAATTTCTTACTTTTGGTCCTGGCAAGCCTTTTCCTGGGGAGCCAGGGGGGCCAACTGGTCCTCTACTACCAGGATCACCCTGAAAGCCAATACTTTAAGAAATAAGTAGTGAATACCAAAGTTTAATTTATCTCTAGAATTCCAAGCATCTGTTATACCCAAATGGGACAAAGAGAAGAGAACTGTTGAACTGCACTGTGCAAGTCCAAACAATGCTAATCCAAAGATATTGCTGGCAGGGCAAGGAAGTTACTGGGGATAAACAGTGGCCAGTGGTGTAAACATATTCAAGTCCATTATGCACAGTTACATAGGAATTACAATTCCCATATTATAAAATGAACTCCAGATTCTCCGCCCAAAAAAAAAACAACCCAAAAAAACCCCCCAACAAACCTAAACCAAAAAAGATCTACCTTTTATATACTGAGAAGAAAAAGCTGGATTAAATAGGTATTCTGACTTTGACCTATTCCTACCTATATTCCTGGGTAGGAATAATATCTCTCTGAGGTAGTGTATACACAAGCATTTGCTTTTCTAGAAGTTAAAGTCTATACCTTAGGTCCTGGTAGTCCAACCCCATCTGGGCCTTGTTCACCGGGAATCCCAGGGAGGCCTGGCAAGCCCTGAAATTATATGCACAGACAGAATATAAATTTAATTTACAGCTACATTGACTACATGCATTTGTTAATATTTATATGGTAGTATCTTGACTATATTGTCTCTTAATGGGATCCCTGTGATCTACAACTGGTTAAACTTTACTCTGATATGTTAGAAGTAGTGTCAGTAGCATTTACATGAGTGTTGCATGTCATGCAGGGGCTTGAATGTGTTTGAAGGTAGAGGAGTATCTAATCTGGAGAGGCAGTTGCAGAAGCAGTTCTTCATTGGGTTGCACAAAAATGTCAGAAAGTATTATAAATCAATTTCCAATTTTCATGTTGATATTTGTTGATTTTTGTTCCTCTGTGTGGCAAATGCAAGCACTTTTGCTGTTGTCGTTAGCATAGGCAAATGCAAGTACGTGTGCTCCAAACTCCCTGACTGTAGCCAGCAATCCTTCTGAGACTTCCTCACTGCACAGGCAGGTAACTGCCAGGGCTGGTGGAGCACACTGATGAGCAGACTGGATATGTGAGGTTGCACACATGTGCAGGGAAGGGAGAAAAAGGAGCCTTTTCTCTTTGTGTCCTTTTTGCAGGGGTTGGTTATATCTACCGATAAAGTAAAGAGTAGTTCTGGCTCTTTGCACACCAGTTGCTTTTTTAGTGGTTCTGGGATGTATATGGACCCAGCTGCTTAGCTAGATTGTATTTTCCTGTTGGGGAATAAATTTTGTATGGTTGGACAGAAGACAGAAACCTACAGGAAGATTTTGAGGGAACTGGTTGAAACATCAGTGATACTTTGGAAAAAAGAACCCCCTTGCAATATGTTACAGGGTGTAATCAAGAGACACGGAGGACAGGGATGATCTTGTGCTATTTCAGAGGGAGATTTCATTTTCTTCTGTGCTGAAGTGCATTTCCACCGTTGAGGAGTTTTAGGCTTTTTAGGCTTTTAGACCAGCAAATCTTCCCTAGCATGTCAGACATGGAGGATAATCCCTTAGGTGTAGCACTTATTTCTTCCCCATTCACATAAAATAAAAATCTATAAACTTACGGGTGGGCCGGGATAACCATCTCCTTTTTGCCCAAAGGGCCCAGGGGGTCCTGGAAGGCCTTGGTCACCCTGATGAAGGTAGGAAATACAGCTGAGTGAATGCCAAGACAATTGCTAGCAGGAAATCATCCATGGAAGTGAAACTTACTTGGTAAACATACTGTAATTTGATTTTATCTGTCTCTTTATTGACTAATGTATTTTACTATGTGAAATATTATTTTAGGTTTATTTAATCCTGGATTAAACCAGTGACATTTAATAGTGCTCATGATTTACAGGACCTTTCACTCCTGAGTCACGAATTTTAATATTTTTCAAGAGCTCTGTCGTCATTTGTGGCCTACATATAAGAAGAAATTACTTTAGTTGTATTTCCCATATATTTATCATAATTTGTTCTGGAATTCTATTTTCCTATAGTGCTGTGGAACCTCATTAAACCTTTTGAGCATAACAGGGTCTTCCTATGGGAAATGTACAACTAAACTCCTTTCATGGATCCAGACACCTGGAATATCTCAGGAACAGATTTGCCAGGAAAACTCAGAGGACCTTAATCCTCCCAGCCACATTGAGGGGTGCAGTCAATTGCTCAGTTGCAACAGAATGGATGATCAAGATTGCATTTGTTCCTGTAGCTACCCAAAATATGGGCATTTAAAACAGTGGCAAGAAAAGACCCGTGCAAAAATAACTTCCAAAAATTAGACTGTAAAAAGCTTTACCCTGTATGGTTGTGTGTCTAAGAACTAAGCAAAAGCAGAACCACTAATGCTGACCAAGACAGCAAAAAGTGAAGAACGTAGTCACAGAAACATGCCCAATTGAAAGAGCTTTGGGGGGCTCAAGGCTGAGGGAGAGGGACTTGCAACGCTGAGCAAAGGATGTGCTTGCAGTTGATTAATTCCTGTTAGATCCCCAGAAATGGGACAACATGAAGTTCTCTGCATTGACTGGACTATACCAGAAAATTATGTGATTCCATCAGCATAATCTTCTCCTGATGAAAATAAATGTAAAAATCTTGAAAACCACTGACTGATCAAAAAGGGATAGAGATTGTCACATGTTTCTCATGCTTCTGTTACTCTGTTCAGTTTACTCAAAGAACAAGGGATTAAGGATGTATTCGAAAGTACTGTCAAACTCACTAAGAAAAAAGGTGGGGGAGGGGCAGGCAGGAGGCAGTATATTTGGAGAAACACAGGTTTATATGTCCTGAGTTTCTTGGTCTTCAGACAAAATCTTTCCTGGAATGAAGAGTGGCTTATGGAAGTTGAATCTAGGTACCACTGAGGCAGTACTAGAAAAGTGGTAGATGAAAGCCATTAGAGATTAGCTACATATTCATTTTCTTCTTACACTATAACCCTATGTTATGAATGTTATGAAGTTAACCCTGAAGTTATGAATGAAGCAAAGGAGCCTGGGTGAGAAAAATCAGCTTCTTGCTAATTAACATGTAAGCTGTTGTAAGCAGGGTTAATCAGGTGTTCTCTCTGAGTTCACTCCTAATCAGTTAGAAACAGCCATTCTTCTCCTGGTTCTCTGCCATCTGGAAGCTTACAGTTCACAGTCTCTGGAGGGTTGACCATTCATGGTTTTCCAGCTCTGCAAATCCTTATACTCTGCCAGGGTTGTAGGACACACACATTAAGAACTGTGGAACAATCTATTCTAACAGATATGTATAAACTGTGGCCATCCTAGGAGATTTGTTGTCACTTCACTGAAATCTTTCTGCCTTATTTTACAGTTGTTTTAGAAATGAGTTTAACAATTTAGGAGCTACCTTTGCCCCAGGAAGCCCAAAACCTGGTTCTCCAATTGGTCCAGCAAGACCAGGTAACCCCATGTCACCCTGGAATGAAGAAAATAAATCCTCTGTTTATATACCTTATTAAACACCACAGGCTGTGGGTTTCTGTTATACAAATTAATATAAAATGAACATAACAGCTAATTTTATTTATTGTTATTGCAAACAAACACCAAAAGCATAAATAAAAATGAAAGAATAAATAGAAAAAATACAAAGAATAAACAAAAGTGCTTTGATATCCAAGGTTATTCAAAATAAAGAAATGAACAAAGGTAGGCCACACCTCAAGCTGCCATACAATTAATACCAGGCCATAGTGGCAACTAGACTGAATGCTATCCACAACTCTGTTCATAGGAAAGAAGAATTTTTAGTTGACCTCATAAGGCTGGAATTGTTTATACAAATATTAACATAGCCTACTTAAGTTTTCACCCTGGGTTTCTAAGCACTAGGAAATGGAATGTGGATTGTACCTTTGGTCCAGGCACAGATCTTCCAGGAGGGCCTGGCATTCCAAGACGTCCTGGTGCACCAGGCTCCCCCTGCAGTGAAGGTAGGAGAGGAAAAACAATGGATTTCTCTGACAGTGAGCGTGACCATAGCATAGAGAAAACATTTTTGCAACAATTTGCATTTAATTCCATTAAAATTATATTGGAGTTTCTAATAAGCTGTTCTGTGAAGAGATCAATCTAACTATTTGGAGAATTGATAACAACCATACTTTCTTTTCTCTATGGAAATGAAATTCTTCTCAGTCACGGAACAAATATATTTTTAGAGGTCCCTTTTTTAGTGTATTCAAGACTTGGTCCATGACATACAGTGCTCAAGACTCCCTGCCCAGCTGTGTAGGTATACTGAAAACATATATACATTTCTGCTAGAGTAGATTTTTAAAAAATGTCTCTTTCAGTGTACTTTTTTACCGCTTTTTCCTTTTTTGTGGCAATAGTTGTGTGTGTATAAGTCGCGAAAGAATAAGAAACTGGAGGAGAAACCTGGAGTAGCTCTTCTCTCACTTTCAGTAAAATATCAGCCATGAGTCAGTGTAAGGGAAAATAAAGCCCTGCCATATATCTGTATGCCATACACCATACTATCTTCTCAAATATTTCAGAATAAAAATACCAGTATATAAGTTTACTTTTTCCAAACCAACAGGGAAGCAACATGGTAAATGCAAAGGTTTTTAAAAAACACTGCTAGATATATAGAGGGATCATGGTGATTCTTGCTAAGAGAAGCCTTTGGTGAACTTTTTTGAAAAGGCTTTTTTATGAAGCGAGTTCATTCTGGAACAGTTGTTTCTGAGATCTGGAACTACATGGAACAATGTACAGCTTTGGGGGATTATTTTACACATAGAACATAGTAGTAAACTCACTTTAGCTCCAACAGGTCCAGGCACTCCTGCTGGTCCTGTTAATCCACGTATTCCTCTCTGTCCTTGATCTCCCTACAAAAATCGAAAAGACATGTCACATATGCCAAATAATTTAAGAATGTGTTAACTGAAATCAATTGTAAATGTCAGTGAAAGACATCAAACTTCTATTTGTAGGTGGTGCACATGAGCTGTTCCTATTGCCTTCATTGGCAAGTCAGTTAATTTGGCTCAGTAATTGTCCAGTTTTGGATTTGTACAATTAAAATTACATAGATTCCATTTGTAATTAAATAAACCAGTTTACCATCGAATACTGTGAGAAAAATAAAAGCCAGAAGAATCTTAAAGGTTGAGTAATTGTAGCTGAAAAGCAAGTGAATTACATTTTAAAAGATACTAAGAAAGATAATCAAAACAGGAAAATATAATTCACTTGCTAGTACCATTTTTTTAATTTGAAAGCAAATAGAGCAAATCAGTTCATCACAATGCCCTATCTGATTGACCAGAAAAGCTAAGAATAGTTCTAAAGGGAAAACTGCTGTTCATGCAGATTACTAGGCTGTAATAATGACAACAAAAATGAAACAACAATGAGTCCAGAATAATATTTTTTTTGTTACTTATATAAGACAAAGAAAGAGATGTCTTTGACAGACCTATTCCTGGAACATTACAGTTTTGAGTGACACCTTTAGTAAGAAATCCTCACCTTTTCCCCCTGTATTCCAATCCCTGGAGCACCTTCAGGACCTCTAAGACCAGGCAACCCTGGTTCACCCTTGAATAGAAAAATCAAAGGAGCATTTCAGAGCACTGCATGGACATGGTGCAAGACAAACTTTGTATTCCCTTGAATAAGTGCATTAAAACCATAGACCTTTTAGAATCAATGACAAAACTCCCACTGATGTCAGGTGTGTCCAGGGGTTTTCTCCCATATTCAGAAGCAAGCACTGTGCAACTCCATGTGGAATGTGTGAAGTAGCACCTTTCCTTAGTGACAGCTGAACACTGAGTATATAACCTTTAATAATGGGGTTTCTGAATCTAGGAAAAAACATGGTCAGAAGGCCATGAAAGCTTGCCCAGAGCCATTTTAGTGGTTTCCCTCCTGAGCTGCAGGGCATTTAATGAATTACAAAAGCACACAAGAGTAAACAAGATAAGGCAATGCCCCACTCCAAAAAATTATAAAAAGGGAAGTTTTTCCTAAAAAGGTATATTCAAAAAAGATCTATTTTTTTCTGAAAAATTGTGGTACTTTCCCCCTTGTCTATGAACACACTCTTCTAGGTTTGGGTGTCAGCACAGGGAGAGCAGTAGCAATGCTTGTGGTGAAGCAGATAGACTGCAGAGAGAGATGAACCAACCTTTTGTCCAGGGTCTCCATCTTCTCCTGGAAGACCAGGTAGACCTGCCAGTCCTGGAGGCCCTGGATCACCCTGACATCAGTAAAAAGTAAGTTCTTCTATTAAATGCAGGTTTGGTACTATTCCTTCTCTGAATTAAGGAAATTATTTAATTTTTTTTCCTAAACTTATATATATTTGTAGAAAACATTTATGCATATGAACTGAAGTCTTGTCTTTTTTGATAAAGACAGTTCTCATTACTTGGTACTATCCTACTGTCTGATTGTTTTGAACTGTGCATTTTATCTATGCAATTATTAGCTATTAATGATTCAGCTTATTCTTAAAAAATAATGCCATCATTTCATTAAGTGGCAGCATTTGAAGTAAAGATTACATAGAACTGACTGTGACAGAATGATTGACATCTTGCTGATGAATATCAATGCAAATCAGTTAGTGGAATTATCATGGCCCTATTATGTAAGATTCAAGAGCCTGATCTGGTTTTAGATGAATTTGGGGTTAAATGGGTTCAATCAGCATTACTATATTTTGTGAAATTAAAGAAATTATTCAATTTCTTTTCTTTTCCAGCCCCTGTCACAAATCCCTAACAAACAAGATCAAAACCAGGACAGCCTTGTGCCTTTCCACTGTCACAAAAGTACTTTTTCATCTGTTCCCATATTCTATGTTAATCTGGCTGTTAATGACAAAGGGACTGGTTACTATCTTGGGCACTTCAGCACTAAGATAATCTGGTTACAGCTTCCTCTCTTCTTAGCAACTCAACTGTTCTTTCTGTCCACCAGCACAGCTTGCTTCTCGTATGAAGGTGTGAGGATGTAGCTGCTCTATTTCCACCATATTCTGTGTGAAAAGGGAAGGAGCAGCACATTAACCACTGTTCAGGGCTTTTTTTCACCTCTCTGGCTACAGCATAGCTTACACTTGGGATGTGAGTTCTGTCAGCTGTTTAGTATTCTGGATGGTTTTCTGGACAGAGCTGTAGGTGAGCTGTGTGCAGCAATGACTTGAGCATGAGCCAGGCAGGTGGAAATTTCCAGTCACCGTAAGTCTTACTAGGTTTTTACATAACAGGGGTATTTAAAATGCTGCCATATCTGGAGGTTATTGAAAGTCTGTGTTAAAAATTAAAAAAACTAAGAACCTAAATTTTATTTCTAAACCTGTTTTTATGTGGCTTCAGAAAGGATACTGAGGAAATATAAATTTATAATCCAAATGAATAAATAGATTAAATAATTCCTCTATTAACAATGTACCTTAGAACCAGGTTCTCCAATACCTCTTTCTCCTGGCACTCCAGTCTCTCCTGGCAAGCCTTGTTCACCCTTAAGCAGATATTAATTTTTAAGAGCATTATTATGAAAAATATAAAAGCATATGCTTCATTGCTTAAATTTTAAGAAAGATTAGTGTAATATTGTCTATAGTAAGATGTGTTAAACCCTTGGTCACAAAGATTGGGAATTTGCCACATGTTTTGAGCTGTCACAAAAGAGCTGTTGGTGGAAATTATTAATGCTGTAGATCTATACTTGTACGTCACTGGGGATCTTTCCTGCCAAAGAGCTGGTCTTTCAGGAGCATATATGACATCCAAAGCCAATTCTTTCTTTTACTTTTTAGCAGTGGTAATCATATCACTGCACAATCACTTAAAATGTAAGAGGCGATACTTGATGCTGCAAAATTCTTTACTTGTCATGGACACTTGAACCACTTACAGCTATATTTCCTTTATACCATGCTTTAATAGCCTTCAGTCATTCAGAACTTTGTCACATCTTTCAGGAAATGACTTTAAATCTCCATTCCAAACATCTCTAGGGCGATGTCTTTCATTAACAGTTCTGTATTTTGCGAATCAGTTAAGGCTAAATTATTCTGACAGTTTTTCTCCAGAAAAGTAGTCTTCCTTACACCTTGGACCTTTTTTAATGTCTAGATACAGTAGATACACAAATGCAGGTCAGACAATAGGTAGCAGAAGTTGCAAGGAAGGCAGCCAATCTCTAATGTATCTATGTATGTATATTTCTGGAATGGAAACAGCACAGTGAGAATAAAAGATTATATGGATATTGGGATGGTCCTCTCTTTTAAGTGCAACTAGTTTTTGTAACAGGTTTACTGCACCTCTATGTGATATGAAGAAATCACAAGCTCAAGGCAGACAACACTCTCAGTGGAAGTGTATCAGGCAAAGTGCAGCTCACCATCTGGTATGTTGTATCTGAAAGCTTCTGTGTGAGTCAAGCAAAAACCTCAATAAATAGCCGTGGGATTAGTTTACCAAGACTTTTCAGCCGAGTAGGATCTGCTGTATGGTTTATAATATTAATAAAAAAAAAATTCCTGCATCTATGTCAATACTTAGATTGGTGTTCAGCAATCCAGTTGAAGGTGGATAATTATAGAGGCAGACCATTTCTTGATCATGAAACATAACAGTAAAAACAGCCCAGTAGCTTTTACTTCAGAAAATTCCCTGACCTTTGGTCCTGGTATCCCCTGTCCTGGTAGCCCTCTAGAGCCAGGTGGTCCTTTTGGGCCCTCCACTCCCTGAGAAGAGTAGTTAAGCAATTATTAAAAATAAAATAGTCTCTGTTACTATACACTGCAGTGTGGGGTGAGGGGAAAATTGTACCTTTTCTCCTTGAATTCCAATTCCAGGTAATCCAACTGATCCTGGTAAACCAGGAGGACCACACTCACCCTGGCAAACAAAGTACAGTTGCTTAGTTGTATAAAGATACAGAAGCAATCTGGGACAACTCCCATGCTAGTCAGTAGATGTTGACTTTACTTCTCTTGAAGTCACTAAAGCTGGGGATCTGACTTTTATCTTTGCACACATGCATTTATTCCCCACTGGTTTAGTTGCAAACAACTTCTAATCTCTTTTTGCCTTTTAAAACCTTAACTTTCACATAGAATCAGATGCTTTTTCTGGCATCCTCTGTTTTAATGTGAGGAGATGTTAAAATGGGTTAGCAGAAATTTTTTTTTGCAAAAATCTCAACTAAATACCACATTATCCAGTGTCTTTTATGGGTTCCTTGCCTCACTGTACCTTCTGTAGTGAGTATCAACCCTGTATTCCCTGTATTAGATTTATTTGCACTCCATTAATCCCCTGGTGTATTTATTGCTCACCTTTTCACCTTTTATGCTGATGCCTGGAAGTCCACGAGGGCCTTTTGGCCCATCAAAGCCACGGTCTCCCTACATGAAAAAATAATAAGTTGTTAACTGTGGAGACACACAGCTGTTCTCTCTGAAGTAACTAGAGACAGTGTTTTCTCTGTCATCATGAAAACCAAAATGAAAAGAACCAGAAAACTGCTCCTGAATCTGTGTTCCAGGATACCAAAGAGATTATCTTTTCAAAAGAGTTTGCCCTGCAATTTGAAATTGCTGATGAAAGAGCTGAACAAGCTTCTTTTTTATCTTTCTGCCCACCTCAGTTACTTAAGGTCCTGTTCTGCTTACTCTCAAATCAATGGCAAAACCACAACTGATTTAAATGCCTGCAGGGCTGATTAGTGAGACTAACTAAAAACTGAATTCTGCTTATTTTTCTCATGGGTTAATCTCATTAAAGTGTGGGTTAATCTCATTGAAGTGGGGTAATGAGGATCTGGCTCCCACTAAGCATTTGCCAGAATGAAGACCAGGTTAACTGTATTGTTATAGAAGTCTATTTGTAAATGTCATTGTCCTTCTAAATGTTCATTTACAAAACAAGTGGTCTTGGGGAAAGTGCAAGTTACTAATAATGGTACAAATATTGTGCTTTCCTGTACTTCTCATAATAAAACACATAGAGGCAGATGTTAGCTTGTATAAATTGTAGAAAAAATCACTGAAGACAATAAAATTACGCCCCAGACAGATCTCTTCTATCCTTAGTAACTAATTCCATCATTTTAACTTTGACAGAAATTCATTATGAGGATTTGTGTTTAAAATAACATTCTTTACTCCTGATGCTTTAGAACATCTGCCTTCATTATCCTTTTTACTAAACTGTGAGCTTGGAGTAAAAAGTCATGAAGAAAGCAACTGTAAAATTTGCTTAGATTAACAAATCACCTGTTTAAATGTGTTTAAAACCAAAGAACTGACATGCTTGGCAGCCACAGATTGGATTAGAGATACATATGGACTCTGTTGATACATGCTTGGCTCCAGGTCAGACTTGGCAGTAAAAAGTAGTAAATTTTTTATAGAATGAAGAGTTCCAATAATGCTGACAGAATTTCACTTTGATTATTTTATTCTGTTTATCCATCTCAACTGCTTAATAGTTTTGGTTAGATTATGCGTTCATCTGTACTTGTTCCTGCTGTGCCCAGTTGCTGTGTTTTAGTTATTAGTTATAGTGTTTCTTCCCACATGAATTGGTATTTCAGTGGCAATTGAGTGATTTTGAAATGCATTTTCTTCAAATTGTATTTTTGTTAGTTTTCATCCATGAGATCTGGTAAGCAGATACAAGCCATCAACAATGAGGTTAAATTATTAATATAATTCATCATCATAAAATACACACTGGAAGTTTGAAGGTATTACATTAGTAGCAGCAGTTATATTTCAACCTGGCTGACAACAGTATTGTGCTAAGCAGAAATCCTGAGGTTTTTAGTTAAGGGGCAGTTGGGCTCTGCATCCATGAAACCATTTTTTATGGTTTTCTCAAGCAGAACTGATGCTTGCATAAAGATGAACAAACTGTTTAGTTGTCATTTAATTAATGTACAAGCTGTGTCACTTTGTTATTGTAACCAAAGGCCAAAGTGACAACTCAGCCTAGGAACTGGTTTTCAGTGGGCAGCAAAAGAATCTTCTAGTAAGTCCATCCATGTAGGTACAACAACCACTGTCATTACTTCCACTGGATCTGCAAATTAGTAACAGCACCATTCTTTCCCCACATACTGAATTCAGTTTCTGCTAAAATGCATAAGCCAGTGGCTGAGGTATGTAAGAAGCTTAGAAGCCTCTCTTTATAGTGACAGCAAAGGTCTCTTTATATAAGGATTAAGAAAAAAAACCCCAACAACAAAATGCTAAATTTTTCATCTACAAACCTCTTCATGGTATTTTATTTAAAGTCAAATGCTTGAGGCTGTTTTAAAATTATGGAATTCATTCCAGGCTTAGATCCCACAAATCAAGCATCAGGTAAATTAAATATTGGCTTTACAGGCCCCAAAGGATAGCTGTGCCTACAAGTCATGTTTGGACTAAGTGAATTCCATCAAAATATATTGGATTGTTTGATGGCAAATTTTAATATAATTTACAAGGTAGTTTCACAGATTCCTGTGCCTTCTATGGACTTGTTTTGGCCTGCACTCATTTAATGGTGCTGCTCTGGTCTTAGAACCCTTAGACTGCTGTACCTTTGCTCCTGGAAGCCCTTCTCCTGGTGAGCCTCTTTCTCCTTGAACACCTTGTGGTCCTTGAGGCCCCTGTTAATATAAATTTAAAATTACCTAGAATATGTATTAATCACTCAAATGACCAGCAGTATGTTCTATCCTATTTGGTTCTACCTACCAAATGATCATTCTCTTTTTCATGGGAGCACCTCTTATGAAATGTTTATTCCAAATTTTGCCTTGTCAACAGGGAAAAAGTACTTGTGAAAAAACTGAACAAAATTTCCCTTGTGTTTGCAATAGAAATCTTTCATCCAGAGAGAAATGAATTTAAGTGAAGAGAAATGAATTTAGGTCTGCTGTATTGTAATTAGCTCAGTAAAAAGTGCTGCTTGATATTTAGAAATAAAAAGGACCATAAAATTGACGTTTTCTGAATTATCACAAAGAGATTGAGTTTACAACTGCCAGGAAGAGGAATGGAAAAAAAAGCAGGAAGAGACTTCAGAGCCAAACCTACTATAAATGCTGAAAGCCTCTTCCTCAAAACCATGAGAATGTTAATGTTCTAGTGATACTGAAAAGCAGTCAACTTCAAAGTTATCACATAGGGATCTGACACTATTAAATCTATCAGGGGACAACTTTACTTATATATTTGTGTGGTTTTGCATCAGATGTTATGTTTTCATACCTGTTTTGGAGATATGATAATTAGCAAAGTTAAGAAATTGGAAACATTTCCAGTTTATTGAGGGAAATGAGAGTCAGACAAAATAATATGTGTAAGAGTGAGAAATAGCAGAAGAAAGAAAAGAGAAAGCATGGAGAATTTTTGCTTTCTGTCCAGCTTTCCTCTCACCAAATAAAAAAATAGACATACCATAAATCCTGGCTCACCAACTCCAGGTGGGCCAACAGGGCCCGGTCTTCCTGTCAAACCAGTGTCACCCTTCAAAGAAAGATGTAGTTTGAATATGCCTGATTTAGGTATTTTTATGTGTGCAGCATATAACAACTCATCAGGCATTCTGTGCTTGAAATATTAGATGTAGGAGAATACAGGAGCAGCAGGGAAAATCTGAGTGTCCTCAGAGTCATACACCATGCAAGGCCCAACTGGCATTGAACTGGTGCAGTTTCACAGCTTTAGGGGACAGTCTCAATTCTGCATTTCAGAGAAGACAATGTTGAGTCTAAAGGATTAATTATTCCCTTCATACGCCCAGTCATGTATCACTTATTGTCCTTTCCTAAGTCAGTATTTCTAGAATGGAGTTTCTGTTCTCTTTATGCCTGTCATCTAAACCAACAGGTCTATTTTGCACAGAATAATTTCTATTTAAGACTCTGGATGTGGTTTTACCTAGCCATACTCTTCTTGGGTTGAGTTTATGTCAAGCATAACAACTACTGTAAAATAATTCTTTAAAGTATATACTTAAAATGTACTTTTTGTTTGCAACTGTTTGAAAACAGTTTTGATAACATACAAAATACCTTTCCAGTAGCACAAAAACAGCATTTATAGTCTTGAATTTTCATGTGAATCATCAAGTCTATTAGCTTAGCTGTCTTGATCCTTATCCTTCAATACATGCAATACAGAAGATGAGATTTTTGTACCTTTGGGCCTGGCAGTCCAATTCCAGTCTCTCCAGGCAAGCCAGGTGGCCCAGGGAGACCTCTTTCACCCTTTCAAAGAATGAAAAGAAAACTTTGCTTATAAATTGGTGTCTAGGGAAATCAGTTTAACTCACATTGTAGATTAATTTTTAGCGTATCCTGAATTTCAGCCCATTGGAACTGTCTTACACAGTACTTCATCTGTTCATCCTTTCAATACTTCAAAATTCCCTTGTAATAATTTATCTTGTACAAAGATAAGAGATTAAACAAATGGAAAAATGTTTCATATCATGTAAGTTTTGACACTCAACTTTTCTGTATATCACTGTTGGCCAGCAGGTGCAAAGAAGATATCAAGAGACATAAATAATGTCCCTTTTATGCTTAATTTCAAGCTTTTTTCCATGACACTATTCCTTTTGGATTACAGAATTCTTCTTGAGAATGTTCAGTTTCAAGGAAAGACTTGATTTGAGATGCCAAACAGAATTCCTGTTAGGCACTTAGGGAAAAAAATTTTAAATTGAAAACTGAAGAAATGCAATGCTAAGTAGTATTCCGTGACTATACCATATTTTAACTGTTCATTAATAAAGATGGGAGTGTGATTGGTCCTGAATTTGATACCAAGAGCAAAGTAATACCTTTCTTAAGAACCTTGTAGAGTACAAAAAGTACACAATTCGCTACCTGTGTCAAGTTAAACTGCATTCACTACAGGAAGGTATAGAATATAAGGATAAAGTTATAATTGTTGTGAGGCTATATTAATACCTTTTAACATTAATAAAGAGAAGAAATAGAGCATTTCTTGCCTTTGATCCTTGCAGGCCTTCAGGCCCTTGATCTCCAGATTGTCCTTGAAGACCCTATTAAAACAGGAGTGGTTTCAATGAGATTTTTCAAGCTTTCTTAAAAATAGCAGCTTGAAAAACAATCTATTATTTGCTTAATTCTGCATGAAAATGAGAGTTTTAAACATATCAGAACTGAAGCTTTGCTTTGTGATGCATGTGTATATTCAGTTACTCCACCCAGTTGGAGCTGGTTCTAGTATTCAGGGAGAGAATTGGGCTCTCCCTTTTTTTGAATACAAAGAAAGGTAATCTACAGTCAAGATCTACTGAACCATCTATGATGGGCTAAGCTTCTTGGCTGTCAGTCTGACAGTATTGGGATGACAAGAGACTAAAGAGTTTCCATGTACTTCTTGAGGGAATGAAATAGTTAAGACACTGAAAGAGAAATGAGTGATTTTGATTTTTATGGAACTGTATTTGCTGTGGTCTTTGAGACTGAATGAATTATAAGGATGATTTATTTGTCTAGATTGCTTCTCCAAATTCTTATTAATTTTGCTATTTAGGAAGATAGATTTTGGGTGCCTTGAACTCAGCAGCTCAAAGATTCCATGTCAATAGGGGTATGATATTATTTCATATTTGAATCCCACGGAACCAGGTATTGTTGTTTTCATAGTTGGTTTTTCTTTTATTTTTCTTTTACCTGTATCCCTCTTACTCCTCTGGGGCCTACTGGACCTTCAGGGCCCTAAAAGATAAGTGAAAAAAAGGATATATTTATGTATATTTAGATTTTGTCAAAACCACTTTTAGGTAACTTTTTACTAAGGTATCTTATTTAGATATCTTTGCATTAAAGTAGAAACTAAATTTAAGAGAAGCTTAGCAGCCACAAAGTGTTAAATAAGTATTTTTAAATTGACTGGTAATCAAAACACAGCATAATGATGAACAGAGTTCATTATCAAGGACCAGTAACCCAGGATTAAACTCTATTTGCTCTATTTGAAATATTTACAGCAATTGTGCACTAAATCTTAAAGATTATAGTTGGAAACCTTGTTTTCATTTTTATGTCTCCTTCCGTTTGCTTACTATTTCAAGCTTTCTGTCTCTGTTAGAGTTTTACCATTTTTTTAAACAGGCTCAGCCTTGGGCCGTAAGAGGACTCATATGAAAATGTAGAAAGAGCTCCGAAAGTTAGTAAAAATGGTGTCCTTGCTCACTACATATCTCAAAACTGTCAGCTGTCTATTTCCCTCAGCCTTAGAACTAATATATACCTTAAATATATCATCATGGTTGTTATTCAAGGAATTGTATTTTTGTTTTTTTGTGATTTAACTGTGTTTCTTGGAAACATAACAACTTTGTGGCTACTTACTCTGTCTCCTTTTATTCCTGGAATTCCACATTCGCCTCTTTCACCCTGGAAATGAATAGGAATAAATACTTATGAGTTATATTGGCATATTATCCCTATTCTCTAGGTGCTTTAGTTGAAAACCTAAATGTTATTCTATTCAGGACATATTATAGCAATTGTGCTCCAAGTTCATTGAGGAACAGTTACATCTTCTATTACAGCTGTGGAGCAGCTGCTAAGATGATGTTATTGTTCCTTACTAGCATTTAAAAGAAATACGGCATTATATATAATAAATAACAACAAAGATGTAGGCATCAATTCTGACTAAAAGAAGTACCTTCTCTCCTTTATATCCAGATTTCCCCTGGGAAAACAAAAAAGCAAAGCAGGTTGTGACAATATATAACCCAAAAGTAGGAACATGAGTATTGGCTTCCTTAATATTCTACTCTCTTCAGAAAAATAGCATTTCAAATAGAAAAGGTGACTCTGATAAATATGGCAATATGATTCAAAGTACTGTGCCTTTTAGTCATGGTAGATCCTGTTGTATGGGTAAATAAATTGTATGAACATATCATTTTAGACTGGGATTCTGGTGATGTCAAAGCATCAGAGATCAAGTAGAGTTGATATTTCCTTCTTAGTGAAAAACATGCTAAAATAAGAAAACAAGAAAAAGTTACTAATTAAAGAGGATGTACTGAATAAATAAGCATAAAGTAGAGGGATTCATATGTGAATGAATTCAGAATTAAGGACTAAGAGACTGGTCCTACACTTACTTCCCATCTATATTTCATTCAAATCTTTCACTATTATACACTGGGTCCCTTATTTGGAAAATCTAAATAAACCCAGAATGATGCAGGCAGAGTGTCAATTTTAGTAATGTTCTTAGTTTATCATATCAGAGCATTGCTATCATTGCAGTGTTTTGGAGGTACTATGTATTATTGGAGAGTATTTTTTAGATTACACATATAAGAAGGAATTATTCCTTTTCATTAAGCAATGAGAATGTTTTCAGTTCTTCTAATGTTAATGAATCATTAGATGGTAAACTGGAATTGAAATTTGCTCTTATAACAATGAAAACAAAACACAGGTGGTATTTTGCCTTAAAGGAACACTGTTCACTGGAGAAGAAGGGGAAAAAAATTTTTTTACCTCTATTCCATCTCGCCCTGGGATTCCATTAAGACCTGGGTCCCCCTATGAATAATTCAACATCAAGATCAGTGAAATAAGGACAAGACAGATCTTTCTCCTAAATCTGGAAAACCAATCACCTTTGCTCCTTTCAGGCCTGGAGCTCCATCATCCCCAGTGCGACCCTTCTTACCCTGGAAAAAACAAAATACAGTCCTTATGATATATGTTAGTAAACATAATTTTGTTTTACAATATATATGCTATTTTTCTCAAACTTAAGATATTTGCTTCCTATAGATTTATTTCTCAAAATCTCTGCATTTACCATAACATTGAAATTGAATATCTGGGAACAGCAGGACCAGCTCAAGAGGCAGTCATTTTTCTGTTTTGTCTTTGTTATAAACAAAACTAGTTTGTTCAGTTCTTCCCTGAAGAAAAGAGGTGATCAGCTGTTTTTGTAACTACACAGCTTTCTAAGTGGATGTTTTGTTTTCTTCTCAAGTCTTTGGGGTATATGCTTCTGTGTAAGCAATACCTGCACTTTCCAAGTAAAGACGGCAAATATTAACCCAAACAAAACTACTGTTTGCACACAGTAGAGGGTACATTTTCAATTAAAGTGCATTGCACTGTGCTGCATAAACTCAGGGTGTCTTTCTGTTTGTGTATGTATAGGATATTCAGGTCAAAAGGATGAGGATGGGCAGATCTAGGGTTCTCTTTCAAGCTCTGACACTGTCCCTTCACCTTGAACAATGGCTATAAGGTACTATAGTGCTTTAGTTCAATGTCAGGGATATAATATCAGATCATTCAGTTCTTTTTGAAATGTGAGTCCTGCAGTTTAGATCACCAAACCTTGTATAAGGCAACCCCCTAGATTTGCTAAGGGGTTCTGTTTTTAAGACTGTTGTGAAAGAAATCCAGTTCACTTTATTCTTGTCTCAGTTGTTTCTAATGCTTCAGTATTTTGCTCTCTCTCTTGCTTTGAGTTTTCTGAATATTAATGTTTGATTTGAGGCTGGTTAGATCCAGCTGGTCTTGTCTGATTACAACACGAAAGGTGTTCCTTTCTGCCTTTCATACTGCTGTGGCTGAAAGGAGAGCCTCACCTCATCACACTGTTCTTCCTTCTGTCTGCTCCCACACAGAGGGAGTGTTCTCAGGTCTCTCTGTGCACTTCCTGCTGGTGTGGCACCTTCATGCAATGTAACTATAGAGGAGTATGTATTGACCCTTGAGCTTTTGTTGTCTTGTTATTTGGGTTCAAATAATTTATTTTAAAATTTTTAACAATGAATTACATTTATACTTATACTGTATATCAGTTATTTGAGAAATGACAGCTACTTACAGCAGGACCAGGAAGGCCTCTTTCTCCCTTCTCACAGTTACATGTGTTAACCTGGGGACACTTTGAATTAAAAAAGCACAAATCAGCACATTTTAATGGAAGAGATAGAAAACACACAGACATTTCCTTTAAGTTACTGTATGGCTAGTTTAAATACACCTGTAATGACCAGAAATTATATTTACATGTTTTACAGAAATCTATCAGTTTACCACTCATCCAGAATGTGGCCTCCTACCCTCCATCCAAAATCTTGTATCATTCCTACTCCTGAAATTTCAATCATCTTGATAATGGCTTTATTTCCATTTACTTCCTAAACTCTTCACAAGGTCAGTTTGGTTTCCATTACTAAGCACTGTAGAGATAGCCAAGAAGATGAAGTAAAAAAGCATCTTACATCCCTTTACTTAATTCCATTGTGTGCAGGATAGTTCATAGTGTAGCTCTAGCTAGGTTTATAAACAAAAGGATATGGATATATACTTTTATTTAGGGAATGCAACTCAGTATAACACTTGATAATCTTTCTTTCTCTTCTGTCATCTCTACATTGGATGTCACAGTCAAACATAATTATGGTATTTATGTGATTTTTAGGATCTTTTTGATACTTTAAGATCATGACATAAATACAGAGTTATCACAGATACTGGAGTTATTTTTGAAGGAGGGATAAGGAATATAATTTTTATTTTTGGTTTAGTTATTTATTAAACCTTTGCTCATCTTGAAGATGTCTAGAAGTGAAGGGTTCAAATATCATTCTTATCTGAATATCCAAATTAGTCACAATATGTTTTCCAAGGCTAACATTGAGTGTCTTACTACTTCTATTTTGATGGAGAAAAATCAACATGTCAGTGGAAATGATTTTGCTTGAGCTGCTTAGGAGAACATTTTTTGTCTGAGATAATTGTGCCTTAAATAGCACTAACATCTTTAAAAGGAAAACTAACTTTATTCCCCACAAAATGCCAGCCAGACCTATCAGTCAGGGTGAGACAGCATGGACAAACTGGAAAAATGCAGTGGTGGACCTTTGAGATCTTACCCTTTTTAAACCCTCTCACATAGGAAGAGGATTAAGGGTTAGAACTGCCCTGTCTTCAGCTCTGCATTGCTTTCTTTTTCACTGAGCCTGTTAGAGGACATGTCAAGAGGTATCAGCAAATTCTTTCTAGCCTGAATACTCACACATTGTTTCTTTTTCTTTGAAAATGCTTTAAGTTAGCAAATTACATTAGTAGTTAGTAAATTAATAAATTATTCATTACTAAATACATTAGTAAATTACCTTAGGATAGCATATTAAAGCTCTGTCCTGCAAACTCAAAAACCATATTTAACTTGAAGACAATCCCATTAGACTCAGGATTTAACCAGCTTCCTGAGCTATCAGTTTTCCTGAATTATGTTTCCGTATAATTGTAAATATCTATATTAAGCAGTAGGTCTACACAGGGAAAAAAAAAATTAAATATTTACCTCTTCCTCAGATAGGTCTTTCTGTAAAAGACAGATATTGAAAACAACATTAGAAACTTAAAGTCTTACTCCAACTCTACAGAAAAGAGTGAGAAGTGAAAGTGAAAATCAATAGATTCAGCAATTAGCTAATTAAATTATACAATTATTATATTGACTAACATTAATTAAACTTTAAAATCTGAGAAACCTTCTAGCAATCTCTCAATTCTAAAAAATAATTTAAATATTTTTAATTCTTATTATATTGTTGACTGAAATCACTGACTCTCCTTATCCAGCCATAATTTGCTAAAATTACAGTGGTAAACAGGTTAGCTAGATATATGGGAACAATGCACCCACAAACTGCATTGTTTACAAACTGCTGAATAGCAGCAGCTCTTTAGTAGGGCTGAAGGATAAATGTTATACACTTGGAAAATCAGAAATTCTCCTATTCATACTATTAAGCACACACAAAATAAGAACAGGAAGAACACCTTAGAAAAGATTTGACTTTGACAATGGTCACATAAAGTTATCATCATTGATTTAGCTGTTATTTTTTAAAAGCTCTCTAGAGCTGAGACACCCAATACAATATCCATACAATGCATTCCTCCCACTTTCCATAACTAATGCAGTCTCTTGAGAGGACATAAATGTATTGATAAGCAGCAATAAAATACAGATCTGTAAAATTCTCATGTATACATGAATAGTTTTGACAAAGCCATTATTTAAACCAAACAGCAGCCATGTCATTGAAAAAAGGCACCTGAGGATGACTGCCTGTTTAGAAGAGGTAAAATAAAGTGTGTTTGGTTACTTGAGAGGTGGTTACTGTGATGGGAGCAGGGAGAGTACCAGAGAAAATGGGAAGTGAGATGACTTTGGTGTCCATTTCATTGCTGAAGTCTTCTGGCTGCTATTCATAATTCTAGTTTATATCTCTGTGCATGCTCAGATAAGGATTCCATCCACAGCTTGTGTCACCGGGGTTATAGGCTAGAATATGGTTCTATTCTCCACACTTGGCAGGGAGTGTTTTTTATATATTGTTTAAATAGAGAAGAAAGGTGTCCAAACAAAGCTTCAAGCTCAATTTACATACCCCCTCTTGATTATGTCGTAGATATTCCATGGAAATTTAAAGATGTCTATCACCAAGTTAAGATTTTATCTAAATTGAGCTATCTCCATGATCTGTAAATTTTATTTTCACTTCTACAAGAGCTGCATCTTTTGCAGCTCTTTGCAGCTCTTTTGCCTCTACAAAAGGCAACTTCACTTTCCTACTTGCTACAGAAGAAAGCACTAGGATGTAAATTTTTTTTTAAGAAAAGAGATTTTAAATACCTTTCTTAGGAAGAAAAACAAAGATAAAAATAATGTTTAAATCTAATTCAGTTTGCAGTGTCAAATATTTTGGATTATATCTGAATGGCAGGAAGAGAAAGAAAACCTGTATTTTGGCACACTAATCTCATTAATAATTGGGCCACTTTAATATGTAAAATGTACAAGTTTCTTCAACGGTATATTGAAGAAATGTATTTTCAAAATATTGGAAATAAGATTTACATATGTTCCTAACACTATTTCAAATTCTTTCTCATACATACCATTTCTTTGAGAACCTTCTCCACAGCTTCTTTCTCCTGGAGGTTGAAAACGAACCTGGATGCTGGGACACTGGCCAGGAGCCGGAGCTTGGCCGCATTGCTAACCTCCTCAGCCACTCTGGTCATTCCCATTGTGAAAAATACAATTCCTTGGTGTTTAGCATCAGCTGTAGCTGCAAAAATATCTGGGTTTCTTGGATGATCCACTCCATCAGTGAAAAGCACGGCTACTTTTACACTACCCAAAGTCCCTTCAGACATGTAGAGTTGGGTAAGATTAGTTATAGCATAAGTTGTGTAGGTGCCATGACCTATGTGGGTGATGGGAGCAACGTGGGATTTGAATGCTTCAGGGCCTTTCCACTCATGGAAAGTTTGCTCTATGAAAACAATGCTGCTGTACTGAAGTAAGGCCATCCTCCAGCGAAGGGTACGTCCAGAACTGAGCTGCAGACTTTTCATTCTGTCTACTGTTTGCAGTACAAATTTTTTCTGTTGTTCATGGTTATAGTCCTTAGCACTTTCGGAGCTGTCCAGTAAAAAAGCAATTTCCAGAATGCAATCTTCATCTAGAATAAATAGGTATGTAGGTGAGTGGACTGACTTCATACTAAATCTCATTCTACCCTTACATGTATTTTAAGATTGAATAGTGAGATTGGAATTATGGAAACTTTTGATGACATCTGTGTCCACAAGTGTGAGCTCTTTGTGAAGATAGAGCTGATAGAGGCTGAGGGATTTGCTCCAGAACAGATGCCCCAAGGAATAAAAAACTGAAGGTGTGTTGATGCCATGTAGTATGAAATAAGAAATGTTGTAGTGTTTTTCTAATTTCATCTTGCCTGGTATTTCACTGTATATCCTACCAACATGGGGGGAAGTCATGTATAAGAAAATGAGGCTTACTGAACAAGTACTGGAATGTCATTTAACAGAGCTGGATTTTGTCCCTAGTACTAAGACTCACAGTGACAAAAATTTCCAAAAGCAGGATCTGTAGAGTATTAATTTTCTGAACTACTGATGACATTACTTCTATGAAAATAGATTTATATGGGCTATTATTCTTATGGCAGTAATAGGCTCTGAGCCACATCGTAACAAAATACAGATGCTATCTCCTTTTCTGAAATACACAAAAAGTGAGGGAAAAGATGGGAGTAAAAAGATAAAAGTGCAAAAATAAGGTATGTGCAAATGTAGGATGAGGCAAACCTGGCTGATTATAAGCATCTAAGAGGCAAGTTAACCATATAGTGCAGAATCCAAATAAACCAGGATGTTTAAAATCACACCTGTCTTAAAATTACAATATTCACCTTGATCACTTGGACTGGGATATTTTTTTACAATGTTTGACAGAATGTGTTTAGGTTTTGGTCTTCTCAATCCATATATCTTCTCTTCCCTGAGATTTTCTCCTAAAAACTCATGATGTTCAAGTATCCACAAAAGCCACCAGAATCTGAGGAACATCGTTTGTTTCCTAAACAACACAAATACAGAAGCACAGCAGTACAAGGATGATAAAACATGATTAAATTTTGCTTCAAGAGGTTGCTAAGCAGTCTTGTATTTTAAACCATCATCCCTAAAAACAAGCTGATTTTGCTTTCTTTGGGTAAAATCTTATAAAAAACACATTATAAATAATAGATAGAGACACTCTGGAATGATTTTCAACCATATTGCATATCGTTCTAGCACATGACACACTGGAGACAGACTTTTACAAACACATTTCAGTTCTCTCCCATTGTTTGTACAACCAGTAGTTCTCTGAAACCTTAGCCATGGCTGTAGCCATGTGGATGCACTGTGAACCCCAAATGTAACTCACAGAGGTGTTGTTTTCTAAATCTGCTTTTTCCAGACCTGACATGGAGAGAAGGCGGTACCGAGGCAAACCTCAGGTTTTCCCTGTTCTCATTATTTCTCCCTGCTATCCCAGTCCCCTGGCCTCAACAGTCCTGTGGACAACAGCCATAGCCTGAGGGTGCTGTCAAGGCATGAATGTACCTGCTGTGCCATCTTGGGGACGTGGGCCTAGAGTGCTGAGCCTAGGCTCAACACTCAACACTACCTACTGATAGGACTTCTGAAAAGGAAATATATATATATTGTAATGATTATACCTGTTTGTCCTGGCCTCACAGACACAGCCAGAGTAGCTCACAGGCGGCTCAGGGTCTGATAAATCATTCCTGCTGCACTTGGGTTTCCTTGCCATTTCCCGGCAAACTCTCCCCAAGTAGCTACAGCGCACTGCAAAAGGGCAGTTCAGTGCAAGAATGAACCGCCCAGGACTGAGCATAAGTCATCTGACTCATAGAATTCCCTATCACAGCCTTGTCTGCAGGGTTTCTTGGCTTCTGGTAGTTTAGGGTGGGAATTCCTGTGCCCACAGATACAGACATAGAGGGCAGGGGGTCCTTACCTCAATGCTCGTAAGCAAAAGGCTGTGCAGAGATGCAGGATGCTGCTCTGGGCTCGCTGGCAGCTGCGTTGCCCTCCCTGTGATGGGTGCTCTGTGAGGAAAGGAGGGAGAAGCCGGGCGGCAAGCTCGTGTGAGAATTGGTGTCGTATGTCAGGAGGGGCCAGCAGAAAGCAGAAAGGTAAAGAAGAGCAATCCTGGCTCCCCCTCCTCCGCACCGCCCCGCTCCTCTCCTCCCCCGAGGCTGTGCATGTGCATTCTAGGCTTAGCCCCCACAGCCGCTTACACACTAAAATCCTCATCCGTAACTGGACTTGAATGGAAGAGGGCTGCTCTTACCCCAACACACTTCCCTACACACCAGCCCACTTCTGTTCACTCTCTTCTCCATCACTACTACATACACTTTACCCTCATACTTTTGCTCATCTCTCATGCTTGACTAGGCAGTTTTTGTAATCACGTTGTCAACATTATCTTAGCAGTTGATGCCTGTAGGATTCCTTTCAATCCTAAAAGGATCTCCTCATTCGTGATTACTGTTAACTACTGAACTAAAAAGTTATTTACTGTCCCATGAACTTGGTCAACAGAAATTTCAGTTCCTGGTGAAACTGTCCAGCGTGAGGTGGTCAAAAAAGGCAGGCCAGTCGGAAAGCCAGTTTCAGTTTCTGCAGATTTGTGTCACACATCTCCTTTTAAAGACTGTAGTAGAGAACAATGACACATAGTATGATGCCTTCAAAATCTAAGCTGGGTGGCTAAGGATCCTGGTGGCTAAGGATCTTTTACCAGTGATTGCACCTTGTCACCTAATTCTTCAAAGATCCTCAGAAAACTTTTCATTCCAAATTAACATATTAAACAAGTAGCTTTTTTCACAGAAATGCCTTTTTTCTTTTACTGTGGACTCATCGTTTTCCACCAACAGGCACACAAAGAGGACTCAGTGCTATCTGCTGTCCTCCTTTCCATCTTCAGTGTCCAGCCAGCTCAGCCCACGTATCACAGGCATAGCCAAGGCAGCTGAGGAGATTGTGGGGAAAGAATGCAGCTTTAACTCCAGTTTAGATATGTGACAGAGACTGACAGGACACTGCAGCTGGATGCTGAAGCCATTTGCTATGGTTCTAACCCCATTTTCTGTTTTCTGTATTTGCTGGTAATTAGTCCAAAATTGGTGAACTAGGATGGCTGAATGCAACTCTACATATTGTATGGCTGCTTATCCTTACCTAAGCTAAAACTAGCTCAGCTACAGCTATTTGTGCCACAATTACAGCTAAGAAAGAATCTTCTTTCAGGGCTGGAAAGAATTGATGTTTATTTCTCTCCAGCACTTCGATTTTTCTGTGCTTAGGCTATTCCTTGATTGAGGCAAGGAATGAAAAGGCAACATCTTCCCATTTAGGAACACAAATGATATGGCATTTAACTGAAATAGGTATAATAAATCTCCCACAGCCCCTAAATCTTACTGAGAAAAAATTCTCATTTGTTATTTTGGTTGGGATTGTATGCCTCCCATAAGCAAAACATAATTCTTTCATTTTCACTGCTAATTCCTACCTCAAAACATAGCTGGCAAATATTTTCTTAATTAAGTAACTATTCTGCTTGCATGCTTAGTAGCAAGTTCCTGGCTTCAAGCTATTTCCTTTTATTGGTGAATAATGTTTACCTTCAGGACAAATATTGCACTTTTTATCTTGGCCAGGTGCAACTTTAAAAGCTTGGTGAGGCCTCCACATTTTTATACATGTTATACCTGTTTGCATAGTGTTGTTCTGTCCAAAATTCCAGCTATGTGACGTAACACAGTACACTTCTAGACTTGCAGTCTTCCAAACTTGTGAAGTTCTCAATACCTGCACTATTCTTATAGTGACAGCTTATCAAAACCTGAATGATACCAGTGTAAAATATGTATGCCCTGATACATCTGAGATAACTCCTAAAAATTAACAGCAAGACTTCTTGCCTCATGTACCACAAACTTTATTAAGTGTTTATTTAATGTTTTCATGGCATTATTCTGTATGTAGTTTTAAAATAAAATAAATGCCTTAAAACCTATGCTAAGGAATATTCATGCTGTCATTCAAGTGTTATAAATTTGTTGCTGAAATTTAATTTATAAAGAAGTAAAAAAGTGCTGTATTTTTTCTTGAGGAATCTAGGCATTGGATGCTTCAGCACACAATAAATTGCATTTCCATTCCACTTATATTTAAATATATTTAAGTATCTTTTACATCTCTGTGAGATGACACTACAGACTTCTGTACTTAGTTGACTAAGTTGGGCCCAGCTATCTTACCTCATATATGATTCCAACATTAAGACTGGTAATCTTTGCAGGAGTCAAAGACTGGCATGAATATAAGGCTATGTTATGGTTGCACCAACTGGAGCTATGATCACAGGTATAGCTGCATATTCAGATCTCTGGATGTTTTTCCATCACTCTTTGAAATCCAAGAGTTCTCAGCTGTCTGATCCCAGTATTTCAAATCTTTGAGGTCTAGTACTTTTTTTCAAAGAATAGAGGAGTATATGAGAGCTATTTAAAATCACATCTAAATGGTTTATACTCAGTCAAAGGGAATTCCTTATCATTTTAGAACCATGAGGAAAGGCTTCAGCAGAAAGATCTGTAAGAAAGGTCTGCAAGATCTTTTTGCAAGTTATTGTGTTTAAGCACTTTCAGGAAAGGAAAAAAAATGTGATATTTATATCCCTTTGTTGGTGGCATTACCACTGCATAGATGGTGACAGCTTCAGAGCTACATGAGGTTGCACGGGCACTTTGAAGGGACACTGAATGAAGAACTGGGGCTTAGATGCCACTTGCTGTGGCGTAGTGTCAGCAACAGCCCTCACTATTGCTTCCTAAAGGGCAGAAGTAGCAGCAAGTCTGACAGTTCCAAACTTCTTTGCCAGAGCTCTCTTCTTTGTCTGTCCCTCCCTTCTGTCTGTGGGTACCTCTTTTACACAAATTCTTGAGGCTAGTCTGGCTCAACTGTGACTCCTTCACCCACTGTTTAACAAAATTCAATATGTTATCCTTGAGTAATCTCTCTTAAGATAAGTAACTAATTTCTTCTAGCATGATATCATGTCACTAGAATGTGATAGAGTCCTGACTAGCCCTTCAGCTGTCCTATAAGCCTGCAACATCACTGGATATGGAGTAATCATGAGCCAGCATAGCTGGCAAAATACCATCTGAATATTTCCATACGCTAGAGGAATACTGAACCACTGGGGAGGCCAGTTTGTGGGAGCAGCATGAAGCAGACAGACCATGCCTTTGATTTTCCTCTGCTCTGATGGTAATTTTTTTGGTCCCAAAGAGCTTGACATGATGTTCCTGAAATATGTTTGCATTTTTTGCTACCTCAGTGTGAATAATTCACATATCGAGTCTGTTGTGAACTGTTAAAAATACGCACACTTGACACAAATGTCTTCTGTTTTTTCATGGCCTCAGGATAGTCTTGACCATCTAACCTGACTGCATCATGGTGTAATGGTATTTCAAGAGTATTTCTTTCAATATATTATACATGTCAGTACATGACCAAAATGCCCAGAAGAAACAAAAACCTACCTGACTTGAACTTGTAAAATAATGAAAACACATAATTTACAATATTTTGAATCCTGATACTAAACAGCAACGTTATAAAGAATGTGGTTCACAGCCCTGTAAGTTGTGCCACAAATGTCCCATTGTTTCACAAGTGCAAATTTTGGGAAAAACAGTTCAAAAGTTAAAATACTTGAAGTAATTTAACCATGAAAATTTTAAAAAATCAGAACTTTACTGAGGATTGTATCTCAAGGAAGATAAAATAAAAACCAGTATTTCACCTTTTGACTACAAAATGTGTTCTAGTGAATTTGACAGCCCAGGATTCAGCAGAGCAGTGAGTTAAGCATGGTTAGGTCTTGACAAATTGACTTCTGTTTGTCAGCTTTTGAGGCTACAGTTTAAATTTTTTTTAATATGGACTTGGGTTCTGCAACTTCACCTCGTTCTATATGAAAAATTATCACCTAATGGCACAGCCTTATAAAAAATAGTAATGAAATCTTGGTGTACACAAAGGCAGTTGCAGAACTATTGATTCCAGCAAAATCAGAATTTTGTCTTTGCTTTTTGGTACAAATCTTGAGCATGTAGTCTGAAAGAGCTGATCAAAGCAAATCAGCTGTTTTCCTCTGAACCCACTGTCACAGAAAATGCTGTAAGCAAAGGCTTTGATAGCAGAGACTTTGTATAGTTTCCAACAGATTTTAATGATTCTTTGAGACTGGAGTAGTAAACATGTATTTTTCGTTTGCAGCTGGTATGAATGTGGCTCTCCATTTTCCTCTTTTAAAATACTGCTCTTCTGTAATATTTTTCAGGAGGTGTGGTAAGAAAAAGACTCTAACAAGGCATAAAAGGGAGGAGGCTGTCTTTAGTACTTTCATAATTTATCCTATTTTATCTAGAGACAATTCGGCCAAAAACTGACTCTGAGCACTTTAGTGGTCATTAAATACTCATAATCTGCATGCAGTATCAATCAATATCAAAGCTTTTGGTTTATTTTTAAGGTATTTGTTTATTTCTACTTTTATTCTAATAATTCTCCTTTCATTTTCAGTTTCCCTCACCAAGAGATAGTTCCATCTTACAACCTAAGTATGTAAGCATATCTATACATAAGCAAGTTATTTTTAAAAATATTTGAAGCATTTAGCCTAACAAAAGAACGAAAGCATGCTAATAAAATAGTACAGCTACCGTTTTACCATACTAAATATTTGACTTAACATTTGATGGCACAAACATAAACATTTAACTATATAAAGAATACTTTTAAAATGAATTATTTCTTAAAGATTTTATTTTATTTGCTACATTGGTGCCAATGAAAATGTATTTGACAAGTAATTATTTTGAATTTGCTATTATACTCCAGTTACTACTTATTGTACAGTACATTTTGCACAATTATTTTCTTCCACTTGCCTGATTTTCATGTTGATAACTGTAATTAACAATACAAAACTCTTTTTAAAATACAGTAATTATATTTTTAAGGAGTGGAAGCTTATATATTTTTAAGGAAGGTGCAAAAAATAGCAGATGTATTAATCTCACCTAGCACATTTTGAGAAGATATTTTCCAATAATTTTAAGTGGAATAACTCTGCTGGAATTATAATCAGCTAGGTAAAGCATGTTGCTGTATGTAGTACACCACATTAGCAAATGACAGAGATTTGGTAGAAAAAGTAATGTTCTATACAGTTCTAAAGTTGTGATCCTTTTCATGCTGGGGATAGATTTTGTTTTTCAGAGAGGTGATTGTTTATAGTGTTGTAAAGAGGCATGCATTTATCTTATAATCATTGTTGTCAATATAACTCTAAACTTGCATAAATGCTAGAATTTGATCTTTTGACCTATTTTTAATCTGTTTGTAACACACATTAGCTTCTAAGCTCAGAGCAGTAATTGTGCTTGTAAACTGGCTCTCAGAGCCTTTAACGATCCTGACCAGCCTCAGCTGACAGTCCCACCCATACCCTGGCACCTGAGGGCTCCATTTCAGCTCAGCCTGAGGCCACCAACCTTGCCCATAGCGGTGCAAGGGCAGGTGAGTCCCTGGCTGTACCACAGCTTTGGCTGGGTGTGCTGGTGTCCCACACTGTCCTGTCTCATGTTGCTGCCTAGTACCCTGGGCTAGGGGCTGCTCCCAGCCCATGTCCCTTGCTGTGGGTGATGGGATTAGCCCGGCTCTGCTGTCCCATTTGGGACTCCCTGTTCCCCCTGCCCAGGGATGGAGCTGTTCTGCTGCTCCTGACAGAATTGGTGCCATTATTTACAGGTCACCATGAATGCTCGTAGGCATCTCAATGTCACTGGGTATCTACAGCTCTGTGCAAACCTCTCAGAGAGCCCTCAGTGGAACATCAGCTCTATTACACAGCATTTGCTTGTGGTGAAATGCTGTGCTAGTGGAGGCAGGGGTAGGTCTTCACACTCGTAAACTAGTAAACCTCTACCTCATTCAGAACTTTTTAAAAAGGTATGATTAAGCATATGCTTAAAGGCTGAGAGGGTTGAGGTTTTTCAGTCTGGAGAAGAGCAGGCTCAAGGGAGACCTCATGGTGGCCTTTCAATACTTGAAGAGGACTTAAGAGCAAGATGGGCATAGACTTTTTAGCAGGGCTTGTTGGAATGGACAAGGGGTAATGGTTTTAGACTAAAAGAGGGTAGATTAGATACAAGGAAGATGTTCCTTGTAATGAGGATGATAAAACACTGGACCAGGCTGTTCAGAGAGGTGGTAGACGTGCCATGCCTGGAAACATTCAACAGGGGTTGGATGGACCTTTGAACAATCTGATCTGTTCGAAGGTATCCCTGTGCACTGCAGGGGGGTTGGACTGGGGGACTTTTAAAGGTCCCTTCCAATGCAAACTACTGGATTTTTTGTGGAAGTAGACTACACAACACATGTAAAATGAAGGTCTGGAGTAGAATCTCAGTGTGGAATCTCAGTTCTTAAAAAAAAGGTTGAAAAAAACCCAAACAAATCAGTTATAAGATACATCCACGGGGTGTCAGCCTTGATTCACGTTTGCAAGTTGCATAGTTATTGCTGACTGTGCAGGTTGGATGAGAGATGACTGACAGAGCAAGGCTCTTGATATCAGTACTACAGCTAACAGCTTTTTTTAAAACTTCAGGAAATTGGTGTCAGGTAGGAGTAACAATGCTATCACTATAGCCACTTTGGTTCAAAAAGAGACCAAAACATGTAATATGGTAGGTGTTTTTATAGTTTTCTTTTTCTTTTGAATAGTCTATTTGGGCATTGTGTTTTTCCTATGGGTTAGAAATATCAGAATGGAAATAGCTGATTTACCCTCCTACCTGCCTGTAATGTGGTGTGGGCTGCCAGAGGTGTCCTTGAAGTAGAGAAAAAGGGAGACACAGAGAAGATCTCTTGTGTGAATAGAGTCACCTTTTGCAACAGTGGACTGAGTTTGTTAGGTAACCTAGGCTGCTTAGTATATTGTTGCCCTTTGCATGTACTTTTCCTTTTTATAAGAACTTCGACCTTTTTAGCGTTATTGTAATGTGACAGACCTCCTGCCTTCTTTTCTGAAAACCTCTTGAAAATCTTCAGTTTTTCTGTACTGTGGAAAATAAAGTGGATTTTTGAACAATAGATTTTGACACTCTCTTCACAAAGGTATTTTTTACTGAGCTTTGGATACTGCATAGACAATAAATGTCTAAGGCTATATTGCATTTCCTTATGTTAACCATATCTTCACCTGACGGACAGGGAAATAAAAACATCATTTACAGAGCATCAGATAGTAGTAAATTAGTTTTGCTACACTCTGTTTATGACTATTAATATTCTGTAATGTTTTAGTGGTTAAAATGAGTTCTGTTTTGGATCATCTCAGAGTACGAAGACCTTCAGAAAAGAATAATCAAATTCAAAGGAATGTGTAAAAATATGATTCTAGTTAAATGAAATTCATTTAAGAAGCTTTCCAAAGTGGGCAGATGACAAGGTTGTAGTTTCTGTCTTTTTCTGGATCCAAAGGTAGCCTAACAGTCTGCTCCTTCTCCACTTCTTTTAATTAACTGCATTTATTGCTCACATTTTCAGGAAATCTTTTTTTCCTGATAAAACTTTTCAAGAATGAGGTGATAGTGCTGATGAAGGTGTCATAACTGGGAAGGAATGTTCCTTCTGGTTAAAGTTAAGAAATTTCTTAGTTTTGTATTTCTTATGTTCTTGAGACAATATGTTGAGCTGAGAACTTCAAATACACACCAGCTGCATATGAGAACATTGAAAGGCCTAGTGCCTGTGAGCAGGATCCTGAAATATCTTCATTACATTTTTTCTGTTCTAAGCAGTTTTTTATGTGGATGTGTGAACTCAATTTAATTTACAGACTAGTGACCTTTTTTTGTGGGGCATCTTCAATTATTTCACAGTGGTTTGTAGACATTAGAGATGCTGGGAGAACTGTGGGACAGAACTGCTCAAAATATGGTTCAAAACTCACTTCCGAGAGTTATATAGGACAACTAATGCATACCTGTAGAGGTTGCTGAGTCCTGGGATGATGGTTCTAAGCTATCACTGAGAACTGGGAGATGATGGATGATGCAGTAAGGTTAGCAAACAGCAGTACTTTTTTTTTCTGCATGCTCATAGAGCCTGACCTAGACAAAACAGCAACCACTTACACAAACACCCTGCCTGTTACTTGTGCTGTGGTGCAAAACAGTGGATCTTAGATCTTTTTGCCTCCTTGGCTTGAGAACCTCTTGAGAACTCTAGCCTGGGGTTGAACTTCTTACCCCACTCTAAATATATGCAGTTCTAGTGGAAGGATTTTAAAATAATTTGAGGGGGAAAACAAGGGAATTTTGTCTCAAATGTAAATGGTTGCTCCTGGTTTTAATCTTTGTATATTATGAAGCATGCTGTGCATAGTTCAGAGTTACTTTGTCAAATGCAAGCAGGAGGAATTTGCAGTTTACCAGGACTTTGAAGTAGCATTCTTTGAGTATTGTGTTTCTTTGCTACAGTCTTCACTGTGTCAGGTATTTGGTCTGTCTCAGCCCTGATGGTAACAGTTACTATCAAGAAGAAGATAATGTCAAGAAGGAAGAAGTCCTTTTTCAAAGAACGAGACTTTAAATGTACTGAATGCATTACTATTTTATTTGCTTTTAGAAGTCATTCATGGCATAGCCCTTCCTGAGTAGACCATCACAGCTGATGTCTGTTACCCAGGTCTGTTAAATGTCACCTCAGAGATGAGGAAAAATTTCACCTCCTCCCCCGAAACCCTTTTAGCCAGGGACAGCCCAAGTAAAGATCACTTCAAAGGCAAAGCATGGCTTTTTTTTTTTTTTAACATGGCATGCCAGTGGCAGTAGATGGTAGTCCTAATTTTACTGCCACAATTAAATGTTATGACTATGCCTACTTCTCTTCATAATTGTGCATATCAGGAACATTGCCAGTAAAAATGCTGGAATTGCAGTAGCTTAAAACTGGTGCTATAGAAATGGGATCATTCCTATACACAATACAAACTCTAAGGGAGAAAAGGCATGTGACTTGACATTCCTTATCTTCAGCTGCAACTCCTTTCAGGACTGCTTAGATAAGATTAAAAGAACCAGGCTTCCTTCCAACCATCTCCCACTTTTTCACCTGAAGAAATTTGCTGGGTAAAAGAGCAGACTCTAGCTCCAGAATTTGAGTCTGCTTCTAACATGTGCACAAATGCAAACACAAATGCAAATTCAAAGAAAATAGAGCTCATTTTGGCAAACGTGTGTGTGAAACTGAGCTCGTTTTTGATGTTGCATTTGACTTGATAGAAAATATTCTGTTGAATCCTTTTTATCATTCATGTTCTGTGGAAAATTGTGTAAATCAAATACTAAAAGAGCTGCAAACCAAAATCTGAGAGATTTATTCCAGATTGTTGAATTTAGTTATGGCTTATTTAAACTGACTATTAGTTTAAACTGACTTACGTTGCAAACTTGAGTAGCCTGAAAATGTAAATTATAATGTTCCCTGGAAAACTTTACCTCTGATCCTCCTCACTAATGAATAAAAAAAGTACCTCCTGCAGCATATTATTGAGGGTATGGAGTGCAATTGTGTACCTGTGGAAATAAATAATTTCTGACAGATTTTTATTTTTTTCATTTGTTTATTCTTTTATTCTAGCCTTTAGCTGAATCCCAGAGGGAATTATATTTTGCATAGCTTTCTTCTAATATAACCTTATACTGTTAAAACCTAAAGGTCAAACGAAAATGGAAAACTGCCCACAAATCCCTGGTCTTTCACAGTGTTTAACTCAGGATGAGCGTGAGATAATGACAGGTGTCTTTAAAGTACCTTTTGTCCCTTCCTAATCCTGGTTTATGGGGATTTAAACATCACAGGCATAGTACGTAGTCAATGAAATGTTCTATCTCATACATAGTTTCCAGGGATCCCTGTGAAGTAGGAAAATATAGCAGTTATAGTGTTGTACCTTCATCTCTTTCTGGTATGTATTCTAGTTGTGTGCTGGAGTAAGATTTGCTCTGGTGATCTTAAACTATATTCAGTTCATATGTTTTTTCTTGTGCTGGTAAGTTCAAATCAGCAGTTTGATAGTTGTGAATCTGACCTTGTATCTCCTACTGCAACTTGATCAATATGTCAGTTCACATAAAAAGCAATTATTTTGCTGTAAGAGGAGTAGTAAGGACTTCTGCATATATTGATTATATTGGTTTTGCTTGCATTCCTCTTTGCTGTCTCTTGTAACTTAATCTTTAAAGAAGCAGATTAATGCCTGCAATGAAATATTTGGAAGACCAAAATATACTGGGAATACAGGAGAAGTAAAGAGCAATGTAGAAGAGTATGTGATCCATACTGGGATAAGTGCAAGTATAGCAACAGAAATAAAGGGAAGACCATGATGTTCATTAAGAGAACAGTAAATAGTTCTTGGTGCTATAGCTCTGAGAGCAAAATTTGGGTTTAATATTCTCTTTTGTTAAAAATACTTTGGTGCAGAAATGGAAGAGTGCTGATACTAACACTGTATATTATTTGAATCTCTGCTGATTATAGTCAGTGCTTCAATATTTGAAGCAGTTATAGTCTGATGACGTGGAAAAGTTGAATGACAGTAGAACATGAGAAGAGTTTCACATATTTTGAATGTGTTCTGTAAGTTTCATTGAAGCTCACTTATCTCACTTGATTTAAAATATGAAAAAGCTTATCTAAAGATAATGTATTGCCACACTTACAAGACTGGTCAAATCCTAAGCAAGATGGAATCCACAATGACTGTTGGCAATGAGGTGCATAAAGGAACAGATATGACTAAATCATACTGCAAAGATGGTGTGGGATGACTGTGTTGATTACAGAGGGCATAAATCTTTGTCCTGAATTTTCACTACGTTTCTATGATTGCTGGATATAAAGAGAGAGAGATATACTTCTGCTGGAAAAGGTAAAGATGGATCAGCAGACTTTCTATTCACTGGTCTTTATTTCAGTATTTCTTAATATCACTAGCTGCCTGTTGGATGATGACAGATTTTTAACAACTTTTTGTTTTAAACTTCGCCATTCATAGGTATGTGCCTTTGCACTTCAGGCAGAATCATTTAATTACATTCAAAAGGTATAAAATCTTGAATACCACTCAAACAACAGCTAATAAAATTCAGGGGACTGATTGAAAGGCTGACTGGAAGAACTGATTGTTGACTACAATGAGTTCTGGCTTATATCTAGAAAAACTAGAAACCTAATTTCTAAAGTCAGGCATAGGTTTTTGTCATCTTTTATTAAAAAATGCTCTCTTTTGTTCCTGTAGTAGATCCAGGCATCTTGTGTTTCATTTGCATAATGCTATGGGTAGCTGTTTGCTGACTGCTGATGAATCTTAGCTGAAACTACTGAACTTTGGACTTTTGCCTCCAAAGTCTAATGGAGCCTGAATTTAACTTAATGTCTATGTTTTTGGTTTTTTTTAATTTAGAAGGAAGGTTTTAAACTGTGACCTGTGGAAATAATCGGAATGTTTGTGGAATTGAAGACATTCGTATTGATATATATTTGATTACCCATCTGTTTTTCAGAGGAAGATGGCAATATATCAGGACTGTTGGCTACCTATCCACTTTTTTCATCATGCAATAATTAACTGGGTATCCAGCTTCATAAATCAAAGGTCTCAGGTTTGAGGCTTGTCCTTTTAATTATTTCTGGAGTTTTGACTACAACACTACAATATGAATAAAACATTACTTTCAGGTCAATATTGGGGGCTCAAGCTAATGGCCTTCAAATTAATGGAACAGCTTCTTCTACTGTACCTAATCAGCCACAAACAGTTATGGGGACCAAGGGCATTTTCATTAGTATCTCTTAAAGTGCCTGACACAAAGTGATATAGCTTCAGTTTCTTGAACATGCTCTTCAGCTTATGCTACTGTGCAGCTGCACTAGAAACTCAAGTGTTACATATCTGAAATTCCTTAAAGTTCTTTTTCTTACTAGAAAAGTAACTTCCATGTGGCTTTTGAGATCTCATCCTTCATAATGCTGATCACCATGTATTCAAAGCAGTAAAGCAACAGGAGGTAGCCTTTAATGTGCCGAGGTATTTAGATGAACCTAATTAGGAAAAATCTTAAATTCTGAAACTGGATTATACAATAATAACTTCTGAATGTAAAAAAAAGTATGCTGAAAGGAAGGAGGAAGCAAATTAGCTATCTTGCAAAGTACAAATTGCGCCATCAAGCTATTTTTGATGGCAAACTTCTACCTCACAATTTTGTATTCTGTGAATTAACTATAAAAATAACATTGTATACTCTTTTTGTGGTAGCTCAGGTGGATGTAGCTTCTCCAGGAGTGCTATCCTGCTCCTCCTGGCTAGTAAGGTACAAGCTGTTGAGAGCTGGCATGAGCAGTACGGTCGGTTTGAGGGTGTTGTGTCCCCACTGCCGTTTACCACTCTGTGGTGCATTTGTGGGGCTGCGCTGTGAAGTGGGCACAGCCGCCAGTGCTCCCCTCAGGGTCTGCTCACTGAGGGGACAAAAGGGACCAGGAATGGCTGTGCTACAGCTCCGAGGGAAAGTGGATAAAGGGGGAAGGGTGGACTAGTCAAGCCAGTTGCCCTGCTTACCAAAGTTTGTGCTCACTGAACTGTCCTATATCTCATTCCTGTGAACAAGTCCCCCAAGGAGGAGAGAGGTTAGGTTTTTTTAATTATTGTAATCCTTTTGACCTCACGCATTCATGAGTTTGGTCTCTTCTTGTCAAAGTAGTTTTGCAGGTTGACTGAATCAGGTGCTATTTCCTAACCAAATATTTTGGGTATTGTTCCTTAGCAGTCAGTAAAAATTGCTACAATGTGGCTTATCTTAAGCTATAATTTTCTTTGTGTTTTTCTGTTTAATTTAACAGAAAAAATATATTTATACTACAAATATCTCTGTATACAAATCAGTGGTTGTCATTCACAGTGTTGCAGGGTAGCTATACTTTCACCATACACTCAGTAACTTTGTTCTTAGGTATTTAATAGGCCTATTATTAAGATGTCTAGTTCTCTTTTTCAATAAGCCTGGAGGCTTGTTCAGAAAATTCAGAGTTAGGCCATATTTCCAACTTTTTTATTAAGTGCACAGTGGTGAACACTTGTGTCCTGAAATGCATATCAAAACCATGAGAATCTGTCAACTGTAATCCCTATATTGCTAAACCATGTTCTCATTTGTTTACTCTTATTACCCTGGGTTTGGTCTGGAATTCTAATTAATACTACTGAGGTCTTATTATTTATCTTTTCTCAAGTCTTTTGACTGACTGCTTTTATGAACTCTCAAGCATTTCATCCTAGCTGTTGGAAGAATGAGACCTAACCATTTTTAGTATGACTCCCACTTACAAAGGTGTTTGTCCTGAACAGATCTCATATCTGTTATTAATAGGAAAGTAAAGCAATGAAAACAGTAAAGGAGATTCAGAGTTATTCCAGCCTATCCTATTTTCCTTGTTAATTCCCAAAAAAGTTTTTAGCTCACAAGTAGTTTCCCAATGCTTCTTTACCTCCCATTCCTTTTCAAGTACAAATCCCATTTTTTGCTTCCTTGCAGTGCAGAATGGCACCGAAGGGCCAGTGAATTGGAGAAAAATGAGGACCTTTGTTCCTTGGAGAAAGAGAGTGCCAAAGAACTCTGTTTGCAGTAAGGCAAGTACCAAGATCTTTGGTAGTTAGAGATGCAGCTGAGGTAGAGCATAATTGCCCTTACTTTGTGATTGTGTCTCCAGGATGGGACACAGGGACTTCCAGGGTGGACCAGACCGTGCTGACCAAAGGACAACTGGGGAGGACAACTGCAATCTGTTTAATCTTTCTCCACTTCCTTCTGCCTTCCAGGTGAATAAAAAAACCTCTCTCATCTCTACATGGTTACTGTTAAATCCCACCACAGGCCCATTTCTGCAGATGAAATATATCTGGGGTGTTTTGGAAGCTCCTTTACTGACTGTCTCTCTACTAGTCTCACTTGTTCAGTGGCAGTTAGCAGAAAAGCACATGGTTCCCATGTTCCTGCTTCTTGTTCCAGGATGCAGTAATGTAATGCCAGGTAGAAAGAGAGAAGTTGTAATATGTCACTAACCAGAAGACCTTGTGGAAACTTTTGGCCACAGTGCCAGCTGCATTGTGCAATTTTAAGTCTGTGATTTCTGTTCTGGACCAATTCACATCTCCTCAGCTTAATGTTTCTCATGTTCATGTGGTCTGGAGACCCACCTTTGATCCAGTCTTCTAGAAATCTGTACTTTAGTTACAAATATGCATTAGACATTTGGGAATTATATCAACTAAGGCTATTTTTCTTCATTTGAGATTAGGTGGAATTTAAATGTTTGTTTGTTTTTGGTTTTTTTGGGTTTTTTTTTAATCCTTGGAAGAAAATACTTCCCTGGCAAATAATTTCCATTGTTTTAGATACTGTGAAGTGTGATGTGGCTTGTATGAGAAACTTGGTGAACCTGGGGCTATTGTCTGTTTGTTTGGGTTTTTTCATGTGTTGTAGAGTTGAAATTAATACTGGTTCTTTGTAAAAGATGCATGTTCCCTAAAACATGACCTTTTAAGGAAACTTCTACTCACAACACATGTATTTGGAAAAAATTAATGGTGAAGTCCAAATGCTGTGGATCCCCATGAAAACAGCTAAATCTACTCTCCCTGAAGTCTGATGTCTCTGATGCAAACTGAAGTGGGCCTTAGGTGAAGGAAATGTCTCAAAAATAGGATTTCTAAAGAGCCCCTCCTGCTATTAATAGCCTGTTAAGAAAGGAAGCCTCTAGCACACCCACAGACACTCACACACATACACACACACATTGTTGCTTGCTGTAAAACTAAGGTTCAGTTAAATAAGTGAGACACTTTAGATTGTAGAATAGCAAAGATGAATGAAATCTGAAGAGTTAATTTCTTCTATTGGGTACTTATATTATTAGCCAGGCAGAGAGACAGTCTTTAGTTTAGATTTATATAACTTGTAATTACCAGTGTCCTCCCAAAAAATGAGCATGGCTTTAGTATGTTTAAAATGTAGCCTTGCTTTAGTATGATTACACAAAAATAACAAAAAAAGCTTGTCTTGATAAAGGCATACGATTTAATAATTAAACTTTAAATGTGAAATTGGAAACACAGCTTGTAACTTAAAATGTCTTCTATGTGGAAACACCTGGGTTTATCCGAGGACAGATTGACCACAAGATTACTGAATGCCAATGGCAATTACAGCTTTATTGGATAATGCACTGGGCAGATCCGTAGCCTCTGTAAACTGTCCTAGCTCCAAGAAGTTCAGAAGAGACAAATTTACAGATCTCACCCACATTTTCCTATAGTGAATGTATATATATATTTTTTTTACTTTCCATAACCATCAGCTTTCTATCTTTATCTAGTCATACATCAACCTGATGTTTCTATCTGTCTGTGAAGAACTGCATGAGTTTGGACACTAATTTAGGCTGAACCTTGGTCCGAAATGAAGCCTTTTAATTTTTAACTTCCTTGCTTAGCAGATATATTTAATAAGTAAGCAGCATAGTTGATAGTTCTAAATTACACCTTCAACTGCTTTTCTGAGTGCTTGGTTACTCTAAAAACCAGGCAAACAAAGACATCCCAAACTGTATTTTGTATCAAAAGTAGAGTTCAATGGACAACAGCATTGCCTATGTTTTCTCCCTCCAACCTTCTAATGGACGTAGACTGCATCTTCTTAAGCATGCATAATCAACTAAAAATCCCTAGGTCTAGTTCAGTAAGAAATCATGAGCTGCCAATAGGAACAGTCAACAGAAAGATGAGAGAAAGAGATGTGTTGCACCCACATGGGCAATTCTGGGTATAGTTATGGGAAAACCTTGAGGAGTTTTTATTCTGATCTTGGAGTCTCTAGTCTCAAGAAGTCCCATTTAATGGTGTCCAGCAGGACAGGGTCCCTTTAGTTGCATGATGAGGTCCCATGGTAAAGTGAGAGGAGAAAATATTAGATGAAGTAAACAGAGGATAGCATTGTCCTGTACTGCCTCCTTTGTTACTATTATTCACCAGTAAAATATCTGGGCTTATCAGTTTATATGTCTCTAAATGAAAATTTTGTCTTGTGAGTGCAAAGAATAATGGGTAGGAAGGGCATGGCCCACCATCTCAGCTCACTGTCAACAGCATCTCCACTGTTCCTGTTGGAGACTCCTTCTAGCCTCTCACCTATGGGAAATACAGATGTGTAGAAATGGTGATGGTGAATGGGGCAGGAGCACAACTTCTGGCTGCCAGCTGTGAGGGAGTGAAACAGGTAGGTGCCTCCCAAAGCTTGCATCCAGATCACTTCAAACATACAGTGACAGAAGACTACACATAGCTCCCAGTCTGGGGTTGCAGCTCCCAAGCACTGTTTGCCCTCTCTGCGCATTGCTGGGGTGTGAACTGCTTTAAACAATTCCTCTTCTAATTAAGCACGGTCAGTCTGTGTTGGCTTTGCAGGCACCCATCTGTAGAGAGCAGATCTGCTTGCTCCCCTCTGAGGATCCCTTCCTTCCCTCCCCATCGGCCTTGCTGGGAGATTAAAGCAGCAGCGGCCCCATACACAAACGCAGCTGGTTCCGTTTGGTCAGCCTGAGCCTTGCTGTGAAACCACGACAAGAATTCCAGTAAGTTGGCAACACTGAAACACAAAGAAAACAACAATAGGAAAAGACCTTCCGTGCAGAAAGGAATGTTTCAGGCACTATTCCCCTACAGTGAAAGGAGAGAGGGTGGGAGGGAGGAGGGAGATTTGAAGAGGGCATGTCTCCCCCTCCCCCGGCAGCTCTGGATCTTGTGATGGAGAGATCTTATCCTCTCTTTGTGATTCAGAGGTGCCAGGAAGCTAATTGAATATTCTGATCTGCCCCCAGTGTTTCTTGTGGCTTGACCCCGGTGCTGTGTCGTACCACTACACCAAACAGCCCTGAACCTGCATAAATCACAACCTTGCAAAAGCCTATGCTCCACATCTTCTTTCCCCACCCCCCCTCTTTACTATCTTGATAGATAGAAAGCCTTTACGGAAAGGTTTAGAGGGATTAGCGTCCTACAGGACCTGGAGAGAAATCAGTCTGCTAATAAGCAGCAACATGTTCCTGTACGACTTCTGCAGGAACAATACAGGCACCTGGGATAGCCCTTTATTGAATTTGCAATCCATGGCAAAAAGAAGCAGAGTTAAGGTTTGAAATACTGCCTAAGTTCTTTTGCAGCATCAGCAAACAGCCATTGCAGTATAATGAGCATGGCATGATGCTAATGCAAAAGATACGTGGTATTTATAAAGGTGGTGTCATTAAAATTAATTTGACAGAGTGTCTTGGAAGACAAATAGACCTATCCTTCTCCCATGGTATGTATGCACAGTTGACATGCATGTGTATGTGTGCACACATATGAAGAAAGGACAACTTGGCATAACTAAATTTTCTACATGAAAGACTATTTTTGACTAATAAAAAAAAATTTGACTTCACACATTTTATATATGATGCTTCTGATCCTCCAAGTAAAGCCTCCAAAATGTTTGTCCTTTTTACCGAGGCTGCATTCCAGCCTGAAGTGTTAGGGTGTCTTTATCTTTTCCCTGTGATCCTACATACTGCTTTTCCCTTGTTAGTGGGTATATGGTTCCTGAAATGGCAGCAGTAAAACACAAGGAGATATTTCTTTGTGTATTGCACACACTGTTGGAGATTTAGAACTAAAGGAGCATGTCTCCAGCTGATATCTTGAGAATTCACAGCCAAAGCACTTTGGCTGATTTTATCTGCTAAGAAAGTACAAAAGTAAGTTTCATCCCTACAGTTTTCCTTTCATAGTATTTATCTGAGGAGTATTAAGTTCTAAGCTCTACCTCTGCATTGGTGAGTAGATGTTGGATTTTTTTCAGAGTTATCAAAAATACTTTTTCTTGTTTGGAGCATGCCTTTGGGACACTAAAACCTGTGACATATTTCACTTGCCACCTGCAATTCCCAGAACTACTCAAAATAGACGAGCACATTAAATACAGCACCAATGGACTTTGTATTAAAGTCAGCAAAGTGCAGGGTCTTGGAAGCATCTTGGCTGTCCTGCAAAGTGTGGAAGGAGGGGCAGAGGCAGCCTGTGGCTGCAGGGCCTGGAGCAGTGCCTGATTCCCTCATGCTGGTTCCGGGGCCGCCGGGTATAAAGAGCTTTATGCAATGTCTGGAGGGTGGGAGTTTATAGAAAACGCGATGTCTCAACAGGCGAACACGCCTTACTTCTGCAACTAGCAGGGTAAGAAAAAGACACCAGGCTCCTTGTGCTGCTGCTGTGCAGATCAGCACCCCGGAGTCCAGGAGCCAGCTTCTGAGGAAGCTGGAGCATCCCAGCCCAGATGGGACCTCACCATCGGATGGATGGAAGAGCAGCAACTGCTTGCAAACTGCTCATATTATTCACTGCATGCGTGATGCAGGGCAGTTGCCAAGGTAAGCGCTATGTTCCAGCCTCTCCGGAATGGGAATTGCACCGCAAGGAGCACATCCCTACTCCGGGCACTTTTATCAGAAAAAGACCAAAGTGTCTGAAAGTAGAGGGTTAACAGGAGCTGATTCAAGGAGTTCTTTCTAATAGCCAGGGGAGACAGCTGGCTCTTTCCAGGAGTCATTTGATGGAGTCGGTTTCTGTTGTGGAAAAGTAAGTAGTGCCTTAAAAGCACTGCAAACACCACCGACTCTTTAGCTTCACTTCATCTTGGTTTTAAATTATCGTAGGATGCTTCCTTTGATTGTTTTTCTAGTTTGTACAAACTTTTTTTATTTCCTAGCTGTGTAAGACAGCAACACAAATGTGGCTAAATTTTGAGGGACATCTCAGACTTTGCAACTCCACTAAACTTATGGTTTTACGGAAATGCAAGCAGGCAAGTTTTTCTGTGAGTCCTGATTACTGGCTGTGAATAAGGCCAAAAAAAAAAAAAATCACCCCAGACTTTTTGCATTTTTTCCTTGTGAACTTTGTGCCTTTCTTGCTACTGAAATACGGGTGCTTTTGCAGAGCAGAGTTCACCTGCATTCCAAGAGCTGGTTTGGTGACCACTAAAATTGTACCTAGAGTTGTTTTTGGTGAGGAGAGCACAGGCTGCGGCACTTGCACGTAGGCAGGTTGGGCTGGGGTGTAGGGGGCTGTGCGTGGACATGCTTGCGTACGTGTGATATATGCAGTCTTTTACAGAAGGCTATAAGAAAGAAACAGATGCTTAGTCTGGAGCACAATAAGCTCCCCTCAGTCGGTCTCAGACGCAGATTTGAAGTTGAGAGAGGGAGAACTTTTTCTCTGGGCTTTACTGTTGCTAGGCGACATCGAAGAGCATGTGACTGGCAGAGCAGGCTGAGTGCCGCTCCTCCGGTACTAATCTGGCTGCTAGGGACGGAGTAGCCGTGTGCCCCAGTCCTCCCTCCGGCCTGTGACTGCAGCCGATCTTCCTGCCTTCCCCTTCTTCAAGCTGTTTAATTGCCTTGCATTGAAAATGAAGCCTGTCTTGTTGGAGCCAGAGTGGCTGAAGTGCATTTCCTCCGCCCCGCGGACTGACCTGCAGTCCTGCTGCTCCTGTGTGTCTGTGTATTACGTGTATGTTCAAATTGTTAATCTGCTTTCTTTGCTCAACTCTTAGTTTAAGCTCCTTAGACAGAATCAACTAAGTAATTATACAGCAACTGCTGCTAGCAGCTCCCACTTATGAACAGAGAAATAAGAGATAGCTAATGTGCTGGAGACCTGCAAAAACTCCAGCCAAGGGGTCACGTTGTGCAGAATTAATCCTATGCACTATTATTTTACATTGGATAGAATGGAACCAGCAGTGCAGATAAAAAAAAAAAATGTTCTAAAATTTCTTTCTTTGTTCCTTTGTGATTGTCCAGAGTGTACCTGATAAATGACATGACAGAATAAGCAGAGAGAGGCTTTGAACTAGTATCCATAGGTAGTAGAAGTACAGAAATCTTTAACTTTTATGGTGTTACTCCCCCTCTTTCTCCCATTCTCCCCTCCCCCCTGCCTCCACAGTAGAACAACTGTGGAAATCAAACAGTATAATTTTAGTAATGGGTGACTGATACTAGCAAAATACCTGGATAGCAATTTTGCCTGCACTGTAATTATGATAGTGAAATATTTGGTAAACTTAAGTTACAGTTCCTTGAATGTTGAGATCATGTCAGGCTCTTATTTTAAAAAGAAAATTTGGAGAACCATGAAAGCAATCCCAAGCCTTTGAAGGAAAATGGTGAAAATCTGTTATCTTGCCTAATTCTCAGTATTTCATTAGGTGCTTCACTAATGTTTTTTTGAGATTTTTGTTGGTAATATCTTAGTGTTTCCTATATAAAAGGATGTTTCTAGAAGGATTTCACCTACACACTTGCTCAAATGATAGTACTCTTCCTTGATTTACCTAATTCTGGTTTTACTGAGAGTAACCATAGTGCTCATAAACAGAATAAAAATACTGTGTTTTGTAGCTGCCAGCAGTACAGGGCCTGTTACTCCAACCTTTACTCTATAGGTCTTGTTGTCCATGGGGTAATAGTTGTCAGAAAAAAGTGTAGCTGGAATCTAAAAAGTAGTTGAGTGAAGGTACTGTCAAGCAGGAGCATCATGGGACTATTGCTCGTGTTTGTTTTGAGGAATATCAAAGTGCTTCACACTCAGTCATAAACTAGAGACAATGGATGTTAGTGTACCAAATTTGATTTGAATTCTGCATCTCTGCAATTATAAATCATCAGCTTGATATATCCCAGGCAAATATGAATAAAATTTGTTACCATTATGAGGTCTCTATTAGTCTGAGAATGAAGGCTATTCCAAGAATGAATGCATATGGTGTGATAAGATATATCAGAAATCACAATGAACATTTGCATTAAGTGTGGCAGGCCATTAAGAAATAGGTATGGTAAGATCAAGTAGAGAAGAGGTACAGCAGTTCTTTCTGGAAGTCATTGAGAAACATATTTTCCATAAGGCATTGTAATAGGTCAATCTCCAAATTAAAAGTTCAGTGTTTTTTGGATGTTGTCTTCACTCAAAATTATTTAATTTATCTGTAGGATGATGTACAGGGACATTGCTACGAGTGACAGGTCAGATTCATTATTCCTACTTCCTTGTACAGCACTGTGCACTTTTTTAAAGACAGAGAAGCCTGTCTGTGAGATTCCACCCCTGCCAAGACCTGGAGTTTGAAGACTTGAGTGACTGGGGACTGAGGATTTGGAAGTAATGGGAAGGGAAAAAGGATGGCAAGAAATTTGAATATTTTCTTGGTTCCTCTTGGAGATGTACTCACACAAAATCAAGAGCGCAAATTGCACTGAGTGTCCATCTACCTGGCTTCTAAACGGGTTTACTTCGTGAGGCCTGACAATTTAGAAATATCTGTCAGTAAAACACATAATAGTCTTCTTACATTTTAATGAGTTTTTCTGTGCCCTAACAGGAGTTTGGGGTTTTTTTTTCTTTGTTCTTTTTAATGAATAGCCCACTTCTAGTACATCTCTTGAATTTTCTTAATAATTCACTCTTTTTCTGCATTCTGTTCAGTAAAGCATATCAGGTATTTGCAAAGTAATCAGCTAAAGCAAAGAATGGGTCAAATCCCAGAATTTTAGTTAAATATTGAAAGCAGTAATTGGATGACACCTGGTTAGATTTAGGTTCTATGCCAAATGCTAGAATTACAGTAAATAATTAAGCTACATGAGTGAAGACAAACAGAGACAGAGCATCCAAGGAGATTTCAACTAAGATAAATGTGTGATGTGTGCGATGCTTCTATTTCCTTGTAAGACAAACCAAAACCTTCTTTCATAAATTGAGCTGATTAGAAATTTGAGCAATGAAATCCTACTTTAATCCAGATTTACTTGCCATGTGTTTTGCAGGAAATAGCAAAGATTCATTTGGGGTAAAGGTAGACTGCAATTTCATTACAGTCTTTTAATTCTTTTCCTTTTGGGCTTCCTGAGCTGATGCGAAATCACTTGTACTGTTTGGAGCCTTTCCCCTCCATGCACCTTCTTGCAGTTAAAGAACTTCTTGTTCTTTAACACTGAACCTGGAGGTTCTTCTAAATCTGAATACTCTTCTTTTTAATTGAGCAGTAAGCAGGCACATTGTAGATTTATTTTATCTATATTATTGGATCCATTCAGTCTTCTACAATACTTATTTTTAGATCTGAGTGGTTGCAATAAGTTTTCAGATAGACAAATATGTAACTTGAATCCCACTGTACTATCACTTTTTCAAGCAGGAGTTGTATCTCCTCTTTCAGAGCTCCACTTAAAGCACACTGGAACCATATAGTACTTTGAATGTTTCAAAGGCACTTACACTTTCTACAAGTTGTCATTGTTGAAAAACATTAAATGTCCCTTCTAATTAAGGATCTACAGGTTGACTTCGATTTAAAGAGAAGTGGATGTTCTAATTCCGCTTTGGCTAATTAGTGATGATAATCATAATTTGTCAGTTTCTTTTTAATAGATTACACTGAATGAGGCAGATAAAAGAGCTGTTTTTAAAATTATTTAAAACTAAAGTGCTTCTTTATATAATTTGATAATAATACACTGTTCTTAAAAATGCCTTGAGCTGTTTCTAGATGAATAACAAGATTTCTTCTGAGTCAACCCAGTGCGATTCCTTTAATTTCAAAGAAATTACTGAGTTTTACCAATCTAAGACAGAAAATATTTTTCAGTGAAGAGTAAACATCTATTTAAATAGGTTTTTATTGAGATCCATTTTGAAGTCTATATTGTTATGATAATGTTAATTTTTTAACAACTTTTTTCTCCCTTGACTCAGTACACTTATGGAACAGTTGAAAAAAATATAAATTTAATGTGTAAGCATAGAACTGTTAAATGAAATGGATAGCCTTTAGTGTGTTCTTTAAGCTTTTAATGTTGGTTTCAGGGGTTTTAAAGTTTTCTTTGTTTTGCAATGCCTAAAGTGGATTAGAGATCAAAGGATCACTGTTACAAGTTTTGTTTCGGATTAATGTAATGACATATAAAAGTTGACTGAAATGGTTCTATTTCTATGACCTGTTCTATTTTGTAGTTTTAACATTAATAAATTGCCTTTGTTTTACAATCAAGAAGCCAGATCTTCAGCAAAAGGGCACTGTTTACAGCAGCAGCATGTCTGCCCAATTATTTTCCTGCACAGCCAGGTCATGATTCTACACCCTGCTGAGTCAAGTCAGAGAATGGGGACTTGGGACTCCCTTTAATGGGGATTGCAGGGTCAAGCTTTTGTGGACCAAGATGGCTGGGGTTTTAGTTGTGTTCTGTGGCATCTCTTAAAAAAAAAGAAGGCAGTCCACAGGATATCCCAGGAACTGATACATCTACTGATGTATTTAGAATCTAGGTAATGGTTTTTATCTTCAGAAACCACAGTGCACATTGTCAACTCAAATAAATACACCATAGAAAGCTGAGTTTACTTTGAGGAAGTTCAAGGCCTGCAGAACTGAAATACAGACATATATGTCCCAGATTTGTCCCAGAGAAGGAACTCTACTATGTCAAGCTCATATCATTCAACACCCATTTTGATCTGATCAAGCCCTTGTCATACCTTGTCATCTAAGGGTACAGTTTCATGAGAAGTGATGAGCAGTGACAGTGGGAGCAGGATGTCCCCACTCATCTTCCTTCTCTTCTCCAATGTCCCATGCCTGTGTTGCTGACAACCTTGAGTTGTTGGTACCTCCTTTGTGCCACTGCTCATGGGACCTTTTCTGAGCTGCTTTCACTTAGAAACCTGTAGGAAAAATAAACCAGACCTATGGAATTATGGCTTAGGGATTTTGAGCAGCATGCAGAAAGAAAGATCTGGTAGCTGAGAAAAGAAAGGGAACCTTGGCATCATGTACAAGGAGAGCTGTTGCCAAAGGGCAAGAAAGAGACAATCCGTCTTCCTGTGGTAAGTCAAGCTGGCCATGCAACCACTGTCTAATGCTACTGCTAAAAACCTTACCATGCTGGCAACAAGAGTAGTCCTATCAGGGCTAGAATGAACAAGTGTTAGCACTACTGGAAACACTTTTGTAAAGTTCTCTTGAGTAAACTGATGGCTTGACTTGAATGGGGCTGCTCACATGTTCACTTCTGAGCAGGGTTGTAGGGCTGTTCTCAACCTGCAATGTAATAAGTGAATTGGATGATTGTTGCACTAGAGCACGACAAAAACCACACAAACACTGCTCTTCTCCAGAGCAGGAAAGAACCAAGATTTTTTTTTTCTTAGTGTTTATGTAGGGTTTTGGGAACAACCGTGGCTTGAAGGATGAGGTTATCACCTCTCCAACCACACTGGTCAAGGAAAAGGTCTATCAAACCTTCTCTGCCCAGGAGAAAGGAATGAAAACCAAAAAGACAGTTAGCAAAATGTGCTGTGTTTACAGAAAACCAGTGTGAGAAACTCCATCACAGAACTGAAAACATCAGAAGGCTGAAAAATCAGGGTGACAGATGATAACCAAGTGGATTGGATGATAACTCATTGGTGTTACCATGGAGTGTTGCTGCAGTTCTTTCTGGCCTTCTAACTGTTTTAATAAAAATTACTTTTAGTCTTTTATTTTAGGTCCAATACTTTTCATGTGAAACAAACTCCAGTTTGTCTGAACTGAGTGACAAAGTCTGTGGTGTTTTCTATAAGAATATTTGAGCTGTGTTTGTTAGCTCTGCAGTTATTAATTTTCTGTATTAAATCAGCCACAGAATGCACTTTAAAGCTTCACTGAAAACAGGTGCAAAACTTTTTAATTCTTGGCTATGCAACTTTTTCTAATAGGAGTTAAGAATTCTCAGAGACTTAAATCCTATAAGACAGTAGAGGAAGGGAGAGCCCCAAATGATCACCCTGTTAAAGGAAAAATCTTGTCTTTAAACAGCCTTTGTGGAGATACTGACTCTGGACAGCAATTTAACAGGTGTGGGTGCAATCTTCTCCTAGCAGACATTGTTAAAGACTGATGGAAAAGTATTGCTATGAGGAGGGGATTACAAGTTAAAGGTTGTAGACCTATAGGCAAATGCCTGCAGCCCTCTGAGCAATGTGCTTTGTTTGTTGTATGTTCCCATTGAGATACCTGGGAGACAGTACATGCCTTTCCTGTAGTTTTTTGTGCTTGCTTCTGGATGTAAGGACATAGGGTGCAGTACATGTACGCTTTTGTGTTTCCAAGCATGTTGCAAGGGTAGGGCTTATGCAGCTGTATCAGCTAGAGAAGTTCTTCCCTACTGTTAACCTCTGTGTCTAGAATGCTGCTTAGAGTAGCTAGCTAATGTAATTTGAAGAATTATTTAAAATATTTATGCCCAGCAGTCACTAATGAAGGGAAGTCACAGCAGAATCAAGCATCCTTAAAAAGTCAAAATGGGTGAGTAAATCTGAGTTTGGATGCTTAGGGAAATTATAGGTAAAATACCATTGGGATTGACAGGAAGAGTAATGTTTCAGGAGTAGATGATATTTCTGGTATTTATTTTCTTCTGATGAATTCAAGGACTGTCTTTTTAATGTGGCACACTCAGTAATATTACTATTTGTGTAAAAGGATTTCTTAAATTATTTTTTAAACCAAAAACTAGAAAGAAAATATGCTAAACTTAGAAACGAAACAGCCAAAGGATTATTTAATTCTTATTGTTTGTTTTCAGGTTCTTTAAAATGAAACTCCATTTTGTGTGAGCACATCAGTCAACACTCTTGTTTCAGTTCAGGTGATCCTGGCAGGAGATGTGGAACTAGAAGATATTTAAGATCCCTTTGAACCCAAGCTGTTCTACGATTCCATGATCTGTCATTTACTCAGGCCTGCCTTGACATATGGAATTTCCTTTTTGGGAAGCTTGATAAGGAGTGACCAGCCATTAGCTGCTAACTGAAACAGTCACTACTGAATAAGGGAGAAATGTGATGTGTCAATGCATCCAAAGGAATATACATAGTTCCCAATGTTGTGGGCAGTAGTAAGCAGCATTAGAATGACTATCCAGGCACCCTAGATGCCTGTAGCATGTGGTCTGTCTGTTCTGTACTGACACATCAGTTCTGCTTTTCTGACAATGTTCCCACACATTTAGTTTGCAATGAGTAACTGTTGCAGTTTTTGAAATTTGTGCAAAATGACTAGTGCCCTGTGACACTTTGAGGCACAGCTTAAATTGTCTTTTTTCTTTTTTAATCTTGAGTCCTACTGGTATGATGCTAAAGAATTTTGTTGTGGATATGAGTTCTGTGGTGGAAAGACAGAAATAGCTTTCATTTTATGTGCTTACCGTGTTTATTATCTGTAAGGGAAAGTAGTTTATTTTCTGCATGGCAGGTTTCATTTTTCATTTAATAACTTGTAATATAAAGTTATAGTAAGGTTTATCATTTGGCAAAATGTTATATGTTGCATAGCCATTTTCATTCTAGCAACGATACAGAAAGGCAATACAAAAATGAAACAATTTCACTGTCAGGAGCTGCGCAGGAAGGCTCTTACTGAGGCCAGTTCCTAGTGCTACAATGACTCATCAGCTTTCTGGAGAGCATGACAGAATTGAATGCAGGTCATCATCTCAGCATGGGGTCTGATTTTGAGAAAAAACAGCACATGGGTTGGTAAATTTATTTTAAAAACTGTACATGATTTCAAAACAATAAAAGCTTCCTGAGAGGGTTGTTTATCATCTGCTACTGCATCTGTCTGACTTTCTCAGTGACATATACTGTATATGTTCTCTCTAAGTTGTTTAAGCACTTTTTTCCCCCTTCACTTTCCACACACTGTGTAGTTGTAAATACTTCCTGATCTTGAAGACTTTCCTCTTTTGATCATATTCCTCCCCCCACCTTCTGTTACCCAATTGTTATTCTACAGCAGCCTTGGGGCCATTAGCAAGGTTCATTCTTATGAAAATGCTTGGGATGCTTCCTTCTGTGAGTAACTGAGGCTGTCTTTATTTCTACGGTGTTTGCATGTTCTTCTTCCTCTTTATGTCATATGGTCAATTAGAACAGATTTTTGCATACTTAATGTGCCATTCATGAAAAAGAAAGTACTAAGATTTAGGAGAGCTGGGATGTGTATGCTTCCCTAGAGACCCACAGCTCTTGCTAACACAATCACGACTGATTTATGTGGATTAAGACACCTAATGTCAAGACAACTGGTTGGGGTTATCCAGTTGAAGGCAGAGCATGTTCTTTACGTGTAATGTCTGAAACACATTTTTGTATTGAGAAGGCTAATGTTTCAGCAGCACTGCAAGTATTGGTTCTCTTGAATTTCGCCATGCAGATAATAATTTTACTAAAATCTCTAAGGAGTACAAATAGTTTTTGTTGGTGTCCTCTTGGAAAGTACTTTATATACAGTTTAGATTAAAGAAGGTGTCCAAGAAAAATTGATGGCTTACTCTCAGTTATCACTGAAGTACATGAAATTTGTCAGTGACTTAAATGAAAGAAGGAACCTGGTCTGTTCAATGTAAAGAATATTTACTTTATCAGTAGAAAGGAGTATCACCTCCTGTCTATTAGAATTAGTCCTTGCTTTAAGGATTATTTCTTATTCCTGCCTTGTTATAGGACTAAAAAGATAGTAAAAGTTTATTTGTTGCTTTTAAAAAGGGAGTTGAAACAAGATTATAAAGTAACCTAATTTTTATAATTTTGTTTGTAGTACTGTATGATGGAAAAGATACATAATACTGTTTGTGAACATGTATGATAAATAAACTGTCATGGCTTTAAATTTAGAAGGTTGGATTTTTTACATTTAGGATCAATGTGAATAACTTTAAAAGACTGAATATCTTAATTTTTTGTACTTTTTCCAGAATAATTGGTTTGAAAGTGGTAGTGTAGAAACCACTATTTTGTTCTGAATACCAGATCCTTAAGAAAAAAAAAATTTTGAAAAATTGTTTTTTTTTCCTAAGAGGTCCATATATGGTACGTAAAAAAAAAGAGTTTGTTCTCTTTATTGGTTCAGGCTTAAACTTGAAAAAAATAAAATTGAATAGATTTGTTAAGAACTAATTAATAAACAATTTCCATTTTTATCAGGCTGTTTGCATTTGCTGCTTTTTTAATTAATAAAACTGAAGTAAGGTAGAGGAGATGAGGATTATGAATATCTTTAATGTTGCTAGGAAGCATTTACAGTGTCAGTCCTTTGAACTTCTTGTCTGCAGGAGACCTGAACCCTTTTTTCTTTGCAGGAAAGCTTTCCTGCTTAGTTTCAGTAGATTAAAATCCAGAATTTCATTAATTCTTTGATTTATGTTGGGGCATTAGCAGAAATTAATCTATAGTCCTTTTATAACTGTATTAACTGAAAACAAATAACATTGAATACAATTATTTTAAGTATTTTTATCAAATATTTTGCATGTGAGCATTATTAAAATGATATTTGATGCTTTAGTTTTAACAATTGCTTTAGTTGACAAGTATCTGTACGTGCAAGACCATGCAGACACAAAGCACAGAATATAATGTAGATTTTGCTGGGTTTTTTTCCTGCTTGACAAGGAAAGGAAACCATAAAAATATGCTGATGTTGCAGGGAAACATGGTATTTCTAAGTCCATAATGAAAGACAAGGTTTTCACTTTTCGTCTTGAATTTTAAAGTGTTTTTAGAAAAAAAAAATCAATGAGTAAAAATTTCAAATGTAGGTATTGGATCTTACCTGTCAGAGTAGAACTTGTTTATTACAGTGTCTGATACCTGTCATTGTGCAGAACACAGAATGTGGTTAACTCAAAAATAAGTCCTGCTAGTACTGGTGAAGAACCAGATCTTTTGCTCCAAGTTTAGTCCTTTATCATTTCCACCACTGCCCCCTGCCTCCCACCCCCAAATAATCTGACATGTGCCTTGTTTCTGGAACTGTCTAATAAACACACCAGCGAAACAGAGCATGGCTCTCATGTATTGTGACTTTTTTGAGTGCTAACAGATTAAAAATAGAATATGAATATGTGTTGGTGAAAGGAGGAACAGGCCCATTTGGCCTCTTGACATCAGTGCACCCCCAGGAGTTCAAGAGCCTGTTGTCTTTATGCTGCAAACTATCTAAGGCATGGCCCTTTTTGTTACATGATTGTACAGTGCAAGGCACAAGGAGTTCTCGATCAGCTGCTGAGTCTGTAGATGCTATTTTACTAATAATAATCTTGTTATATGTAATTGGATGATAATTCAGTAAAAGAAATCCTACACTTCCCTTTTAACAATGCATTGCTGTGTATCTGGCACTTCAGCTTTTCTGCCTCAAATTGTCTCTTGATTAGTCCTCTCTCTGCCTATCAATCTGTCTATAAAGATCTTGCAGTCATGTGAAGTGGGTGCACATGCACATTTGTACTGTCTTTTTGTTGGTATTGTCAGTAAAAATTATTTCCTTCATCTAATTTAGAGATATGTAGGTACAAAATATGTTTTGCAAGGGCTTGAAAACTGCTGGTAAACCTTTTACTACTTTGTGTTATACCTATAAATGTTTGTGTGGTCTGTGGTTGTTTTTTTTTTAAATTTAATCTGAATAGTTTGTATTACATGTAATGAAGTTTAAAGAGTGTAGAAAGTCTGAAGGTTAAATATCATGTTGAGATATATGAACATTAGCATCATTTAATCAGACTCTATTTTTCTTATCTATTAAATAATATTTGTTCATTCTCCTATTATAATCGCTAGCACAATACTGCTTTTCAGTATCATATGGCATTTTTTGAAAATAAGATAAGGTTTTTCCTAAACTTTGAATTTTGCTTCTTTCTACATTAGTGATGGGGAACAGAGATGGAATTTCCAGAGGTTCAGCCTTCCCTCATTGAACATTCCAAAACCTCAGTCTGTTTGACATGTAATTAAGCTAGGCAAAAATTTAACATCAAAGTGTATGGAAAGTAATTCTTCAGGATTCTTTTACCTGCAAGGCCCCTAAAGGAGGCTGCTCTGTTTGGGGGCCAAATGGGAAAGAGAGTACCCTTTTTTAGAAGCCAGAAAGGGAGAAACAAAGAGCTTGTCACTTATTTTTCTATTTGTAAATTTTGTGTGGAAGAGGTTTGCAATGCACAGTCTGTTTGCATTTACTTGTTGAAAACCTGAAGATGTATTACAAGTGGAACTGCTCAGTTGAAAAATATTGCCTGGAAGAACATTACTCTTTTACATGCAAATAAATCTGTTGAGAGTGTTGATTCCTGAACTGTAAAGTAATTGCAGCAGTGTAAGTTTGATTTCTGAGTGGACAGTTTGAGAGTGGTACAATCTACCCTGGGCTTAATACATTGCTCTTTACTTTAAATTCTTCATTTAGACTTAACTGCTAAAGAAGTGTTAGCAGTTCTCAAAGGCATTGTGAGCACAAGGAAGGAAGAACAGATGAAGGGTTTTGGCCTATTCTGTGTAGTCATAATGAACAGTCATGGCTCTTAATCTGTGGATGACAAATGTAATTCAGAAGATGTGTAGTCAGAGTTAAAAATGTGAGGGACTTCAAGGTTAAATAGGCAGGTAGAAAATGTATGAGAAGAATACAAAAGACTAGAACTGTTCAGGGAGGAACTACAAGGAGTCAAAGGTCATGCAGAGTGGGGAAGAGTAAGGCTGTTTGGTTCTATTATAAGCCAAACATAACATTCTAGTTTTAATACCAAAGGATTGAATCCTAGCTTTAATTCTGAGACTGAATGTTTCTACATGAAGTGAAGCCCAGTGGAGGTTGAGAGGGTGTAGCTGGCTGCCTTCCTGTTGAAGACTGTAGCCCTGTGGCTTAAAGCATTGTGCTGTGAAATGCATGATGCTATGAACCTTTCTCTCTTCTGCTGGAATTCCCTGTGACTTAATGGGACATAGAATAACTTTTATGAGTGGTGTGAATGTTGACTACCATCCCCTAGTGGCAGTGGGGTTTGTCTTTGGCAGTGGTTTACCATAGAGTACTACATTCGTATGCAGGCAACAATGGTTGCAGAAAAATAAGGTGAATAGTGGTAGAACATGCATTTATTCTTAATAAATTAAAAGTGAAAAAAGATATTTTGTTTAGTTAGTAATTAGCTCAATGAGTCCTCTGATAAAATCACTACTATGTTGTTCTATTCCAGTGGAAAATGACTACCTGACAGAATCTTTCTGCAAGTAGCTTTCCCAGAGCTAGTAACATAAGCCTTCTTGTTTTACCTGGGCAAATTCTGAATCTGAAACATCTACTGAGAGTCTCTTACAAGAGAATCCCAGACACAGAGAACAATATAAATTCCAGTGACTAAATTAGCATGAAGCCCCAAGATAGTAAGTATAACAAGAAGCTAAGAAATACTGCTTTGGTCTACATTTTTCCAGTAATACTTCTGATCTTTGCTTTCCAATTTCAGTATTAGACTGGTTTATATTAAAGCCAATATCATATATTTGTTATTTCTTTTGTGTTTCCCTTAATATCAAGCAATTGAAACTGATTTTACCTTTCAAAATTATTTTTGTTAATGACCAGAGATTCTTCTTTATATATATATATATATATATGTTCTGGTGTGATTCCTAAGGTCTGCCATGCATTTTTTAGCCCATATTTTAGTAGTGCTTTAATCACATTTAGAAGAGTGAATTACAGTAATAGTAGAGCAACACCAAGAATTCAATCATTTCTGAAACTTTAACTTTCAAAAGTCACCCAAATTCTGTTCTATTAGCAAATTTTAAACGTGAAAATGAAGACTGATTACTTTATTGCTCATTTTTAAACTCAGTGGTTATTTCCTTTCTATTAGCATTTGTCAGACTAAATCTGAATGTCTATGGAAATTAGCTCATTAGCCTTATTTTTTATAATATCTGACTTATTAATGACCTGCCTTACCATTAAAAAAAAAAAACCCAAAAATTTATTGAAAGGAAAACATTCCATAAAATTACTAATGGCTAATTCTTCAGTGAATTGAAACATCAAATAATAGCAATAAACAAGCGAATAACTCTTGTTTTCTGACAGTCCCTGCTCTTGCTGAAACCCAGGTGCTGCAGGCTCACATTGCATAGAATATACCGAATCTGGTTATTGCTGACATGGTTATTTTTCTTTCATTCTGGCTGTTTCTCCTGGGTATTTGTAGCAGTAACTTTGTAATCATGTATTTTTCCCCTGATTACTTTCTCCTTTATCAAAGTTACAACTGTTTTTGCTCGCAGAAAAAACAAATTTTTTAGAACCTTTGTGAGAAGTGCCCTTGATACTGCAGATCACTTTTACTTCTTTCATATTACTGATCTTCAAAGATTGGGTTTTTAAAATGAATTTATATAATTATCTGCTAGGTAATTTTCTTTATTCTAAAGATAATATAAAACAGTGATAATTGAAGTATTAATCTTTCATAATATTTGTAGGTGTTTCAGAGCTCTTTGCCTTCGTTTATAAGTAAGCACAGCAGAAAACATTGTAAAGCCTAATGCCATAATTAAATTAATCGTAACAGGTCTGCTGAAGAATTGTATAAATGGACATTGGTATGGTGCTTACTGGATATAGGTGTGAGCATCTTAAATTATAATTCTGAAAAGTATTATAGAGAGTAGCTGAACTGTGTGACTTGCAGGTTTTCTGTTAACATTGAGTTATCATTTCTGGTACTGTACAAAGACTGCTGTGTTTATACTGCTTTTAAAAAGGTTTATCAGTGTTATCACCTCATTTTAATCACTATAAGGGTATGTTTAACTATAAGAACTTACTAAGAGATAGGCAAAATAAATAATTGTCGTACATAGTGCTTGAAATTTTTTTAGCTAGTTATTATATAGAAATAATACACAAGCTGCTCATATTGCTTGTTTATGTGTATTTCATTAAAATCCTAATCATGTGGATGCAGATTTGATTCTATATTGTAACTTCCTTTTTTAAGTAAGTGACTATGAATATTTTTGAATAGCCATAATATACTAAATGTACAAGAAGATTTAGTATTTTTTTGCATAGTAATTGCAATTGATAAATGGTGGATTATATGTTTTTAGAGCTTTAACTGCTAATCTCATATGAAAATGTTGCTTTGTAGGGCAAAATTCAGGGAGAGGGCCTGGGATTCCAGAGTGAACTTGTACATTCCTTCAGGGCATTTTTGCAAGGGAGGTTGTTGTGTTTTAAAGGTAGTTGATAAGAGACCTGCACCACCAACCCCAGACCTGCACCACCAACCACCATCATGCATTAGTCTATAGAAGGTATTTGGGTGAACATACTCCTGTACCACTCCGTACCACCATTTATCCAAGTGAAATTTTTGACCATTTGCAGGATACATTATAAATCAGGGTGTCACTACCAGACAATCAGATTTGAACATTCCTTGCATAAAGTAGCTTGCCTATATCCCTGAGGAATACATCACTTAACTGTGTTTATGTGACAGTGTTGATATGCCTGGTTTTACATAAAAGTTAGGTAGTGTGTTATTAATGTCATCATGAATTCACAAAATAGGTGGTTGTGCATTATGCATACTGAGGCTATCTTTTCTGGACAAATCACTCAGAATAATTGCAAGATGTAATTTTATTATATGGTTATTAATTAAATCAGGAAACAGGATTTTTTTTACAGAATTGGACTTTGCTGCTTCCTCAGGATTTTTCAGTGTTCCTCTCTATGAGGTGCTGACAACAGATTAACATGAAACAGAGCTCTGTTGAACCTAATTATGTTGTAGCTCATTGTTTTGAGGATCTATAAAACTGTTCACTCCCTTTTTATGAGGCTGTAGTCACAATGAAGGGCCATAAGCAGTGCATTTTCTCTTTCCTACGGACTGGAGATTTCATTAGTTGACTCTAATAAAGGCCTGATCCAGCTGCATTTACACCTGGGAATGAATGCTTCTTTTTCAGGTCTTACTCCTTAGTAGATCAAGCAGGAGAGAATGACAGTGGGATAGCTTTTGATCAGCCATAAATGTCTGAAAGCTTAATTTTTTAAAAAATTATTTGCTATTCAAATCTTGACTCAAGACATGCTTTTCTGTAGCTCAGAGGGAAATATTTAAAGTATGAGGGCATTATTAAAAAGCAAAACAAAACTGAGATCTTTATATACTTTCAAGCAGTTACCACTGAAACAAGATTTCCACATCAGCTAAGGGGATTATTATTGTATGTTTTTAAATCCTCATTCACTTATTCATGTTTAGCATGTTTAGCCCTTAGATATAATGTAGAAAATGATGCCCTACCTTTATTTAAAGCCTATACTGCTTGGGAGTTTGAAATTGATACATTTCTGCTAAATAGGTTTCTGTAGTGCATGTACTCTGAGACTTGTTTGGGTTATTTTTTTCCTTTTTTATAACTATTTTTGTTTTGTTTGTGTAATATACAAAAGCTAAAATTATTGGAATTTTCTAGCCATGTAGTTGGAGATGTTCTGTAATACTTGAAGGTGGTTCTTTGCTTGTTTGTTTGTTTGTTTGACTGGGCATATAGAGCTCCTTTTTTTTATATATGTACTTTTAAATATTTTTGTAGTATCTTTTGTATTATTTTTGTATTATCATTTTCTCTCCATGCTGCAAGGCGGTGGATAAACTAGAGTTCTTGATGAACTTCGCTGTGTGTTTTGATGTGCTTGCACTGCTAAGCTGCCCGTTCCTCTGTGCTCCCGCAGGATGTGAGCGGGGGCAGTTCCGCTGTGGCAATGGTCGCTGTATTCCTGCAGACTGGAGGTGTGATGGCGCCAGAGACTGCTCGGATGATACAGATGAAGCTGGCTGCCGTAAGTGAAACAAATACAGAGCAACTCCTTTGTAGTATAAGAGATTAGGAGATTCCAGTGTGCTCAACTGTACCTGTGGTACAATAATGAATATTGAATTGGGAGAAAACTACTAGTTGTCATGAGATACTGCAAAATCTGTTTGAGTCATATTCCATGAGCTCATTTCGCTTTGGTACACGGAAAAATCAACTAGTGCTCAGCTTCTAACATGACTTTAACATTTTCTTTAAAATCTGACTGTCCAATAATGCAGTTTCATATTATGACTAATGTTCTAAGTAGATGTAGAAATGTATTGTATTCTGTTGCTGTAGTAATCCAGAATATTGCATGTATATACAGCTACCACCAGTATCACTTGTGCTCCAAGTCTTTGGATTTTTCAGACCCTGGACAACTAACTGTACCTACTGTGCCCAAAGCAGAGTCTTGCTTAATTGTCTAGAGTTGCTTGTGCTGTGTCAGCAGCTCAGGAGCAACAATTTTATTCATATGGACTGTAATATCCGTGCACAAAGATTCTCTCAAGCTGAATGAAAAAGTTGTGAAAATGAAGGATTTCCCTCCACAGTCTGTTTTCAGAACTTGCTTATATTTTACCTTCTCAGTTCTAGTGTTCTTTGAGTCTTGTGGGTTGGTGCAATTATCAGCTCACTTACAGATTAGGCCAATTTTTGTTCCTCAGCTGATAGGGAGTGAGACTAACTTATATCTGTTATTTTTACATTGTTATTATTTCTTTCCTGCTTGACCCACGTAATAATTGGAGGCCATTGACATGGCTTGGCAGTCTGAATTGTTGCTTCGCACTTCAGCTCCAAAAAAACTTGTGTAGTCCTGGGTGAAGAATGCCTTTAAACTGGCAAAACAAAATGGTGCTGTCCCACAGCAATAATGAAAATTAAACTTCATTTTTTTGAGTTAATTGTCCTTTAAAAACAATATGTTAATATGCTATAGGTAGTGAGGCACATGAGTGCCTAGAAAGATTGTTTAAAACTGGTCTGATGTTCAAATCATACTAAAAGATTATTCTTTGATTATTGAAGCAGGGAAAAATACACATTAAGTACATGTCTGTAGTATGTGATCAATTTTATCCCTCTAGTTTACCACTAATGTTATTTTGTACTTTTCAACTTTAAATCTACAAATTGTTTTAATTTTCTCCCTTGATGCTTTGGTTAAGTTGACAGTTATGCTTGCATATCATCCCATGAGCACAAAGTTGACCTTGTATCTCTGCAAAAACATAATCCTGAGAACAGAGATCGTCAAGACCAGAGTGCTGTTTACCGGACTGTGTTGTACTAGGGGTTCTTCCAGGAGTATTAACTAGGGGTGGAGTAAGCTTTGACACAGTTTCATACACTTATTTTGAACTTTCTCTTTGATGGCTCCCTGTTGTTTGTCTATTTGAAGAGTACAGAGTGGAGCTGGAACAACAACATCCAACATGTTCTGCTCTGACCCTCACTTTTGCCTCATGAATTCACAGGGAAGAATCGTGAGCTTGCTCTGGGAGATCATGTTATTACCAGGGATAAAGCAACTGGGGTAGAGTGAGTGCAGTTGAACAGACTCCTGTGAGACTGGGGGAGCTAGTGTGACTCTATACAAAAGTGGAAAAAAGGGCTCTGCCAGAGGGCAGTTCAGAACCTGAAAAATTTTTGAGGTCCTCCTTCTAGAGGAGCTTGTGTCTCCAGGAGAGGATACAAGGCTGAAGTGTCTATACAGGAGTTTACTAAGCTGAATTTTGCCTTTGAGCATCCTTTTGCTGGTGCACTTTCACCTCTCTGGTCTGTCCATTTTCTTTGATCTGTTAAATGCTTCATGTGTTTCATGGAAGTTACAATTAATTGACACTTGAATCTTAGATCTTCTTTTCCCTTATGCTATTATTTTCTTTGAAGTGGTTTCACAGATGTCTGTGAAATGACAAATTTTTTCATTGCTTACACTAGCACAACCTACCTGTGAAGGAAATCAATTTCAGTGTCAGACTGATGGGGAATGTATTCCACAGTCATGGGTTTGTGATGATGAGGAGGATTGTGAAGATGGCTCAGATGAGCATCAACAATGTCGTAAGTATTTTAACTTCCGGTGTTATACCAGCTTTGTGAAACAGTGTCATTTACAAGGCAGCATATCGAGAACATACAGAAACAAGCCCTCTGTAAGTACAGAAGCCTCTCTAAAGTATTTCTAGAAATAAAATAATCTGAGTAGGGAGAAAATATGTCTAAAAAGATATGTCCAGGTTTTGAAATCTGAAAATTATTCATGCTTCTTTTCATTAAAAAGAGAAAAAATATGAAGTGTGTACTAGTTTTATACTTGATAAAAAGTTTAGTAATTTCAAAAATGGTGAAATAGGCATATTACTTTATCTGCTGTATCCATTGGCTAGTAAAGTTCACAGTGGCATCTCAGAACTATATATAACAAAATTTAATTCTTTTTAGATGACTTTGAAATTTATTTGTATATAAAATAGGAGGAATTATCAATAATCAGCAAACATTGGTCAGTATTCTTGTATTATTTTCAGCAATGCTATTAGCATTATTATTTAGAATTAAAAGGGTCATTCTTTCTCACACTTAGAGAGGAGAAATATCTATGGTCTTGGTGTCTGGTGGGAGACTGGTCTTTCATTATCGTTTGGACAGCTTAAACTTAAAACATCATTCTGATTAATATTTCACTTTAAACGTGCTAAACAGTGTATTATTCATGTCTGAATTGCTGTTTTCAAGTCAAGTGTTTAGTGTTCTCTGTACAGTTTAGATCAAGAAAATAATTTAACAGCCTAACTGCCACAGCCATAGGCTTTGCTCTTTTCTTAGTATTGATAGACAAATAAAATATATAATTCTGGCTTAGAATTTAATGACTAAGCATTTGAAGGGCTATAAGTACATGCCGAAGTGGTGAACAGTGAACTGAGATGATTACTGCACCAAATTGCATTCTCTGCATTATTGCATAAGACAAAAGAATAAATGTAGTCTTCTGAAGGATTGTTTTTCTGCCATTTCTGGTATTAAAAGTTACTCTAAGTGATGAAGATAAGATTAATTTATTTTCATTTTGATTGTGTGTATAATTTTTTGATAACTTCTATGAACTGAACAGCTCTGGAGCTACTCACCAACCCCTGGGAAGGTCAAAATGCTTATTTTGGAAGGATTTTGTTCACAGACTTGATTTTTGCTTTTGTATATTGATTCCATCTTAATCCACAGAGGATGGAAAATTTTGGATGATAGGTAACTACCCTTCGCTCTTCTCTTCCTCTGAGAAGGTGTCAGCACAACTGCTGGTTATGTTTTAACTAAAGAATCTGTAGATACAAAATGCAAAATGAGCAACAGCTCTGAGTTTGACTTTTGAACTGGGTCACTGTAACTTTGTTCACCATGTACTGGTTAATCATGAGTGTCAGTATCTACACAGTGGCACTGTGCTGCTGCCATTTTTGAGGCATCTCCTGGTATTTGTCCTTGTTGTTCTAAAGGGACTTTTTATCTCAGTGTTAGGGAAAGCTAAAGGAGATTTTCCTCCTTGAAATACTAAAACATTTTCTTGGGAAAATGGGCTGACAGCTCTGGAAGTCATATATGCAGAAATTTGTTTTACTTTACTGTCATGCTCTTGTTTTTCCTCATCACACTAGTATCCCAGTAGCTGATCTTATTTTGGGAACACCACTGTCAGAAAAAGTCATAGAGAGTGCCGTAGAGCAGCAGATGACAAGATGCCAATGTATAGACTGGGATGATGTTGAGACACAGCATGAGTTTGAAAGAAACAAATGTGCAGGGGGTAGAGGCAAGGGAAAGTTAGTAGTAAGCTTGTCCTTCAACCATATCTTCACAGATTCATGTAGTTTGCCTAAGAACTGAAAGTGTAATTTAGCTGTAGTGGAATCAAAGTGGAATTGAACAGTTTTATGTGGTTGCTTTTTCCTGACAGCTGTCATAATCGCTCTCAATCCTCCATTGGTTATAAATGCAAACTATTCCTGACTGTTGAGGTTCTGGCTGTTTTAGAAAGTGGTGCCTTACCTCCAAATCTTCCTGTTTACATTGTGACATTCCATTTGACTGAATAAGTTAGAGTTACTGACAGATTTTGACCCAGTAAATAAAAGAAGAGAAAACTTCAAATCTGTGAGAATTGGTAATTTAATGTTTTAGGCAAAATAATTATAGAGAGGTAGATTTTAACCTAGCTCAATTCTTCAGTGGAGAAAAGCAGTGATCTTGCAGACTACAGGAGCCCTCCCGGAGATATGCTGTCTGCTGTGTGCTTGTCGAGTGTTCTTTAATCCTCTTAAATACACCAAGATACAGGGGGAGAAAGTGTTATACCGATATTTATGTCAAGAGGAAGGAAAATCTTATTCCCCACAAGAAGTCTTGGTTGATAGGAAAGATTGATTGTGTGCCTGTTTGTTGCAGCGGGAAGGACGTGCTCGAGTCAGCAGTTCACGTGTTCCAACGGGCAGTGCATCCCGAGCGCGTACTGGTGCGATCGCGTGCAGGACTGCACCGACGGAACAGATGAAAGAGCCTGCCGTGAGTTTTAACTCCTAGCATGAGATCTGATTTCATCTCATCTCTCTGTGGCATTTTAATACATTTGTAAGATTAAAGGGCTTGTTGATAGACAGGATGACTACAATATGCTTTTTGTTACAAGAGTTTCATTTCAGATTCTTCTGTGTATTAGAGCTGATGTTCTGATACAGATCTGCTACCACAGAACTCAAGTGTAAACTGCCACCACAGGATCAGGTCATATTGTTTCTCATTGTCTGAAAGATAATTAATATTGCACTGTAAAAAGGCAACCATGTTTAATTGGCTTATGGCTTTGGGACACTCAGCTAACTTTACTGAAGTTTTCCGAGTTGTTTTTGCATACTCCATATGAAATGAGTAGTAGCCTGTACAGAAAAGCAAAATATGACTCCAAATTACTTATTTGAAGAGATTTGATCCCTTCAAAAGCATTTTATTCTAGACTGCAGCTTCCTATGGAGATGATTTAATCATATTGTATTCAGAGAAGTTGTTTATATTGTGTCAACAAAATGCAGATGGACAAGTAGTTTTTTTCATTCTAACTTCCCCCCAGTTGAGGCTGCCTGTCTGGTGACAGTCTCCCTAAATTCTGGCCTGGGTTGAATGCTGATGGAAAGGAAAGCTGGCCACAGAATACAGGCTATGTTTTCCAGAAGTGCTTTTGTCTAATACCTGTACAACGGTGTGTAACAGGCCTGTCTGTTCATTGTTAGTCTTACATAAAAGTTTCTCACATCCTGGGTGACTTCTAACATATAAGCTGCTATTCCAACTGTTAGAACGTGCTATGCCTTTGGGAAACAGATATATGCTGTGTAAAGGAAGACTATATGGTCATCTGACTGCTAATGTGGTTTATCCTTGACTCACAAGTGGCTAAAATTTTCCCCATGTAGAATGAAAGGGTATTTAGGACTATATGATACTCTGGAACAAAATGTTGCTAAGTCATCCAGCTTGGAATATGATAGACCCACAGCCACTTCTGGTCACCAATACCGATGGCTAAAAGCCAAGATCCAAAGTACTCCATCTCATTGCTGGAAGAATATCTTCTGTAGATTGGTATTTTTTTCTCTTAATGTTTAGAGTAAGAAATGAAGTTGGTAACTTAATTTAGCAAATCTGTCACACATGAAAAAAGATCCTGAAGAAAAGATATCTGATTTAAACACGTATTATCTGTGAATTAAAGAACTGAAACTGCCGAGCATCTCTGAGAAGCCTGTGAGTAGTCACTGAATACAGAGTGGAACAGCCAAGTGCCATGGTGTGATTGTTATAATTGCAGTAAATCTGTGTCAGTCTGGGAGTGGAGTCCTAAGGATAATGCTTAAAACTCTTTTTTCAAACTAGAAGCTGGTGTGGTGTTTGAAAATTGAAGTACACATTTTACTTCATATTTAACATTCTCAGCTAGGTAAATTAAAAAGGCAATTAGGAAAGGGCCCTCTAGAATTAACAGTAGCCCTCTACTGCTGTGGGGGAAAGCTAGTCATTGCTGCATCAGCAAATAGGCCTCATGACTGTTGTGGGAGCAGCATATTTAGCCCCTATCATTCAACAGCCTCTACTCTGGTTTATTAGAATTATGTGTTGACAGTCCCTCTGAGACAGAAGAATGACTGTGACTTGGAACCTTGAAAGTAGGTTCGACTAGTTAAAAGAAATGTGACAATGCTGAAGACAGGAGGATCCAAGAAGAATGTAATCACAAGACTCTTGAGGAAGGCTGGTTAATTTTTTCCCTTTTTGTCTTTGCAATGCCTGGAACTTTCAACGGAAGCCATAAAATAAAATTTACAATTTGGTGATTTTATGATTAACTGTATAATACAGATTAGTGTTCTAGTGTATTAGTTTTGGAGCAGATTGTAAGACTTGCTTTGAATGTTCATTTTTCCCAGTGCTTAGTGTATTTCCTTTTCCACATTATCTGATATAAACAAATGTAAGAGGAATAGTAATATTTTGGCCTTTTCCATTGTCACTAAATTCCCCTTATTTAATTTGAACTGAAAGTTTTCATAAATAGAAATGAAACGTTCACAAACAACAAAAGAATAAAGCTATTTATAATTGGTTCTGGTGCTTCATGGAGCATAACAAAATGCAAACTTAGGTCTCTTTACTTATCTTTGCACTTACTCATCTGTCTGGAAACAGATTTAGATTGTAAAGAAAAAAAATTTTATTCCCAAATAAGTTACATTATATAAGAAAGTAGTCAAATGCAACATGTCACCAATATAAAGTCTGCAATTAAACATGTAAAAAACCAGAACAAAGCAATTCAGAGCCTTAGTCCATTTTATTGCTAATGGGATTAACAGCAAGGGAAAACTGCCCATGCAGAGACTAAGAGAAACATCAGAACAATACTTCAGCTACAGGTCATACAATTAGTGCACTGAAGCTGTTTTGACTTCAAAAATAACAGCTTTTAGGTTTTTTTGAATACACATATCAGGCTGTTTTCTAGCTTTTTGAATAGTCAGCAGCTAGAAAACACTTTAATTTTAAAACTTTAGAAACACAGAATCAAATGGCAGACTATTTGGGATAGTAAATGCTTTTTGGGAGTAGGCAGCCAATACTGGTGTAATTTTTCTGTTACATACTTTATTTCTTCAAGATAAAATTCTCTCTCCTGCCTCAGCTTCATGGTTGAAAAATTAAAATCCCAGCCGTGTCCATTTTACTTTGCTGTGACAGAACAACCTTTCTGGATACTGCTCTGGCAGATGAGCACTACGCTGAGCCTGTGAGGGAGAAAGGGGCAGTACTTTACAGACATATTGTTTGAAGCTAGTGGGCTGAATGTGGGCCAAGATACACTGGATTTTTTATTGTAATTTTGATGTTGAGTTGCTGCCATAGGTCAGCTGCCTAACCTGTGAATTCCTGCCTCTTTTTTGCTATGCTAAATAGCTGTTGTGGTCAGGAAGTGGGCAGCCAGCTCTGGGATTAATTTGCAGAGACCAGGGTGAAAGTGAGCAAAGATCAAGAACTGAACAGACCATAAGGGATGTAGTCCAAGAAAGAAGAAAAAGGCCATAGTCAGAGACTAATATTCCAGATGTTGGACAAATTACATGTAGCAGCTATAGGATGAGGGAGAAGTTCAAGCTGAAGGGAATATCTCCACCAGGAAGAGTCTGGGACAGGGAAGTAGCAAAACTGGAGCAATCTAAGGCAGGCAGCCAAAGACTAGAGTCTCAGGGATCAAAATCAGGAGTTAAGGCCAGGAATGAGGGTCTGATCTGTCTGCCAGCTCTGAAAGCATCTCTGCTATGAACACTGCCTGGTATCATGTAGTTCATAGGACTCTTGGGCTTGGAGTAAGTCACCCTCGTGGTGTCTCTGGTAGGCTGTGAGCTGTCTGGGCAATGTTTTGACTGCTGTGAGGTGGTGACTCATGGCAGTGAATCAGATTTTTAATTAACTTTATTTTTAACATTTATAAAATGTTTTTACATGTTGCAATAAAAGACACTTGTTAGTAGGAAATTGCCTTTTTTCTTTTTCTTTTATTTCTACTCCTTGTAACATGGGAGAGGGTTATGGAAGCTTACACAGCTGATTGTGTGACAGAAATAAGCTTGTGCTGAATCAAATACTAGTTGCAACTATTTCCTGTTGCTGTTTTTGTATGGATTTACTTCCAGCTTGCAGAATAGAAGTGTTAGGCAGAGTGCAAAATAATGTAGGTTTAGCAATTACGGTGACATAGTTTCAAACATCTTTCACGTGTCCATTGGAAGATCCCATTTAAATATGTTTGCAACGGTTGTCCCAAAACAGTTACAAAGAGCAAGGTGCTTCATCTGTCATTTGTGCTGGTGTTTGCCAGTTATTTATATTTTGCAACTGAAACATTTGAATGCATCAGGGAGACAGCTTATGTAGAAGTATTTTGGCTAAGAAAAAGCCTGAGGGGAGGGAGAGAAAGAAGAGCTCCCGTTCTTCCTGAGCACTGGAATGAACATAGGTGAAAAACATTTCCCCTATTTTCACAAAGCTCATATTATCTTCTAGGAATTGTCATGACTACAGAAACATTTCTTCTTTTTAGTTTTCTGTAAAATTAGCCACAGGTTTTTGGGAGGAGAAGGTAAAGGACACAGTATTTATGTTGGAGGCTATTGACCATTCAAAACAAGGTGAAACAAAACAGTGTATATATTTTTTTCTGTTCCAGGATAGTGTAAAACTTAGGTATAAATAAATAAAACAAACGTTCATGCTTGCTCTCCTTTTATGTTCCATTGCTTTCTATCATATTGTAAACGGTTTGGGTTGCAAATCTTTATGGGGTGGGAAGGCCTTTAATTTTTCTCTTGTTGCTTGCAAGGTTTTGTAGCATCCATCTAGAAGATATTCTTTAATAACTGTTGGAGAAGACAATATTCTATATAAATGGATTACTAGTATAGGACTACTAGTGATGGAGTTTTGTATTCCCTTTTTCCTTTAAACCAAGATATTCTGTTGACACTAGATAGATAGGCCTCATTATAGTCTAACTTCATGCTAATACAAAGGATTTTTTATTTTAGACTACCCAAGATGTGAACAGTTATCATGTGCAAATGGAGCATGTTTTAATGCAAGCCAGCGATGTGATGGCAAAGTTGATTGCAGAGATTCTTCCGATGAAGCTAATTGCAGTAAGTCCCCTGTGCGGAGTAATCCCAAACAAATTTTCTTTATAGACCTTCTTTTGGAGTTAAGCACTGTGGTTTTCTGACAGATTTTCTGTATGTGTTTCTGTGCTAAAATCTTTTTCAGCACGTGGATGTGCCAGTTCACAGTTCCAGTGTGCTAATGGAGAGTGCATCCCGCAAGCCTTTGTCTGTGACCATGATGATGACTGTGGAGATAGGAGTGATGAAAACTCTTGCAGTATGATGTTTCTTTTTTTTCCCCCCTTTCTCTAACTGTTTTACTAAGTCCTGGTTCAAGCAGATAGCAGGAAGCAGATTGTTGGCTGTACAAACATCAAAAGCTAATTGCTGTTCTACGAGTACTCTTTTGTACAGAAAGATGAAAATTGCAATGCCACTTTGATAGACTTTGCTGCTAATTTTCTGGGTATGTCATTACTGTTTGAATTTGCTGGACTGAGTGACAGTCTGGTTCTTAATACATATAGTTACACTTATGTTGTTGTCGAATTCTTACTTTCAGCATGAACCAAAGGTAATACATACCTAAATGAGAAGAAACCAGTGGTGTTTGCAATATATGCAAAATATAGAACTGCCTAAATATTTTAGATGATATACTAAATGATCGTATATGAGACAATATTGTTATTTTTAACCTTTTAGCTGCTTAGAGCAGTTAGATTTTCTTATGTTTCTTTCCATAGCTTATGCAACTTGCAGAGGCAACTTCTTCACTTGCCCAAGTGGCCGTTGCATTCATCAGAGCTGGGTTTGTGATGGAGATGATGATTGTGAAGACAATGAAGATGAAAGAGGATGTGGTAAATACTATTACTAACTTCTGATGGTATTTTCAGAAGAAGATGACACTAACCTACACCTATGAAATTAGACCAGTCAAGATGTTCTGAATGCATTTCATTTTTAAAAAAACCTTAGAATTCTGCCTTCTTTTTTTTTCTTTTTTTAACTTTGGTGATATTTTTGCTGTTGTTTCTGTGAGAATTATTGTGATTCTGATTATGATGCAAACTAAGTTAGCATATAGTACATAAATATATTTTTTATATATATTCTCTTTTATATTTTGTTTTGGTTTTTCTGCCTCTGGGAATTTTTCAGGTTGTCTGTTAAGAGACATGAGGCTTGTAATAACCAAAACCCATCGATTCAAAATGAAATTAACTCAGATCCTGCCAAGATTTGTCATGTGAGAAACAGAAGCTTTAATGAATTAAAGTGTGGATGAGATTTCTTTTTCACTGGCCTTTTTTATGATGAATATTATTCTCTCTATCCAGACAGCATTTGTGTGTTTTGAAACTACAAAACTATAGTTCCATTTCTGGTGCACTGGTTAGTTTAAAGCTAAATGGGGTTACCAAAACAGAAAGCTAAATGGTGTTACCAAAACAGAAAACTAAAGGGACTCATCCAAGTATCGTTGGCATTGTAGTTTGAACATAAAAGAAAGCATGACAAGTAAGTATAGATAATGTTTCTTTATAGTCTTTCCCAGTTGTGTGCAAGAAACGGAAACTGGATATCGAAGTATAGAGATACTTTGGGAAGATGTTAGAGAAGAAATTTTAATATTTGAAACATACTCTTGATTATTCTTGTTTTTCTTTTCCATAGAAAGTGGTCGCCATGAATGCTACCCAGGAGAGTGGGCCTGCCCTGGATCAGGGCACTGCATTCCAATTGGGAAAGTGTGTGATGGAGCTGCAGACTGCCCTGAAGGACAAGATGAAACTAACATCACTGCAGGCAGACACTGCAGTATGTATTAGAATGAAAAGCATACACAGAATAGCAGAAACCTCAGCATTGACATCTTTTTACATTTGCCTTTTGTCTCCTAAACAATACTGAAATTTTGGAAGCTCACTATTTTCATTGGCACTGTTTTGACTTGATGATCTGAAAGAGGCACATATGCTACAAAGAGACCATTTATTTTTTAAAATTTGTAAATGAAATTTCACAAATAAGGATTTTAACTCCCTCTCCATACCCTAAAATATGTTCATAAAGTCAGGGAAAGGTGTGCTACATGCCTCCTTTGTTTGAATATCTGTTGTGCCTTTGTGTAAGTAAGACATAATGATTTGTGCTGATCAGAACACAGCATTGAATCAGTATATCCTAAGCTTTGATTAATTCACTTTAATGATTAGGATTTAAAAAAATATCTTTTTACCTGGGATGTCTGTTTCTCCAGTTGGTGCTATACTGTGTTTTTGTGTTGGCGGCAATGAGCATGCATAGTTCCTGTTAATTTCACTCTAATCCTACAAAAATCAAATCCCTCTGAGGACAAGGACCTGTATATTTTAATTTCTAGGAAGATAAAAATTCCCATTAACAAAATTATGCCTTTTGGAATAGGAGGGCAGAAAAATTAGAGGAAACGAAACCTCATGGTAAAAAAGTACCTCTTGCTTTGCTGAGAGGTTTGGTAGTTACAGCAGACATGAGCTGCAAAGCAAGGCATTGAGCAGAAGAATTTCAGGAAAAGAAAAATGTTTAATTTCACCTCCTTCTTTGTCAAGTGTTTTACAATCATAACTTATTCGCCTGACACTGAATTTTTTATTAAATAGTAGTAGAAGGAAAAGGAGAAGTAGTGAAGGAAAAAAGAGAGAGAGGGAGAACGAAAGGATTAAGAAGCATTTGTCCATGAACACAATGCAAACAGTATATTCTAATACATTGGAAAGATATACGTATTTTTCTTAATATAAAGTAGTAGGGGTTTTTCACATAGAAGAGTAAGTGATGAAGTTATGTGTCAATAGATGGAGCACAAGGATATATTGCTCATAAGTAGGTCTTATGGAATCATGGAAAGTTTTGGTGCATTGCAGATGGCTTCCTCTGGTCACCTTTTTACACAGCATTTACCATTGATGTAAGAGTGGTGCTTATCCTTTAACTCTGTTCTAAAAACCTATTAACAACAGTACCTTCTCTTCTGTGTTCCATGCCCTTGCTTGCATGTATGTAAATGTATGGGATTTTGTGGAACTTTGTACATAATTTTCTCTACAGACTGGTTTTAAGGAGCTGTACTTGAAATTGAAATTTAAGGAGCTGTACTTGAAATCCTCATAGTAGAAAAGACATCAGCTTTGTAACACTTAATAAGGCAGAAAGCTGTTCTACTGGTAATAGGTGTGTTTCTGAAATATTTTCTCTGCCTTTCAGATGTATCACGCTGTGCTGCGCTGAGCTGCCAGTATCGCTGTCATTCCTCTCCATCAGGAGGGATGTGCTACTGCCCTGCAGGATATACAATAAGTAGCAATGACAGTCGTACTTGTATTGGTGAGTAAAGTCCAGGGATTACAGATATCACAACCCACTGGGAAAGTCTGAATTCCAGGAAGGCGAGGTAGTTCAAATTGGGTGGATGTACTGGCAAATAGAAAATCTCAGGAGTCAGCAAATGTATGAAAATTTTAGTAGCACAATGGCAGCATGGTGACACAGAAACAAACTAGAGAGATATCATAAAGATCTCTTTCACTTGGACCTAAAGACATAGTGACAGCATGATTAGGTTTAAAAATATATACTGTTGGATGGCTGGTTTATTGTCAAAAGTTTTTACTGGTCCTTAGGTGTTTACATAGAGACACTATTTTGCCTCAGTGATGTGTGTTGCATGCCTGGAAAAACAGTTAATGATGTTGAATTGTTTGTTACTTTTGGAAAGTGGCTGTATATAAAGACAACAGAACATTATACTTGAAAATAAAAAGAGTGTTTTGTATTTGCATTATGGAAAGGCTGTCTTCTGTGGGATTTCAGTGTATACATAATTTACATGAAAAAGAAGAATATTTAAAAGAACGCGAAGGTAACTCTAAAGCTTCTGTAACTTGGTAGCAGAAATTATTTATCTCAGTAGCTGGCAATTAAGTAACTTCAGAATCATGAAAGTTCGTACTGCATAATAAAAGAAAAGGGGTAAATATCTGTTAGGCGTATTCAACCCAAGCTATGGTGTTTGTGCTATTAAAGGTATCTCTAATGAGATTTTTATATTTTTGAGAATACTAGGTGGCCTAAGGCTATATAAGCTACAATGGCAGAATGATTGCTCTTTGAAGAGACAGAAAAGAAAGGCATGACATTTCCTCCATTTTTTCATGCTTTTTTGGGGAAATACATGAAGGACACATTCCCAAACCTGGTGCTTTTTTGACTGCCCTGTAAACCCAGTTATTAGATTCTGGCTTGAAAATCTGAGTCAATGTATTTTGGTTTGCTGAAATCTAGGCATATATTTGTGGTTGGAGCAAAACTTGTCATGAAGGAATGGCTGACAGTACTGTATAATTCCAGATCCAGTACTCTAGCTATATGGTATTTTGAATGCTAAAAGGAACTTTTTCTTGCTGGTTCTGGTGCACAGACAGCTTTTAATTGTAAATCAGATACCTCTTAGCATGGTACTAAATCTGAGCTGATAAACACTACCTTCAAGTAGGACTTAAAGGCTTAAGCACTGCACTAAAATAAAGGTGGAGCTCACCTTCAGAGTGGGCTTAAATCCAGCCAAGTCTTTGTGTGTGCCAAGTGTAGAGATCTTTTGCAGGAAAAATACTTCATAGACATATTCTCTATTGTGGACAGTAGACAATGACATCCCTTCAAATTATTTTTCATTTTGTCCTGGCAGGTGTGGTTTAGATTTGTTTTTTTTGGTTGGTTGGTTGGTTAGTAGTTTTTCAGGGGGAGCAGAAATGCAGGAAGGCCCTTGGGCAGGAAACACAGGTTTTTTGTTATCCAGAAATACAAAACTGAAACACTGTGGAAAAACATGCAAACTCTTTTTCTTCGTGCTATAGTTTTGCAAATAGATATAAAGCAAGCAGAGAGGACAAACTTGCAGCTTCTTAATTATGACATGAATTTTATACAAAGCATTTTTAATAAAGATGCCTTATTTCCTTTACAGATTTTGATGACTGTCAAATGTGGGGTGTCTGTGACCAGCTGTGTGAAGATCGTGTGGGACATCACCAGTGCCACTGTGTGGAAGGTTATTTCCTAGAGCATCACCGGCATTGTCGGGCCAACACTTCAGGTTAGTGCACTTCAAGTGTCATGTTGAGCAAATAGATAGAGCTAGGTAAAGTGGAGTAGTTTTCATGTCTGTGCCACACAGCTCTCTTTGATTTTAACTCTGCCCTTATGGACTTATGGTATGGTCAGGACAGCTTTCAGAATATCAGCAAATGTCAGAACTCTGTATCTGCTGACATGTGTAGGTTGATGTTGACTGCCCCATCAGGGCTGCTTCTCCTCTATTTAACAAATGTCTTTTAGGTTCCATTGCTTTTTCAGGCGTCCTGACTTCTGCAGAGTTGGGAGGTTATTGCCAGAGCACTCGTGAACAAAAAAATTCTTGTTTCTTTGAGAGACAGTTTTCTGTCATGCTCTCTATGGAACTTAGGGTTGTCAAAAAATCAGAAAACCTCATTTTTTCTAGAACTGTCTTTGGTGTTTGCACAGGGCTTTTATAAAAGTTTTACCTGGTAGGGCTTTAAATAGCTGTTCCTGCCTGATTTGCTTCAAGTGTACAAACCATAGGCAAATCACAGCAAGTTAGTACTCACATAGAAACATTTATGCAGGTTGTAGTCTGAGCATCTATTTAAAACTTGGTGTCCAGCGTGAATGAACCAGTATGTACATGTTGCGATGACTCTTTGCAAATCTCTTGCCTGCAGAGTAATCATATTTCTGTCACTCCTGATTTCAGCTGGTGTTGCATCAATTATTTTTTCCAATGGCCGTGATTTACTGATTGGAGATCTTTATGGAAGAAATTTTCGTACTTTGGTGCAGTCACAGAATCGTGGGATTGCAGTTGGAGTGGACTTTCACTTCTACCTGCACAGAATCTTTTGGACTGACACAGTGCAAGATAAGGTTGGTAGAAATTTCGAGAAGAATGTATTTCTGTGTACCTGGAAGTAGAGAACTGCAAGAGGCAGAATGTGTTGATAGGTCCTCATTTTTGAGAGCCAAAGCTGGCTGTATTTTTGTTTTCTAACAAAAAAGCTCCTTGAAATGTTTTATGTTAATGACTGCATTTTTTCAACTATACTATTACATGTGACATATTAAACAAAGAATCCTATTATATGGGAATGTCTTGAGCAACTTTTAATTTTACTTGAGACTGAGTCCAAAAAACTAATTAAGAGAAATAGTAGACATTCTTTCAAAACGGAGCAAATTTTTCTTGGTAATTTTTGAAACATGATCATTTAAAATGTAAAAGCTGTGTGCCTTCCAAGATGATAAAAATCAGATTTCTTCATATACTTCAAATGGCACTGCAATTGAGCTTGAATAACAAATATTGACAGTATTTTGTGTAATGAGCCAATATAGTGTTACTTTTCCCTTTTTTTTTTTTTTTTTAAAGGGTAATTATTTTAGCTTCAAGAAACAGTAGAGCAAGGTAATTTAAAAAACAGTCTGGATCCTCTTGTGGAAGTTGGATGGTAGCCTTGTTCTTTTTTTCTGTGCATAACTTATATAAACCAAAGAAAGTCTTAGGCCAAATGCTGAAGCTTCATAATGTTTGTCCTCATGTTGATCGTCATGCAGAGTGAATGAGAGTCTGTGACCTGGCTCCTGCTAATGCCACTGATGGATCAGTTTGGTCTCACTGTCATAATTCTGAGTCTACACATAAGACACGTATTAAAACTGCAGTTCTCACCACAGTTCCATGCTGGTTCTGTGCAAAGCACATTCCCTGCATGGCTGTCAAGTAGGACAAGATTTGTATGCACAATTTTTGACTTGTTCTCAGTTCTGGCATTTTTATTGTGGCTGTAATAGGTTCCTGTTCCTGCAGTTGCTTTGTCAATGGCTGAATGTAGTCAGGGTGAAATCTGCACTTTTATAAGACTTATCTTAGGAGATTTATTCTTTGTAATAGGTATAAATAAAAGATAATATTGGGGTTTTTTTGCTGCACACCCCAGGTGGCCAGGACTATCTTTTTATCTGCCCAATATAGTTTAATCCTAATTAATTAATTAAGATGAATTAATCTAATTAAGTCCTATCTAGACTATTCAGATGAAAACATTTGCATTTAGAATTTTCTTAGATTATTAATATTTCCACCTGATGTCTTAAAGTAACACTATTACTAGGGCATTTTTTGTCCTTTTTTTTCCTTTTTAAGATTAAGACGTAAACTAAACCAGAAAATTGTGGGTTGTGTTTTGTGTCATCTTTATCTCATTTAGTGTACTGCCAGATAACCTAATGCCCATAAGCTCTTTCATCAACAGGGTTTCCAAAGAACAGAGTCGACAGTTAAGTGGTTATCTTGATTATTGTTACTTGGAACTGAAGAATATTTAAAATTATACTACTCTTTCAGCTCTTATTTTTCTTGCATATATTTACTTGGTAATCTGTATTTAAATGCATTCCAAATCTCATGCTGTTGTTCCAAAAGAAAAAAAATTCAATCTTTTCCTATTACCCAGTGTTATAATCACATGATTACTGTATACATAAAATTATTGTGTTTGGATTGTTTACTTCATGTAACTCTGAACTTGCTTGTAAAATAACAACATTATTCTTCTTGAGCAGGATACTGTTAAAATTGGCCAAGATAAAGGAGACCACAAGCTGAGACCTCCTTTCTGTGAGGATAGACAGCTTTCCCTTACTTTCTTCATTTTGCTCTTTCCTCTTAGTGGTAGCTGTAGTAAGAGCTCCCTCTCTTGTTTCTGGCCACTGTTGGCCAAAGCATCATCATTTGTTTTCAATCAGTAAAAATACTGGGTTTTGCTTGATTCCAGGAATGTACTTTCTTTTTTTTTTTTTTTTTTTTAACCATTTGCTAACTGACAAGGCTGTTTTAGTCTGTTATCTTGTCCAATTTGAAGAAATGCTAGTTGGAGGCAAGCCTTTTGCAATTTTTGCATTGGTTTCCAGATTTTTGCAAAAAAATCCTAGCCTAAGGAATATTTTAGTGGATAACCTGCTTGTATCTGGTAGCCAGTTGTGGATTAGTGATCAATGTGATGACAAAAGACAAATACCATGCGATTTGTGATTCAAAACATCATATGGGGACTGACAATATTTGTATTGTTTTCAGGTTTTTTCTATTAATATTGATGGCTCTGATTTCCAAGAAGTTTTAAATATTTCAGTTGACACACCTGAAAATCTAGCAGTGGATTGGGTTAACAATAAACTATATGTGGTTGAGACCAGTGTAAACAGAATAGATATGGTCAACTTGGATGGAACAAACCGTGTGACTCTTATTGCTGAAAATCTTGGAAATCCTAGAGGAATAGCACTTGATCCAACTGTTGGGTAAGTGATACTTATCAGATAATGGTAAAAGATGTCAGAAACTGCCTTATCCCCATGTAAATGGAAAACAACTAGGAAACAACAGGAGTGGTCATTTTAGAATCAGATATAAAATATTTTGAATGTTTGCATTCCATCCTAACCTATTCTGCACCTTAATTTATAAGAGGGCTCTTCAATGCATTTATTTATAATGTGTGGAATCTGTTTCATGGCTGGAGTTGTGTGTGCATGAGCAGCACTGAAAGTGGGACCTGTGGAATTGCCCTGCAGAAGAGTATTATCCTTAAAGATTTCAGTTGTGATACCATTCACAGATCTCCTAATATCTGAAATAAAGAGATGGAATGAAGCCAGGAAAATTAGTGTCTCCTAATCCATATGCTTCAGAAGTATATGTGAGCCATGAAAACATGGATCTTCAGAGAATGGGAAGAGGAATTTCATGCAACTTGTAGTCATGGCTGCTGCTTTCATGATGCAACTCTTTGTCATTGGTTTATTTCTGGCAGTAAATTTAAGTCTGTGATTTAATAAGGAAAACTAGGATTTCTGAGGTCTTTAGGGTGAAAGCATGCTTCTTTATGGATTTATTCTATAAAGGAAATGAAAATTACTTTTTGTGTAGAAAGTATAAAGTATGTTTTCGTAGTATGCCAGCTGAGAAACAAGTTCTGTTCTGAAGGGGTGCTGGTTTTAAACTCCATGTGAAACGCTGGGGTTTCTTAAAAAATCTCAAGGAAACGTGACCTTTTTTCTTTTTTATCTCTTTATAGTTATTTGTTTTTCTCAGACTGGGACAGTCTGTCTGGTGATCCTAAAGTGGAAAGGGCCTTCATGGATGGCACAAATCGTCAGGATTTGATAAAAACAAAATTAGGCTGGCCTGCTGGAATAACTCTGGATATTGTGTCAAAGAGGCTTTACTGGGTTGACAGCCGGTTTGATTACATTGAAACTGTAACTTATGATGGACTTCAAAGGTAAGTGAAATATTATTCCTTGGAGGCTACAGATACACTGATTATTTTGTATCTAGTTCAAAAAAAGATTTCTTTAACAAAGGGAGACACACCCTATTATGATGCTGGGGAGACTAAATCACAGCATGAAAGAAAGGAGTCCTTGAGTTTTTATGAGACTGCTTCTTACAGCATAGTGTTGTTTAGAAGCTTGCTTATCTCTGCATCTCTGACTAGTATCAGTTACTCAAACACAAGAAAAAAAGTCCCCTTTAGTATACCTTCTATGTATTGACTTCAAAAACAGTCTTCTGCTCATTTGACAGGTCTGTTGTTTAATGTATTTCTTCACTTACTAAATTATAAAATTAATGTTGGTATATTTTCTTCTCTCATCTTATACTCACTGTATTTTTTTGGAATTCGCTAACACTTTTACTCTGTTTTCACTGCTGTCTCCTTTAGGTTGATTAACTGTGTATGTTTACCTTTATCTCTTCAATTCATTTGATCTTTTCCATTTGTACTTTAGTGGCTTCTCTGTTGAAACAAAAACCAGTGAATGAATTAAAAATACTGTATCTTTTCATCTGTTAATAATGTTATTGTCTAGGTAATATTTGGTAAATAATTTTAAATAATCTTTACAACAGGAGAACAGTAGCTCATGGAGGCTCACTGATTCCTCACCCATATGGAATCACTTTATTTGAACACAATGTTTATTTCACTGATTGGACCAAAATGGCAGTGGTGAAAGCTAACAAATTTTCAGAGTCTAACCCTCAAGTGATCTACCAGTCTTCACTGAGACCTTATGGAGTGACAGTTTACCACGCTGCCAGGCAGCCATTTGGTAAGACCAAAAGTAGATTATGAAGGGAGATTTAGGAAGTATGTTACCAAAAACTAGTAAAAATTGAGACTTTTACTTTGCTGTAAGGAACTGTAGTTATGATACATCCATTTGTATTGTAAAACTGTGCTGATTTTTATCACCCAGTAGTTTAATCCAGCTCCTGTAGCTAATGAACTGTCAAATGCAACATTCAGGAGTAGGGGGAGCTTTATAAATAGACTGATCCTTGGTGGAGTCAAACCTGTGGATTTGAGTAGTATTTGTGTTTAGGACTTTTTTCCTCAACACTGTAATGAATGCAGTGAAAATGCTATGAGTATTCAATTAATTCTGTGAGATATAACTCTGAAGTAGGTCTATGTGCAGAGGACTGCAGCTCAAATTATGGCCTTAATGCTGTGTGCTGAGTGTCTCTGCATAAGCCAAATTCCTTAATGATTGTTACCTCTGATGTGATTTCAGTGCATTCCATGGTAGAACTGGTGGGGTACGTTGTCCATGTGATGTAACTCTCACATAATCCACATGTGTATGTTGAAGAAAATCCTGAAAAATCAAGATAATGATGCCATTTGGTTAATAGAAGAAGTTATAATTCTATCTGTATTATTTTCCAGTAACAAATCCTTGTGGAAGTAATAATGGGGGATGTGAACAGATCTGTGTTCTCAGCCACAAAACAGATAATCATGGCCTAGGTTATCGCTGTAGGTGTACCCTGGGCTTTGACCTACATGTGGATGGACGACATTGTGTTGGTAAGAAAATGCCTTCCAATTGTTGGAAGAAATGCTACTCCATTAGCTCTAGACCTGTTTCTAGAACATCTTTCCTCTCTTCAGTAGCTTCAATATACTGAGGACTTTTTGTCTTTTCACCACAACTCTTTTTGACAGCTTTAAATGTAGTCATTTCTGCTGATGTTCATTTTAAGCTACAACTTAAACTCACCTCCTTTAATTTTGAGTTAAATATAGAGTATCTGTAGACAGCTGTATGAGCTCTTAATCCTGAAATCAAGCATGAATGCTTGCTAATTTGCAGATTTTGCATTATTTTGAAATATAAGCCTGCTTTCCTGTGTAGTACTGTGCAGATTAGGTTGGTTTCCCTTTGAACACATGGCAAGAATAATAGATTCAGTTTTGGAGCTGTGTGTTTCCATCAGCAATCTTCTGCTTCCTATTTGAGTGCAGAATTGTCACCGATGCACGTTTACTATGACTGTCTGCTGAAAAAGTATATAATATATGTTGTCTATAATTTTAGTGTTTGGTGATTCATGTGTATGGGATTGTCTAGTTTTATGGTGGCTCCACAAAATCTGTGAGTTATTTTTTTATAGATGATTGTGAAGAGAAGAGTACAGAAGATGATTTCTGCTTCCATAGGCATAATGTTTGCTTTAAAAGTGTTTTAAGACCACAGTAACAATGAAAGAGGAATACTTGACCACATCACCTAATATTCTGGATTGGGTTTTTTCTTCAGATTTTAGGTCTTGTCAGTATTTAAATCCCTATTTTCTCATTCTTCTTTTTTCTACTTTCAGGCTATTAATGTCAAAATAAAATAAAGCTTTTCTTAATGCTTGGGTGTCCCCCCTTGTGAAAAAGTAAAGTCTGTGTCTGATTTTTCCTTTCACAGCTGTGCGGCAGTTTCTGCTGTTTTCATCCCAAATGGCAGTGCGGGGAATCCCATTCAATCTCTCCACCCAGGAAGATGTGATCATACCTGTAACAGGGAGCCCTTCATACTTCGTTGGAATTGACTTCTCTGCTCAGGATGACACAATTTTTTTTTCAGACACAAGTAAAGACATGATCTATAAACAGAAAACTGATGGTTCAGGTGAGAATCATGCTTGGAAATTGTAGAGTAATTATGGTAAGGAGACTATAATGTATATTTTTCTAAAAAAAATTGTGAAAAGTCACATTATGAGATATACAGATAAAGCTCAGTGTGACCCCAGTAACCTGGAAAATGTTTCTCAAAAATGTTTGTACAACTCATATTAAGCTTGTTGAATTCTCTTGTTGTTTGACAAACTTGCTGAATGTATTTGGGAATAAACTATTTGTAGTACTTCTCACAACTAGTATTTGCCCCTCACCAGTCTGTTTATGCAGACAAGTATGCCATTCAGTAGTATGAAACTGTGTTTCTATTTTAATTTCCCTATCTGGAGAGCAGGATGTTTGCTATGATACTGTAATACAGAAAAAGAAGATTAACTTTGTGAGATTTTTGGAAATCCTATTTGTGCTAGTGTAAAGAATGTTTCTCTCCAGTTTATAATGATGATCAAATGTCAGCATATAATCTTCTGCACTTGCTTGCTGCCTTGGGTCAGGTTAATGGTAGACTGCAGCTGACCATTACTATGCAAAGAGTAGGTAAAGTCTGCTGTTGAGCAAGATGTTGTTACTACTGACCTTACTGACCTTCATTTGTAAAACCCTCAGTGTAAACTTAGTGACAGACTTTTCTCTGACCTTTGGTTTGTCTTTATTTCCCCTCTTTTGCAGTTGCAATTGCTCCAGGACATACACCTTCTTCATCTAGAGCAAAAGGCACCCCTCCCTCCCCTTGGTTATTGGCCTTTATATTAAGTAGCACAGAGGTAGCATTTTTACCAAGGCAAATCACAAGTTTTGTCAATAGAATACTACACTCATTTCCCCTGTTCCTAAACATTTTCAATCATTATGTGCGTTATAAATTTTAGGAAGAGAGATCTTGACTGCTAATAGAGTGGAAAGTGTTGAAGATTTGGCTTTTGACTGGATCTCAAAGAACCTCTACTGGACTGATCCTCGATACAGGAGCATTAGTGTGATGAGGCTGGCAGATAAATCCAGGAGAGCTATTGTTCAGAATTTAAATAATCCTCGTTCAATAGTGGTTCATCCTGTTATTGGGTAAGTTTAGATTCTCATTTTAAACTATATGTACAAATTTGTGGTTTAAACAGAACTGGTGAGATTAGATTTACCTCTGACTCTGGATTTTTGTTCTTTTCAAAATACCATCTCTTTTCAGTTGTCTTGTCTTTATTTTGTTTGTTTTATTCTAGCCTAAGATTCAGCACCCAGAGGAAAGGGCATGATGAGAGAGATTCCACATGACAGAAGCACTCAAAAGAACTCTCTTTAAAAGCACCATGGTTTTTTCATTTTACTCCTGTTCACTGAAAAAAAGGCAAAAGAACTTTGTTTCTTTGTATCACTCAGAAAGCTATTTCTCATAGTTGAAAGATGGAATTTGCTAAATTCTTTTTCATATACTTTCAATTCCTAGGCTCCTGACATTGGTTCCATAGTTTTATTTTTGAATTTCTTTATTTGAATCATATTGGATACTACTGTCCATATTTGATACAGACCTTACAATATGTGACTCCATACACAAAATAAAGCCCTGCTTTTCTCTGATGGAAATGCTTACTTTCCAATTCCATACTCTGTGTTCTTTGCCAATGGCAAGACAGTGTTTCTTTCACAGCATAGTTTGGCTTTGTAATGTTGTACTACTGAATTTCTTGATTCTTGGATATTGATTTTTCATGAGTAACCAAACACACTATTTTGAAAGTAACCTCATAAGAATAATGTTGAACCTGGATTCTTGGATATCCCAACATTTTTTGTTTGCTGCTTTATAAAACTATTTTACATTAACTTCAACACTTGGACTGTAAACATAAGTTAAATGGATCAGGAGAAAACTCTTCGTAGTAATCCATGCTGTAAGATGCATTTTTGATTGATTCTATTTCTCTGTCAGTAGTTATATGAGAAGCTTAACAATTTTAACCAAGTTATGGAAATTTTATAGCTAAAGGGCCAAAATACTTGCAAAGATTCTGGTAGTTGTATACAGGATAAATATTAATTATTGGTACCACTGCCAATTGAGGAGAGGGACAACATGAAATGGTATTTAAGTTATGTGAAGTATGTGATACAAAGAAAAATGTTAATGTTATTTCAAATGTTTGCTCTGTTTAATCACATTATGTAATTTAGTTTATGTGTCTTCTGACATGTGTCCTTTCAGGTATATATTCTGGACAGATTGGTTCCGCCCGGCAAAAATCGTGAGGGCCTGGAGTGATGGATCCCACACCTTGCCAATTGTCAATACAACACTAGGCTGGCCTAATGGCCTCGCCATTGACTGGAGGTAAGGGCAACACAAAAGACAGAGAAGCTTTTTTTGAGCAAACGTTTCTTCCTTAAATTGTTAGGGAGTAAAAACAAAGGAATTATGTCAGATTGCATGCACTGGCACTCTTTTCTTAAAGTCCTTATCTTTCAGTTGGTTGAAAAACCTTAAAATACAAGGTTTTCTCAGAATCCCTCCCCACACACCCCAGTAGCTTCTCGTAGGTTGAAGATTATTATTTAAGAAAATGCTAGTGCTTCCTAATGGACATAATATCACTTAAAAAGAGATGACACTTTCATTGTTTCTAGTTCTCTGAGGTTGTACTGGGTGGATGCTTTTTTTGATAAAATTGAGCACAGCACCTTTGATGGGCTGGACAGACGGACTCTTGAACATATTACTCAGATGACTCACCCATTTGGCCTTACTATTTTTGGAGGTAAGTCTGGCATTGAAAAATATTATCTATTATTATCACAGATTTTTCTTTTCATATGGTGATATGTGAGTTTGTGACATAAAATGACAGAGATTTTGTGATAGTGGTTTTCCCAAAAAAAAAAGCGCTCTTGAAAGTTTTGACTAAAAATATGTATTTAGTTCTTCTTGCTTGTTTTTACAACTGCTTTTATGTATATTTTTTAAAAAATAATTTTAGATAGGTCAGATAATTCATGTAGTGCAACAAGTCAGATATCCTGTACTAATTATAGCTTCCAAGGTGAGCTATTCATGCTGAACAGACAAAGTGAATCACCACTCCAGGGATGGTCAACATTTCAAGATTTCTAACAATTATATGTAAAGTGTATTACTGGATTTATGTTGTGTCTGAAGAAAGATGTCAATATATGACCCCTCTTTGATCGTGTATAAAAATATCTTTAAAAATACTCTAAAATTTTCTGTGAAGTAGTCTTAATGAATGACTTAAAATTGTCTTGAAATTTGGAATTCTAGTTGGGTTTGTTATATGTCAATTTCAGTAAAATTTGAAAAGGCTTTCCTAAGTTATGTCTGCCTGTGACTGAAGGCTCACTTTTACAGCATTATAAGTGGTGAATTTTCATGAAATTTTCATGAAAAGTCTTCTAGTGTTTTTTTATGATACTTGATTTTTTATATTATATTTCTATATAATATGTTAAATATTTCTCAAAACAGGTTATGCCTATTTCACTGATTGGAGACTTGGTGGAATAGTTCGAGTGAGGAAGTCTGATGGAGGAGAAATGACTATTATTAGGAGAGGCATTAGTAACATTATGCATGTTAAAGCATACGACGCTCATTCCCAAATAGGTGAGCCCCTTTCTTGTACAGAGGGAGGATGTGAAACAGGGACTCAGAGACAAAATGTCAAGACAGCAGATTCCCAATTTCAATTCTATAAATGGCTTCACTGAATCATAACTGACATGCAAGGGAGGCAGCACAGGCATTTGCAATCACACATTGTGTATTTCACTGCTTTGTGACTGGGTCCAATTTCCCTCTACCCCTTCTGTTACTGTACTTAACAACAAAGCAAAATGAAATTATGATTCCATTGTGTTTTGTGTAATTGTATCCCCAACCACAACTTCATATTTCTCCTTTTCTGGTAGAAGTTTTACTTAAACTAAATTATTTCTTTTGAGGAATTGGGTAAATGTTTATTAATCTAATTACTATTCTTCAAGTAATTACTATGTATAAATCACTAATTTTTTCTTATTTTCTTAAATTCTATGGGATTTTATGATCTAAGCCAAGGATTTGGTATTGTAGGTAATTTTGTGAAGCAGCCAACACACTCATCAAACGTGATTAAATCTAAGGCTCAATGACTACTTGGTATCAAAAGATTGGATCTGGTCTCACAGCCTTAGTCAGACAGAGGTTCTCATTTGTGGTAATATACTTATTTCCAGACAGTTGCTGAAAATTGTCAGAAAACTGAATGAAATTTAATAGTATTTTTTCGACTTCCATAAACATTTGTGTCAGGAAGAGTATATGAAATGCAACACTTTTATGTTATTGCTACTATTGCTGTCGATGAACTTGACTTTGTTTTGAAGTGTATGCAAAACCAGGACTTGCTACACTTTTTTTACAGTTATTATGCACTTTTAATAGTTCCCAATATGTTATCTGTAGTGTGTACATTGATCTTCTCTATCACTTTTTAAGGCTCTAACTACTGTAATAGAGGAACAAATCCCAATGGAGACTGCAGCCATTTCTGCTTTCCAGTACCAAACTTTCAGAGAGTTTGTGGGTGTCCTTATGGCATGAAGCTGGCTCCAAATCAACTGACATGCGTTGAAGATCCATCCAATGAGCCACCCACTTTGCAGTGTGGCTCTTATTCATTTTCCTGTGGTAATGGAAGATGTGTGCCTCGATACTATCAGTGTGATGGCGTTGATGATTGCCACGATAACAGTGATGAACAAAACTGTGGTTCTCTAAGTAAGTAATCCCTGTAATCTGCAGTTAGTGTTCCTTGTTCACAGTTCAGGAAATTTAATGAGTCACCGTGGCTTCATTGGAATAAACTCCAATTTTTTAGAATTGAGTCTGTGAATAAATCCTGAAATCTTCCTGGGAAATTAGTTACTTTGGAAATTATGTCATAGTAATACAGGATTCAGTACCAGCCACTTAAACAATGCCTGAAAATATTAATATCTCTCTATTCTCAAAACTCAATTTACAGAGTAACAAAAATTTATTTTCTAAAGAAAAAAGTTGTCTTTATTCTTATTTTTTTGTAAATTTTGAAATATATTGGAATATCAATAGCTTGCCTAATTTGGATGCATGGAGAGGAACAAGCCACCTTAGTAAAGATGAAGACACTTAAAAATAGCACCATAAGAAAAATAACAAAACCATATACATTGCCTAACCTTCCTCTATGATTAAAGCAGCACCTTTTATTTCACTTAACATCAGAATAAAAGATTTGTTTTTCATAATATTTGGGCAATGCTGATCTATTTGTTACATCTGGATTTTAACAGTTAAGTAAATTAGAAGCACATAGGTTCATTTCCTGGTTTTAAGTGTCTCACGCAAAATATTTTGTTGTTCAAGTAAATTGAGAGAACAGTGGGATAATCACAGTTGATAAGGCATTAAAGAGAGGATAAGATACAGAAAATATCAAAGAGGCTGTTACAACATATCTGGTGCTTCTTCAGAGTTAATTTTTTTATATCATGAACAAGAAATAGTACACAGTGGTAAAATGTGCTCCCTGATGCATAGGACTAACTAGTATGACTGAGGTATAACCTGTTTCTTATTAATGGGCCATTTTAGAATAACTAGAATATCTTTTGGGGAAAAGTACAAAGCAAATGGTTACTAGAAGAAGTTATTTTTCTTGTTCTTTAGATTGTTGTGGAGTGCTTAACTGTTTAATTTTTTTATTGCTTCCTGCAGTTTAAAAAAAGTTTGTAAGTATTCTGTTCGGTTCTGGAGCATGTTACATAACAGATATTTTAATTCTAAACAATGTGCACTTTAGAATTTGGTGTATATGTTAGACATTCTCTAAGTGTAATGAATAACTGTTGTAGGAAAGGCAAGTTTTGGAGATCTTTATAAAGACTTTTTTTTTTTTTTCTTATTCAGACAATACTTGTGCTTCTTCAGCTTTTACCTGTGCCAGCGGACAATGTATTCCAGGTCGCTGGCATTGTGATGAACATAATGACTGTTTCGATGGCAGTGATGAATTGCATTGTCCTACACAAGGACCCTCTTCATGCCCTGCAACCCAGTTCACCTGTGATAATAGAAGATGTATTCCAAGACTCTGGCTATGTGATACTGATAATGACTGTGGTGATGGCTCAGATGAAAAAAACTGCAGTGAGTATCATGACTATCTGTTGTTTTTATAGTCAACTGTGCATGTCTACATAGATCTATCTGTTGGTATAAGGATGATAAATGAAATTGGGAAAAAAGGACTGGTATCTAAGTTAGGCTGATATTTTCTAGTCCTTAAGATGTGGAAACCTTGTCTAATTTGAAGTTCCAGGGCCAAGTAGAATGCAGAGAAATAATTAAAAAAAAAGGGGCAAATGTGATAATTGTAATCATGGTGCTGCATAATGTCATCCACTGTAATTAGCCATAAGCAGTTAAAGCTGAGATGTTCTAAACACCTACCTCATGAGTTGTCTCAGTGATGGCTAATGGTGTAGTCAGCTAATCTAGGCTGGAAGTTTTTACCAGAAGTAAGACAGTAGCTTTTTCATATACTTTCTTTTGAGTTATTTACCACTACATGGAATCTTTTGTTTATTTTCCATGAGCCCAAGACTATATATAAATGAAAATTTACCTGATATTTGTTGCAGTCAGGTAGAAAGATTATGGAAGAAAGGCCTCATAAAATCAAGCCTGCTCTGTTAGATGCATGGCTGGCTTGTCATTTCTTCTAAGTGCAGCTAGTACTTCGCAAGTTCCCATGCAAAAATAATTTTGGTATGAATAGTTCATTAACATAACAGTCTATTCCTGGGTGAAAAACAACTAGCATAAACATCTATCCCATGAGAATCAGTGAAGAAAATATGTAAACAATTTAAGAATAGAGAGATTTGATGGACAAGTAAAATACCTTTTACTAACCGATAGAATAATTGGCAAGAAAGCTATTAACCAATCAAAGTTGCACACAAGGTCTGTAAAAACTGTATAAAAATGTGTTGTGTGAATAAAGAAGGGGCTTTTCCTGCATGAAGAAAATGGAGCCTCACCTATTTCATGCTGATAGATATTAATTTATTAATGCTTGTAATTTATATGAGTGCTAATTGCTGCATTGTATGCTGCAAGTTAGGGATAATGTTTTTCTACTTTCTCAGCAATATGCTGATTTCAAAAGAGAGGAAAGAAACACAATTGCATTTACTGTCATTCTTAATAGCTTTCACAGGTACTTGTGAACCCAGGCAATTCCAGTGTCCAGACCATCGCTGTATTGACCCATTCTATGTCTGTGATGGAGACAAAGATTGTATAGATGGTGCTGATGAGCATGACTGCAGTAAGTGTAGCTTTCTTTGTTGAATGCCTCTTTATTGTTTCCTCACACTTTCCCCCAGAGGAGTCTTTAGTGACCTCATATTACCAGCTCCAAGACAGCAGAATGCTGATCCATAAATTAACCCTGTTTGTGATGCTTTTGATCTCTGGGCTGGTTGTGGAGGGCTGAAATTTGTTTCCTCTGTTTTCTATGAATTAAAAGTCACTGTATTTTCTGTGTCTCACGAAAAATATGGTCTTCAGTGGAATTGATACCATATGAAACTTAAGCACCTGTAGGGTAAATCTGATGCAGTCTAACTCTGCAAAATAAATAAATAACATTGAGTATTTTTAAATTTTGTAGTATATAACTGCAGTGCCACAGAGTTTAAATGTCTAAGTGGAGACCAGTGTATCAGCACCTACTACCAGTGTGATGGTGTTTTTGACTGTAACGATCGCTCAGATGAGGCTGATTGCCGTAAGTATATTGATGCTGAAAGAAAGACTTCAGTTATTAAGTGATGCTTCTGGAAATCTCCTTTAATCTGCTGTGTCAAATACTGTCCTTGAAATCTTAATTTTCTTTTCAGGGAAATTTGTCTTTACATCATTTTCCTGACCAGGAATTTCAAACATAGGTTCCAGCGCAAGAATAATATAGAATCATAGAATGGCTTGGGTTGGAAGGAACCTTGAAGATCATCTAATTTCAACCCTCCCTTCCTTCAACCCCCTGGGCAGGGACACATTTTACTAGACCAGGTTGCTCAAAGCCCCATCCCACCTGGTCTTGAACACTTCCAGGGGTATGGCATCCACAACTTCTCTGGAAAACCTGTTCCAGTGCCTCACCATCCTCACAGTAAAGAATTTATTCCTAATATCTAATCTAAACCTGTTTTCTTTCAGTCTGAAGCCATTCCTCTTTGCAACTAAATCTCCTTGTAAAAATTTTCTCCCCATCTTTCAGAATCTGAAAGGAGACTATAAGAAAGGCCACAAGTAGGTCATCCCTTACTCTTTTCCAGGCTGAACAATTTCAATTCTTTTAGTCTTTTCTTGTAGGACAGGTGCTTCATCCCTCTAATCATCTTGAAGTAGACTAAACAGATTATGCTGGCAAGAGTAGATGGTCCAAGCAAAGAGGAGAGTTTGCATTCCTTTTGGCTATAACATTTTGTTTTACTCAGCATTTCAGTCTCAAGATTTGAAAGTAAAATCAAGTCTATTAATCTGAAAAACCTGGTATTCATGAGAGTTAGATTGAAACTTCTTTTTCTGAGTAATTTTTTTACACTTAAATTAGTTAAAATGTTACATCACGGGGTGGTGATTTTCTGTAGCTTTGGACAGGTACATAGGTAGAAATATGTGCTTGCTCAAAGTATAACAATAGTTGACTTGCCTTGTTGACCACATTGTAAAGTAGGAGTTAAATTAGTCACATTTTGAAATGTCATGTGGATTGACTGACTGTGATTCTATGGCCTGATCTAAAAGCAACACAGTTCTTAATAGCGCTGTAACTAGTTATATAAGAGATGAACTGAACATAGTGGTTTTGCTTCTCTGTCTAAAATTGAAACAGCTTCTGAACTGTTGAATGTCACTGTTCTAGCTACAAGACCGCCAGGGATGTGCCACCAGAATGAATTCCAATGTCAGTCAGATGGCAGTTGTGTTCCCGATAACTGGGAATGTGATGGCCATCTTGACTGTGCAGATGGCTCAGATGAACATCATAGATGTCCTGCCAGAACGTGTCCTCCATCACTTTTCCGCTGTGATAATGGCAACTGTGTGTATCGAGCGTGGATCTGTGATGGTGATAACGACTGCAGGGATATGAGTGATGAGAGAGATTGTCCGACTCAACCTTTCCGGTGCCCCAGCTGGCAGTGGCAGTGTCCAGGCCACAGTATCTGTGTGAATCTCAGCAAAGTATGTGATAATTCTGCTGATTGTCCTAATGGAGCTGATGAATCACCATTGTGCAGTAAGTTACTCTTCAAGTATCTACTACAGACTATGGGTCATGTCTTCAGAAAGAAATGGAATATTCAGCATGCTCTATTTAATGTCACAATACTTCTGGTGGAAATGTAAGCACAGTGTAATTTGAGCTTAAATTTCTAAGTGGAACTTGCTTTCAGTGAAAGGAGACAACAATGATGACTGAGGAATTCATTTACTATGTCCAATCTTGTGCTCTGAATTCCAGCATGACTTCCACTGACTTTAGATTTTTATATATCTACATGGGAATGAACTTTGTGTTCCTGAACACATTCACTAAAGCATAGTATGCTTTAAATTCAGATGAAATGTGATTCAGTCCTTAATATTCTCTTTTAAACTTTTAACTTCGGGAATCATGATTAAAATCAAGTTCATGTGTAGCCAGAATTTGTATTTATGTTGATTATGAATTGATTTAAACATAATCTTTTTCTTTCCTTTTCTCCTCCTTCTCTTTAATCAATGCACATTCTCAGATGAACCCCAGCCAGGTATGATTATAAACTATTTTAAATTCGTATTTATACAGCTTTAGGTTTGGAGTGGTAAAGTAAATGTTTCTAGCTATTTTTAAACAAGTTGTTGTATGTACTTAGAGAGCCTTCTGTTTGGCATTCATCTGGTGGGATTCAGTACATGCAATGTTGTTACCTGCCTTAATGTGCACTGTTTATGTTGTATTTTGCATAAGGACCACAGTCCATTCTCACACTGCATAACTGATGATTCTGCAGTCATTTTAGTAGCAGTCTTAGGCTAATAATGCAATTGTAAAGACTTAAATTATCATAGGAAGCCTTTGTTGACTATTTGTTTCTATTCCCCAACTCAACCTCAGATCAGGAAAGCTGCTCTGACAATAATGCCGGCTGCACTCATGAATGTATTCAAGGACCTTTTGGAGCTCAGTGTACCTGTCCTATTGGATACCAGCTTGCAAATGACTCCAAGACCTGTGAAGATATTAATGAATGTGACCCTCCAGGCTTTTGTAGTCAGCACTGTTACAATGAGAGAGGATCTTTTAGGTGTTATTGTGATGAAGGATACATTCTAGAAGCCAATGGGAGGACTTGTAAAGCAGCAGGTGAGAAATATTGATGTCAGTCTAAAGAATGCTAGCAGTGCCTGAAAACTGTCCAGCTTTGTGTCTCAGAAACACAGGTGTCTGCCAAGGAAGGTGGGAACCTCTCTTGGAATGGAAAATATGACTCCCTTCCCTCCGAATTATTACAACTTTGAAATTAAGGGGCTTTCAGGCAAAGATATGGGAAAAGGAATAACAGTGCTTTATTAATATATATACACATATATGTATGAATAACAAGACAAACAAACAACAACGATGGCAGCAAGAGCAAACCAACCATAAACCCAGTGACCGCCTTCTCTGGGCCGCCGGCACTTCCCCTTTGGTGCAGTTCCAGTCACAGCCGGCAGGGGCGCTGCTGGCTCTTGGCCCGGCACGGCAGGGGCGATGATTCCCCCGTGCCTGCAGGGGGCGCTGTGGCGCGAGCTCGGCCGGGTCTCCCTCCTGGAGTTAAGGGCAGCGGGCTGGGTGGGGAAATGGGCTGCAGCGGGAACCTTGGAGTGGCGGCTGGAACCCCAGAGTAGCAAACTAAACTGCGTTTTTGTATCAGAAGCTCCGAAGCTATAGCAGGACTTGTGGGGTTTTCGGCAGGCAGGGGTGCAGGGTTAGAGTGTAGCAAAAACCTGAAGTAGTGGCAGAAAAACGGTGGGGCTGGGCAGCGGCAGCCCGGCTCAGTGCAGCCAAGAGAGGCTCCTTTGGAGGGGGCTCGGAGTCCCAGGTTTTCCCCAGAGGCACTCAGCTAGATGGTGAGGGTCCTTTTATAAGGACCTTTTATAAGGTGTTTATAAGGTCCCAGTCCAACAGCTGCTCTTACTAGCAGAGGCTCACCCCCAGTAAGGCAGAAGCAGTACAGGGCTGGACTGTGGCAGTGGCTACCGCTCGACCGTCCTCCGTCCTCCGATGCGGACAGCAAGAGCAAGAAGAGCCGAGCCCAACCCCTCACTCCCCGGCCAAAATCTCCTGGTATTGTTGCCCTTCCCAAGAGAATGCCCCTCAGCTACAAAAGTGCAGCCAGCTGCACTCATCCCCCTTCTCCTGGGCTATATCCTTTGTCTCTCTTAAGTACCAGTCGTTATCGTCTCTTAGCAACAAATGGGAGAAAATTTCCTGGGAGAAAGCAACTAAAGGAAAAATCCTAACCACCAACACTTTGCCATTATAATATTGTTCTCTTTTGAAAGAGCTGATGTAAACAGCTTCGTAGAGCTGTTCATGGGAGATGACCTTGAGAATTAAAACTGTCAGCTGTGGGGTTAATTAGAAACGAATACTTCATTGAGATCCTATATTTAAATGAACACTGTTATTTTTAGCCTGCAATGGTCAAAAATAATGTTTTGAAGAAAAGCAATGTTCCGTGCTCATGAAGTATTTAAATCCCAGCTTTTCATAAGACTTACCTGATGCCTATGCTGTACTTTGCTTATTTGTAAGGAGCAAACATTACTGATACAGCCTAGATGCCAGTTGTTCTCTGTCTCTTTTGTAGTACACTGACAGGGAGGAGCCATAAACCCAGTGGAATTTGTCTCTACACATTTCCTGGTTTAGGGATATACTCAGGTTGTGGAAGACACTTGCATTTTCCCTGCACATAAGCTTGGCCGTTACTAACAGGGAGTTTCTTGTACTTTGCTGTCTTTATGGTTGCTACTCCTCAGTTGTTTTTCAGCATCTTATCTGTGCAATGTAATTTCAGCAATCTATGCCTTTCCTGTAATCTGTTTCTTCTCCCTTCTTCCCACATGATCTAAAGGGGGAAAAAAGAGAAGGTGAGTTACAAAGGAGGGAGACCAATCTGTGTAGATTAATTGGAGGTACCAAAAACTTTTTGAGTTGAATCAGGAGTGGGAGGTGAAAGAGGTTTATGGAGGAATGAGTGTTGGATGTCAGCAGCAAACTAGTTAGACAGTGGGGAATAGAACCTAAGATCCAGATAGGAGCCTGGAAGGGAAGTCTGTAGAAAGAGTTATGGAGAAAAGCTGAGGTAGTTTTAAAAGTCAGGATGGACAGACTGCATATGATACTGTATCTTGGCCTGAGAATTGATTTGAATTTGTCCTTTCAATATGGATATCTAGATACTACAGTTTTTTATGCTATAAAGTCATGTTAAATTACTCAGCGTTTCCTTTTCTCCCCGTTCCTGTTGAATAGCTCATTGCTTTATTTTAATTTCTATTCCTCTGACAGAATCTGGGAATCTTCTTTTGCTGGTGGCAAGTCGTAATCAAATCGTTGTGGATAACATCACTTCTCAGTCACACAGTATTTATTCTCTGGTTCGGGATGGGACAAATATTGTGGCTATTGATTTTGATTCAATCACAGATCGTATCTTTTGGTCTGATACAACACAGGATAAAATTTGGAGTGCTTATCAAAATGGGACTGACCGAAAAATAGTAAGTTTTGCTGAGTAGGTTTTCTTGTCTTTTATGGAGAGAAAGTGAAGATGCTGTATCTTCAGTTAGCAAAGGGGATGAGGGAAATTCAAATATAGTAAAAGAAATAAGAGAGACAAAGTGAAACAACTTGGTAGATGCTAAGCTAACATTTCATATAGCTGTTTCAAAAAGGAAACTGAATGCTTTCAAGAAGCCCTTTTTTAAACATCAAAATATAAGCTGGTTTTCCTATTAGTAAAATCTAACGTCTTCAATAGACCTGCTGAAGTTAGTAGGAGTGTTTGGGTTTATGCTTTGCCATCATTTTGAATATGTACATCATGATTCATTCTGCATAATAGATCTAGAAAATATTAGAAATTTGGTTCATCATTTTCCATATTTATAGAAATGCAAAGGGTAAAATTTAATATAATCTTTTCTTCCTCCCCCCCACCTGCTTTTTTGTTATGAAACAGGTGTTTGACAGTGGTGTCACTGTGACTGAAAGTATAGCAGTAGATTGGGTGGGTCGTAACCTTTACTGGACAGACTTTGTTCTGGAAACGATTGAAGTCTCCAAAATGGATGGGAGCCACAGGACTGTGCTGATTAGTGAAAATGTAACAAACCCAAGAGGACTAGTGTTAGATCCCAGAATTGAGTAAGCTTTTTCAAATTATTTTTATAAAGATGCTTATTTTATGATGCAACTATTAAAATTTGAGACATGCCCAAATTGTATTGGGACTGTAAATGACAAGTGGAAGAGACAACTTAAAACAATTTCATGTGTTTGCAGAGTTGATTAATATTTCAAGTCATAAAGTAATTATTGGTCATATGTTGCGTTTCAGTGCAATGAGATGGCTTTTTACCTATAAAAGATTTTTCTACATTTGCTTCTGAGTTAAGAAGTATTAATTCAAAACTATGATGTATCACTTCAGTTGGTGGTTTTCCACAAACTTAATGTGATTTCATGTCATATGCCTACCTTAATAGCCTCAAGTCTAAAACAATTATCTAGATTGTATTATCACAAAAGCACTTTCCCATTCAGACAACAAATGGTATAGAGTTAATATGGTGATTTGAACTGTTCATGTACAAAATTTTTCTCTTTTTTTGAGGGTCTTCAATGCCTTGAACTCTCTTTACTGCCAGTTTCAGTGCTGTTAACATTATCAATGCATACCTGTTAGAGTATAAGCCTGTATTAAATTATTATGTTCTCAGAAAATGAGATTATAATCAACATTAAAAACCAGTGACATCAGTAGCCTCTATATGCTGTTATTATCGACAAATAGAAACAGCAGTAGAAGTATTAAAAGAATTTTTTAACAGAAATTACTGTAATATCTTAAGTAAGCATGTTGCTAAAATAAATTATTTCAGTGTCATTGTGTAGGACTCCTCATAGAAAGATTGCTTCTGTTTTTTGGCTAATGACTCTTTATGTAATGTTTCTCAATAGGCAGCTAGGTTTTTTCACAGATTGCTAACCATGAGTTACTTTTTTCAGTGCTCATGTAATGTTCTGGACGGACTGGGGCCAAAACCCTCGAATTGAAAAAGCCAGCATGGATGGCAAAATGCGCACAGTGATTATTAATAATAAAATCTACTGGCCCAATGGACTTTCCATTGATTATCCAAATAAACTTCTCTATTTTGCTGATGCTTATCTGGATTATATTGATTTCTGTGATTACAATGGAAACAACAGACGACAGGTGGTTGCAAGTGATCTGGTAAGACATTAATAAGGAATCGTGGTTTTCCCATGTTCCTGCTGATAGTACTTAAAAATATATTATCACTGTCATAGACTTGGGTGTATTTTTCTTCGAATTCTTGAGTGAAGCATATGTGAAGTATTTTATCTGCTTCCTGCTGCTGGAAACAAAGACATTGCATATCCAATTCAGTCTCTCAGGAGATCTTCAGCAGAGTCTGGAGCTGCATGTAGACTTAGTGCTTTAGATCATTCTCATCAGTTCTGTCTGCATGTATGAAATCTGAAGGTGTCACCTGATGCTGCTGCTAGGTGGTGCATTTTCCATAGGAAAATATAGTATAAAAAGCCTGGAGAAACTTTTCCTGGTGTTTTGTGAGTGATTATTGCTGCTATTCTTGACAGCAGTGAAGGGTTTTGTGCTACTACTTGCCGTGTGAAGTAACTCCATCAAGAAAATCCCTCTTACAGTCTGTCTTCCAGTGAAGTGCTGCTGGCAGCTTGTAGCACTGTCCTTGTACCAAAACAGTAGTGCAGATGTTCAGCTGGTACACAGAAACTGGTATCAATAACCATGTGAATGTTTTCAATAATTGACTCTTGGGGCTTTTACTTTTGGCTGGTGAGACAATTAGTGTGAAATAGGAGCCAAGGCAATCTTTCTGCTCCTGATTATCTGAAATCTAGATAAGCCACCTTTTTTGATCCTCAGGTAAATTTTAGGGTACCTTATCAGGGATGCAGGTTCTTGACAGGTCCATAATTCTCACTAGACATTTCCTCTTATGCTCTTGAAAATCTACAGTTAGCTCTTTATCTGTAGGTTCTGCCCAATGTAATTAGACTGCTCCGTTAATTCCTCATTCTCTTAATCTCACAGGGTCTATATAGCATTCTAGCTTTTTAAAATTTTTTTTCTCATTATTAATGTATTGTTTTTCGACAATAGAAGATATTTCATTTCTTTTTCTGAAAAATGTCTTTTGAGACACAGTTGCTTCATTATTTTATTTAAAAAATTATGCTCACCACTTCATTGCAAGATTTACATCTGCAAATCTCCAGAAGTAAATTGGTAATCAATCTTGCCTTTTTAGATATTGCAGCATCCACATGGTCTAACTATCTTTGAAGATTTTGTGTACTGGAGTGACCGCTATAGTAATCGAGTAATTCGGGCCAATAAGTGGCATGGAGGAAACCAGACAGTTATGATTTATAACATTCACCAGCCTTTGGGTCTTGTGGCAGTCCATCCTGTAAAGCAGCCTAGTGGTAAGTTCATCAAAACAACTTTGGTAATTGTAGAAATAATCATGCTGTAATGTCATGCATTAGAACACCAAGAATCAGTCTTTTCAGCAAGTGGGTTGGGTTAAAACAAGGAAATAATTCATACTATTGACTTGCAACGGTTCAATCTGATGTTAGGGATAGTAACCACCTCGGCAGCATTTCAGGATGATGACTAGTCAAAAAGAATAATGAGGAGGTAGTATGTGCCATTTTCTTGCACTTTGTTCTGAGTGCTTTTACAAGAAAATTGAAGCATTTTTGGAAAGCATTTTAATTTAAAAAATTTCTCTCTGTGGCACACTAGATTCAATTTCTTGTGCAGTAATAATTATTTTTGCAGTTAGTGCATATTTTTGTATCAACCTTCTCTGAAAGTACTTCTACATTATATTAGCCAGTGAAATAATAATTATAAATAAGCCCCTTCATTGCATTAAATATTCACTCTGAGATCTGGTACAGGTGATCTCTTGCAGCTTAAAGACTAAAAAAAGTCTAAACTATTTCTTTTAGGTAGAGGTCTTTCATATCAGACTTTTTGTTATTTCATGGCATGACTTGAAGAGTGGGAAGCATGTTGGTCTGAGTATTATCTTTCAGCTTTAGTTATATTTCTTGTGCATGGAGTGTTTCCAGCTAAGAAAGATTAAATTTTTAAATCTTTTTTCCCTTGAAATACAGCCCCATGCCAGGGAAGGTGGAAACTTGCATCTGAGTGAGGCACCATACTTTCAGTGCTGGATTTGTTTTGGAACAAAGCCTTCCTCAGACGTGTTTAGAACTGGAGCCACCTATTCTCACTGTAAATTGTTCCGTTAGCAGGGCATAGCATCAATTTATTAATCATAATTATGGTTTGAGAGGTTTTATTTTACAACCCAATGTTTAAAAAAAATTCTATCCCTGAAGAATTTTTTCTTCTTTTTCTTCATTGTATTTAGTAAATTTTATAATTTTTCATTCTGAATTACTATATTGTACTTTATGTGGCCAGGCAAAAAAGGAGGGACTAGAGTACTTGAGGAATAGCAAAACATACTCCTGTTGACAAATGAAGAAATAATTACATGCTGATTGAAATTCCAGCTGCAGTAATAAAACTGTCATTCAGTCTCCTGTTCTGTAAATCATTAGATTTTACACTAACCAGAGTTTAGATTCTTTATACTGATGGCATGAACAATTTTCTTATAGTTTGAGTTCTGAGTTTATGCTATAATTTTATTGTCATGTTAATTTGTTTTCAGTTCTTGTTAGTTTTTATTTTAGAAACAATTGTGTAAATTCCTGGAACTTCTAAGCTTTTTAGAATAAAGCCTGCTGCAGCTGCTAAGGATGTACTCAAAATCTGATTTTTGTTTTCTTATAAAGATTACTAATTCTGAAAAGTCATCTTGAGCAGCAAGTTTGTGGAAGTGGTTTAGGTTGAATTTTAGTGTGTAGTAATAATAGCAGTCAGGAGAGATCTTCAGTGTCTTTTTTTTTTTTTATATTTTACAACTTTTGATTCACAGTTTCAAAGTGAGCTAAGAAATTCGGCGTTGAATTCCCACTACCTTTGAACAAGACATTGCAACTGTTTTCTCTTTAGTTTATCCAAGAAGTTTCTGCAAATAATTTAAATCCCCCATTAAGAAGGGTTATTACAATCAAGGACTGCAAATCCCACAGGTTTCCCCGTGCAGTTAAGAAGAGTTTGAAATGGAGTTTGAAAGATTTTTTATGATGCATAAATGTTGCAAAGATCACTATGATAATGTACTGGTTCTCCATGGAAAATTGTATCTTGTCACAAGTACATTGCATTGCTTGTGGTTATTAGAAATAATTTTGTTATTTTAATTTCAAAGATATAGCAAAACTGTCTTAGTTCTACGTTGATGTTGTCAGTAGCAATGAGACAGAATATTCTCTCTAGTTGCTTATATTGTTATAGTTGCTAATAGTTCCTTTCTTCTTTTCAGGTATCAATTCCTGTGCATCATCCCCGTGTAGCCACCTCTGCTTACTTTCTTCATCTGGACCACTTTTTTTTTCCTGTGCTTGCCCTTCAGGATGGATCCTTTCTCCTGATAACAGGAACTGCATGAGAGGTAGGGCAGTATTAATGAGATGATAAAAAAGACCTGATATTGTCAAATCCATCCCTCTCCCAGGCAAAATGCATACTTGTGTGGGCTGCTGCTCATGAAATCAGTTTGGGCCACTCCAGACAGACTTCATTTAGGGCATATGGAATATACTTGGCCTAAAGGTTTGGAGATAGGTTTGGGAAAAAAATGAATCAGAGATTCAGATTCTTCATTTGGGGAAAATGGGTGAAATTAATTTTCTTATAAGCACTTTAAAGAAGCCACACTTTAAAATGTCTCACCACATTGAATATATCTCAAAGGAGCTTAGTATCAGTTAAAACTGAAAACATATTGTGACAGGTTGTTGTGTTCATTGTAAGTATTCAGTTTGGAAATGGGGTTGTAATTGTAAGAATGTCAGGATGCAGGACTGGAAGGGACTTCCTTGGTCCCTGAAGTTTGTTTCTTTGTTGCCCTTGACTGCAAGCCATATTTTGCCTTTCACCAGTCAAGCTCCGGTTTTAGATTAATCTGGGTTCTTGTCCCTAAAATTCACTGCACCTCACAATTTTGATATTTGGAAACCTAATTTTCTGTTCAAATATAGTCTTTCCCCATTTTATGCCCATTTCTGATGCTATTTTTATCTTTCATAATAAACAGCCCAAGTAGTTCTCCTTTAGCACTGCTAGGTTTTGTTTGTTATATATTTGAAGTGACGATCACATTCTTTCTCAGCCTGTATTTTGCTAAGAAGTAATTAATGAGCTTTTGGTTTCCTCTAATCAGGCGAGATGTTCTTCCTGTTAGTTATCACTCTCTTCAGCCTATCTGAACTAATGCATTTTGAAATTCAGATCAAAATTTCTCATCATCAGCTTTTTCCCTCTCCAGTCTAAAAAAGTAGTTTGCCAAATGCAGGTCTAGAAACACAGCCTAAAATTATATGTGATTACATGTGATGCAGCTTTTTTGCGATATGCTTGCTTGCATTTCTCTCTAGCTCAGCAAATTTGCTCTGTTTTCTGTCATAGAATGAGGAATAATCAGATTGTATAGATTTGCATAGGTGTAAAACTTGAAGCAGTAAGTGAGATTAGACAAATACTTCTAGCAGCCAGAGAGAAGTATGGAGAATAATTTTTAAGAGGTGCAGTGATGCTGTGTTTTGTGTTTTTTCATGACAAAATTTTTACTGCAAAATTTATATAAATGTATTAAGCAGCCAGTAAGGAAAACCAAACCAACCAAGTCTTTGTCTATTATAAAAGAGGAAATGGATTACTGCTACAGCAGCCCAGTTCCCTGTTAAGTGGTAGCTTGTGCCTATGGGAAGAAGGGGCTAGGATTTGTTCTCCAAAGACCAAAGCACAAGGAAGAGGGGAATCTGTGTTCAGGAGATTCTCTTCCCCTAGTCCCTAGCAGATGAGAAATGCAGTTACTGACTCTCACTCTGCAGCTCTCTGATGCATTTTCTCAGATCACCTGATGCATTGCCCTTTGTTAATAAGATTTAAGCATATGGGTACAAGTTTACCTAAAAGTAAATATACCATAAGGGAGTATGTCTGTTCCCTTAGGCATAAAACAAGAAAACAGTACTGCAGTTATATTTAATAATAATGATAAGCAGTTGCCACTGTGACATTGTTCCATGCTTGTGGGTTCTGCTTAATAGGCATTAGAACCTATTGCAGGCAGGTCCTGCAGAATCCTCAGAGCTTTGTCTGGCTGGTTCCCATTCTCAGAGATTTGAAAAAGCAGCTTAGAGCAGCTGCACAAATATCCTTTTGTCTGGCAGTGAGTGATCCTGCCTTATTTGCTGCCTTCTGCTCAGAATTTGCATTGTGACTGCACAGTGCTGAAACTTAAAATGTTACAGCAGTTTCAGTAACTGGTAACCTTGTTCCTAGTGAGGGAACAAACCTCTATGTAAGTGGTTTCAAAACATCACTGGTAATATTGAACCATTCTCAGCATCAGGGAAATTTTGGGTGGGAGGGGGAAAGCATATCATAATGCCTTTTTCTTGACCAGAAGCAACTCTGAATTACTCTTTGTTTCCACAGTTGAACACCCTTTCCTTATTGCTGTAAGAGATAATATAATTTACGGAATTTCTCTGAACCCTGAGGAGAAGACAAATGATGCTATGGTTCCAATAGCAGGAGTTCAAAATGGTGTTGATGCTGACTTTGATGACTCTGAACAGATGATTTATTGGGTTGAAAATCCAGTAAGTTAGTGTTTGTGTTCAAAATGGGCACTAAATTAAGATCTTCTTTATTTTTGAAAAGTGTTTTGAACTGAAATATGTTAGCATTGCTGGTAAGAATTTTGATAAATAGAAAGGAACTAAATGGAGGGTTTTTTTGTTGTTGTAGTGTGATTTTTTTTGTTAATTTTTTAAAATTTGGTTGGTTGTTTTCCTAGGACAAGTAAAGAAGCTTCATCTCTTTTGTAAAGTAGTTTTTATTTTTGTCAGCAGAAACGTCTGATTAATGTTTTTTCTGGCTTGGAGACATGAACAGGAAATACTGGAGAGCATTAACAGACCCACATTCTCAGCCCCACTGTGCTATAGTCCACTCTCTCTCCTCTCTTGACTTAGGAGTCAGTTCTGCAAACACAGCCAGAACACTTCTCCCTGGGAGCAGTGCATTGGACACAATGACACTTAACATTAGAATGAATGTATTGCATTTAGTCTGAGCACTTAATGAAGTAACATCGTAGAGAAACATCTTTTTCTTTAAATAGAAAGTGGTTGCAAACTCACAATAATTTCCAGGTAGCACATATGAGGCTTATAGATTTCAAAATGAATTTGAACTAATTTTTAATAGTTAATTAGAATTGTTTGACTGATTGCTTTTATTGCTGGTGATGAACTAAGAAATTATATGTATTTCATAAGGCTGACTTGCCACAAAAAAAGAGGAAAAAACCCCATAATTTTTGTGGATGGACACTTCAAAAGGAAAACATCTATGGTAGTCTGTGAGACAGATAGGAAACTACTGATTCTGCAGTATGTCTTCACTCTTGAAAACTTAAAAACAGTTCTTTTCATCAAGAAAAGCAGTAATTATGTCTTGAAGAAGTATGATGGTAGATAAGGAGATTGCTGTAATTATGTTACAATTCACACAAATTTGTTACGTTTCATCCATGCAAGATTTTTGCTTTTTTCCCCCAACCTGCTTTCTTTACATTTTGCAGCCCCAAAGTAAATACAAATTTAAAAATAACTAATTTTAAAGTGTATTCTATGCCACTCATAAAGAAATTGTAATCTGTTGAATTATTTGTTCTTTTAAAGTTAGAATGTTTAGCTCAATTAAGTATTTAAATGGACCTATTTAAGCAAACCTTTCCCCAAGAAACTACCTTAAGTATTTGGGAATCTGTTTCATCTTCCATGCAGTCTGAAAAAATATTCTTGACAGATGTAAACCAGCAGATACAGCTGACATATACAATAGTGTAGGAGGTCAAGGGCTGATACATCCATTAACAGCAAGTTAAATCCTGGCAAGTGGAATGGCAGGTGCCTTCGCAGGCTGAGTGTTAGGTGTTAGCTCTGCTTTAGGTGGGTCTTGCCAAAGCCTGACAAATGTGTGTCTCTGGGCTGTGCCCCCAGCTGCATCCCTGACCTACAGGCCTCAGGCTTCTGTTGCTCCCAAACAGAGCTGAGACACCTGTGTCAGTCATGGATCACCCTCTGAAAAAAAGATATTTCTCTAGTTTCTATGCTCCATTTTTTATTCCTGGTTCTGCTCTATCTCTGCCCCTGCCTTCTCCCTCCTTGAACTGTGCTAGCATTAGAAAAGATTGCAGTATAAAAGAAGTGCTAGTGTAGCTGGAATAGAAGAGTGTTTTCTGCTCTTGACATTTTTTTGACTTTTGTTATCTTTTTTTCCCAAGGGTGAAATTCACAGAGTGAGGTCAGATGGAGCCAACAGGACAGTTTTTGCTCCAGCAGCTGTTATTGGTGCTCCTATGGGTCTGGCACTAGACTGGATATCTGCAAACCTGTATTACAGTAACCCAGGGACACAGTCAATTGAGGTAATTATTTAAGGGGGACAATGGGAAAATAAGAGCCTAGATTTTTCACTGCTACATATACAGGTTAAAATTGGTAATACTTATTTAGTAAAAAACTTAAATTAGATTTATTTTAAAGTGCAATCTGTCTGTAGAAAAATACTTTACAAACTTGGACAGAAACTTAAATTTAAACATAATCAAAAAGATTGAAAGCGGTATACTCTGGACACTTTATTTATGCATAGATCTATCCTGCAAATTTTATTTGTGTATAAATGTCTCTTTTTGTTTTCTCCCTACAATGCCTTAGACTTCTAGTGTTTAACATGCAACATCTCTGATGACTAGAGTTACTATTGTTGCTATCCTTACTTCAAATCAATGATCCCAATGCAATGCCTCTGATAGTAAAGGAATGCTGCCATTGAATGCAGTAAGATCCATTCCCAAATGCTTTGGTAACAGGTCATGTAGCTTTCTGGAGACAAGCAGTCTCATGGTATGTGAAGGATAAAATTGTCATTCAGAGTAGGGAAATGGAGGATAAGCAATACATAATAGAGTAATGACTGTGAATAAACCCAGTTATTAGTGTTCTTGTTCCAAAATATAAATGCCTACTATTAAATTAAAAGGCAGCTAATTTGAGCAAATGAAACTGGATGTTTCCTAAATCAGAATTTCATCAACCCATTCAGGCCTTGAGGATATAGAAACTGAGAGATTAACTATTTTTATACCTAGGATCCTTCCTTGTTATCATAGACAGGTTGGGTGCTGCAAGCAGCTCCTTCAAGAGGTGCATGTTAGAGTAGGGAGATGGTTAGAGTACAGAACAATGTGCTTTTTTCTTCGTGGTATTTGAGAAAGTCTTCTGCAATTTCAACTCTGTGTTGATTTAAGATTCATTCCTGTAATTTGAAAATGTACCGTAAGTTCTGTATTGCATGGTCTGATAAGTTCAATGTTTGCATAGGTCCTGAAGCTCCATGGTGACATAATGTACAGGAAAACACTGATTACCAATGATGGCACCTCTCTGGGAGCTGGCACACCATTTGGTTTGGCAGTTGATCCAGCTAGAGGGTAAATTTCCAAAACTGCTGTTGTATTTGCTCATGAGTGTGTTCTCCATATTTTTCTTGTTTAGGGTTTTCAGATTTCATCCTGGATTTGACATGGGTTTGTTTGTTTCATATTTGTGCAGAATTTATTTCCTCTTTTTAAGCTGTAAAAAAAAAGCTCATAGCTTCCTAAATTATTACATTGATGTTCATCCTCCTTAATTTACAATATGCTTGTATAGTACCATTTTTAAATCAAAAATAATTTCAGAATATTATCATTGTGAAAAAAAATCCCTGAAAAATGGGAACCCAGAATAAAGAGAACTCCAAAGTCATTCTGTAAAATACCTTGTGATGCCTGACTTGAGCCTAGTAGAAAGACTGCTGATGGTATCGTGGGACAAAATAGGCGACGTTATGGATTTCTAAAAATTATTTAAGAGGCATTCCTCTCTTTCAAGAGAAGCAGGTGCTTCTCTTTGTCAAGAGAACAAGCTTTCTTTCTTTCCCAAGTATGCTCTTTTTCATTGTGGTTTGATTCAACGTGATCTCTGTTCAGCATGTGCTGAAGTATTTGACTGACAAAGGAATTGGTTTTAAGCATGTGCTCAAGTGACTCTGGTCCACTGGTTTCTCTTACCAGATTTGCTAACAGATCTGATAATGTCTGTTACAGGAAGTTGTACTGGACAGACCACGGAACTGACAGTGGAGTCCCAGCAAAGATTGGCAGTGCAAACATGGATGGCTCAGGCATACAAAACCTCTTCACTGGCAACCTGGACCATGTAGAGTTCCTTACCATTGACATTAAGGAACAAAAGTTGTACTGGGCTGTTACAAGCACAGGAATGGTAGGAGATATTTTCTTAATAATTGCTTCTTTACCTGTCTCGGCATCTGTGGTTCACATGAGTAATTCAGTTACTTCAGTTTTCTCTTGTAAATGGAAGTTGCAGAACCAAGCAAAATCTGGATAGCTGTTGTTGTTAAGTAACATCAAAAGTATAAGATCACAAATCATATACTACCTGCCTTTTCTCCCTACCTGGTACCTAAAGATTTCATGCACAAAAGAGATTTTAGTATCATGCATTGCATTTTAGTTTTGTATTATAACACTGAACTGTTGCTATAGGAAATGTAATCTTAATCTTTAAAATGATTTCTTAGATTGAGAGAGGCAATGTGGATGGTACAAATCGTGTGACTCTGGTGGTTCATCTTTCTCATCCCTGGGGAGTTGCTGTGTATGGTGCATTTCTGTACTACACTGATCGAGATTATGAAGTAATTGAACGAGTTGACAAGGCCACCGGTGCAAATAAAGTAGTACTGAGAGATAATGTCCCAAGACTGAAGAGCCTACGTGTGTATTACAGAGACAGTGAGTATTTGCTAGGGAGGTGTTTCTGGATATTTAACTTGCAAAAACTCAAACTTTCCTTAGAGACAGAATGTTTGCTCTTTCAAAGGAAATGCTTTAATTTGGCTTTCAGGAAAAGTGTCAGAAGCATTTTGCCTGGTTTTGGTAAAGAGATGCTCCACCATCTAGTTGAGGCATCTATTGGCTCATGTAATTTTACTAAAGTCGTGTTGTCTAAGAAATTTTGGTACTTTAGCTTCGAATTTGTTTTATCTGGTTGTTGGCCCCATTGATCTTAGATGACAGGAGACCAGTAAACCCATTGCTAACACATCTGTGCTAGAAATGTATTATGATTTGGGTCTTTATTTTTGTCAGCTCATTGTTAATACTATACAAGTGTATGAATTTGGGTATATATCCATGGGCGTTTGTGATGATACAATTGAGATTTTTGTTTTGCCATGTATGTCTTTTGCAGATTCTGCCGGTTCCTCAAATGGCTGCAGTAATAATATTGGAGTTTGCCAACAGCTTTGTCTGCCTGTACCTGGTGGATTATTCACCTGTGCCTGTGCTACTGGCTTTCAGCTAAATCCTGATAACAGAACCTGTTCCCCATACAGTTCATTTGTAGTTGTTTCTATGCTTTCTGCAATTAAAGGATTTAGTTTAGAGACATCAGATCATTCTGAAGCCATGGTACCACTGGCAGGAAGAGGTATATGAATATTATATTTTGAAAAAATCTTGTCATGCCTAGTATTTTGGCATTTCTTTCTAGCATACACATATTTTTAAAAAGTTAGTTTATATAAAAAATCATTAATTAATACTTCTCAAAATATTTCAGGACGAAATGCACTTCATGTGGATGTTCACATGCCTTCCGGTTTCATTTACTGGTGTGACTACAGTAGCACAGTTTCTTCTCAGAATGCAATACGTAAAATCAAACCTGATGGTTCTTATTTTAGAAATGTTGTTACAAATGGAATAGGACGAAATGGGATCCGCGGTATTGCAATTGACTGGGTAGCAGGTAAGCACAGCTGAATTTAGGAGAATGTTATTCTTTACATATTATAAAATTTTTAGGCTAACATAAGCAGATTCTAATGGAACTATTTTGAGTGGAAGTACCATGGTTCTAACTTGTGGTTTAATGGACTGATTTTAAAATAAGACGAAATAATGGATGGCGCTTACATTTATATATATACATGTAAAGGTGAAAGTTTATCAGAGAAGATATATAGAGCCTTTTCTCTCCTTATGCTTTAATATTTGTCTTAGGCTTCTCTTCTTGTCTGTACATTTGTACATAGCTGTGTACTAGCATTGTGAAAACATGTACCACACAAGATGCACAAAACCTGTCTTATGACATTGTAAATAAGAAAGAACTTTTTATCTACCCTCAGACTGCTGTGTACACATGTTATCAGTTATAATGAAAAATAGAAAAAGCAGAAGAAATATTTTATCCTTGAACTGTAATTTCCAAATGTGCACTTCCTGTTCCTGTTTAACATATTAGAGATTAATTCAAATATTTACTCTTCAGAAAGTATTAATCAACAATTGCCATTAATACTTTAGTTTTGTATATATATATATAGTGCATATTTTTAGTGTAGTGTATATTTGTAGTGTATATTTGTTTTACAAAGGTTCTTCATTTGATTGATAGGCTTGTTGAGATGAGTTTTAGGATAGTCATTTGCTGTAAACACTTAATTTAGTTCCTGTATACAGTCTTGTGCCATAACATGGACTTCATAGTTGTGCATTTTAAAAGGCAACTGTACTACTGATACCCATGGCCATCCATGAGGATTTAGAAATTGATTGACTACTGTCAGTTTGGCTGTCTTCTTTCTAATTCATCAGATTGTAGGCAAATACCTTATGCTTCCAACTACAAACGTATTTATGATGGCTATTCATTTTGTGGTTTGGTATTTTAGCAACTTGTATTTCTCAGGTATTGATGCTAATATCAACTTTCTCTTTTGCTTTTCTGATTTGTTTTGTTTTGTTTTTTTTGTATACAGGAAATCTTTATTTTACAAATGCGTTCCTAACAGAGACTTTTATAGAAGTTTTGCGTTTAAACACAACTTATCGCCGTGTGCTTCTGAAAACTACCATAGACATGCCAAGGCACATAGTAGTTGACCCAAAAAACAGATATCTCTTCTGGGCAGATTATGGGCAAAATCCAAAGATTGAACGTGCATTTCTTGACTGCACCAATAGGACAGTTCTTGTGTCTGAGGGCATTGTCACACCTCGTGGGCTGGCCATAGATCACAGCAATGGCTACATTTATTGGGTGGATGATTCCTTAGACATGATTGCAAGAATTCAGCCTGACGGCGGTGATGTTGAAATTGTACGTTATGGCAGTCGCTATCCAACTCCATATGGTATCACTATCTTCGGCAATTCCATGATCTGGGTGGATCGAAACCTGAAAAAAATCTTCCAAGCCAGCAAGCAGCCAGGCAATACTGATCCGCCAACAGTAGTAAGAGATAACATTAATTGGCTAAGGGATGTTACGATTTACAGCAGTAATTTCCAGTCACGTTCACCCCATGATGTCAACAACAATCCTTGTTTGGAAAACAATGGAGGTTGTTCTCACCTCTGTTTTGCCCTCCCTGACATTCAGACACCGAAATGTGGTTGTGCCTTTGGAACACTAGGCAGTGATGGCAAGAGATGTTCCATTTCAACAGATGATTACCTGATTTTTGCTCTTGAGAATGGCGTCAGAAGTATCCACCTAGATCCTGAAAACCACAGTCCTCCCTTCCGCACAATCAATGTATTAAGAACTGCTGTGGCCCTGGATTTTGACAGCATAAGCAACCGAATATATTTTACCCAAAGTTATTCTTCAGGAACAGGAAGAATCAGTTATGTTAGTATTTACTCAGGAACTGGCTCTCCAACTGTAATTGCATCTGGTAAGTGCACTGAAATATGATACAAAGTAATCAGATATTAAACAAAAAAGACCTGCAGCACCTACCACTAGGTCAACAGGTACTTTTATGCTAAAGGTCAAGGTCGACCACTTAGTTAAGATGTCTAATAAAATGCTCTTTTTTCTTCCTCATTTTTTCCTTTTCTGAGATTATTTTATCTTGATCCCTACAAAATGGAAATATAAAACAGAATAGATATTATTCAGTATATAAAATGATACATAATAAATTAAAATTATATGTAGTAAACTAATATAATGGAATAAGGGAGGATTCCTGCTACGTGAAGAATAGCAACCAGAACTTCAATCTATGTGAGGGAAAGGTCTTTGTAACACTGTTGTATACCCAGGTCGGCCTGATTCCCAAGTATTACTACTCCAGGTTTTTAAATGGACAGATTTGCACTGGCATTTCAAAGTGGTCTTTGGTGTAGCCAAATAATAATAGATGAAGAGTGCTGCAGTATCTCAGCTTGATCCTCTTTCAGTATCTGCTCAGTATCTGAGCTTGTGTGTGTTTGCTTGCATGTGCCCAAGACCTGGGGACTCCAGATGGCATAGCCTTTGACTGGATCAACAACAGAGTTTACTACAGTGACTACCTCAATCAGACCATCAGCTCGATGGCTGTGGATGGATCAAACCGCACAGTGATCGCCCGGGTGCCACGGCCAAGAGCCATTGTGTTAGATCCCTGCAGAGGGTATGTGTGGCATTTTGTTTTGACTGCAGGTGAAACTACAGTTTAGACCTTGACAAAGACTGCCAGAGACTTCCTATAACCCCAACCCTTTTTCTGTTGTATTCCTTGAATGCTTCAGAAGAATTCTTGTTTCAGTATCAAAACATTTCCTCAGAGAATGGGGGCATTACTGTATGATACTGTGTTTTTAATTCCATTACCAGTTATACTCTGTTATAATTAAGAAATATAAGAAGGATAATGTGTGGATTCACATAGGAGCTGGAAAAAAATTTCTGAAGTTCACTGCAGTGGACCCCAGTGATCCCTCTAGAAGACTCCCTTTTCAATGCAAGTCAAAATAGAGGAAGAAGATATTTTCCTGTAGTTTTGCAATGCACACTTCAGTGAGGGACACCAGGGTTGAAGTACCACCAAAAGCAGAGTTTGTGAGGTTTGTTTTATGAAAATATAATTATGTTATTGACAGGTATATGTACTGGACTGACTGGAGTTCAAATGCAAAGATTGAACGAGCTACACTCGGAGGAAACTTCAGAACACCCATTGTGAGCACAAACTTGGTATGGCCAAATGGACTTACCCTGGACTATGAAGAACAGCAGCTGTACTGGGCTGATGCAAATCTGTATGTATTGATAACACACTTGTTGGTTTACATTTGGTTAATATTTTAATAGCTCTATTATTTCTTTTCCTCATTTCCTAGCTGGTTTTCAGCATTTCAGTTGGATTTGGTACTTGACATTATAGAATGTTAGGAGTTAATAGCAATGCAATGTCACGTTTTAATATTGATGTGAAACTATTGTGCAATAAGAAGTTATATTATGTCACAGTGTAGATTTTGGTCTCTGCTTTATGCACTTGTACCCACTGTCAGTTTGTTTGTCTTACATGCAATTCAGGACTTGCGTAAGTGTCTTCTCCAACAAATACAATCCCAGTACATATTTTACAGTATTCATTGCTCATGTTTAATGCCTGTCACCTGTGGAATTTGGCCTGATATTCTTGCTGTTGCCTACCAGACAGAGCTCCAGCCTTGAATTTATCCACAGAATTTCTTCCATCAGCAGGAAAGTTTTAAAAAATGGTTTAGTTTTCTAAATGTTCCAATTCACCCATGGTCTCGGAGAAATCACTGCAGCAATCAGACCTGATTCCTCCAGGATAGAAGTTCTTTTTCAGACTTCTTTATTGTAACAGAAGAGTGTTCTCAGTAATGTAATAAATCCCATGGCCTGTGTCTCTATGGACTCTTCTGGGAAGAAGGTGGCTGTTTGGATTTATCTGTATGCAGGAGGGCAAGGGTAATTGGATTTCTATTTTAAGAGGAATTCAGGGTGTCGAATGAAACATACACATTTCTCTTTCAAACTGTAGTTAATGGAGGTAGGGGAGCATAGCAGCACCTGAGATATTGGTGAACACTACTGAAATACTGGATGTCAGTTGCCAGATGAATTAGGGCATGGTTTTTTACATTAGTTAAAAGACTTCTTTCTTTTAAGATATAATCATTTCTTTGTCATTGTAGGCAGAAGATTGAGAGATGCACTCTCACTGGTACAAATCGTGAGGTAATTGTTAGCACTGCTCTGCATCCATTTGCAATGACAGTGTTTGATCAGCACATATATTGGACAGACTGGAACACACGAAGCATTTACAGAGCTAATAAGTATGATGGTTCAGATCAGATTGTAATGATCATGAATCTTCCACAAAGACCAATGGATATTCATGTCTGGGCAAAAAGTAAGCAGCAGCAGTGTATGAACCCTTGCAACCAGTTCAATGGTGGCTGCAGTCACATCTGTGCACCAGGTAAGCTGTTATGCTGGATGAATAAACTATTACTGTTGCTTGTATTAGAGTTTAGACTGTAATAATCCTAGTCATGTGGGGACAGGTGCAGTATTTCTTAGTGTTCACAAATTTTTAATATCGATTTTATTTATAAATGCAGTTAAAATGATTGCTATTTAGGATCATGGTATTTCACCAAAACACCTAGGGGTCCTCTCTGAGTATCCTGGCAAGTGAAAATTATGGGTTTCTCTAACTTAAACCAAAGCATTGCTTTCTGGGGTTTAAACTTTCCTTGGATGACACATGAAGTGAGTGCTGCAGGCTATGCTTACCTTAAGAGTATATGCTCCTACTGTATACTGATCAGATGTTTCTACAAGACATTCTAAAAATTGATGGTTGCTATTTCTTTATTATATGTGTTACAGAGCTGTTTCATGATTTTTGCAAGTTATGATCCTTGACTTTGAAAAAGTCCTTCAGTGCCTGTTTTCATTTGTAGCATCTTAAATACCATTAAAGATCTGTCTTGCCTAAAAATAACTCAAACTCACTAATTTTGAGAAGAGCAGTTTGTCTATTGCAAGAAATTTTGAACACCTGTTTTGATTTTGAGAGATAAAGTCTCAGTGGATATAGCTGTGATATTTGAAAGCATCACATGCCATCTTGCTGCCACTAAAGAGGCATTTGGACAACAAGCAAATACTAAGATACTCCAAACTCTGATCTCAGTTCATCTGAGGAACTCTGAAATAATTTTTGTGGGTTTTAATGGGTTAATGCTTAACTGAGATAAAAGTCTGGCTAAGTCACCACACTACTATCTAAGTAAATAGATCTTACAGGAATTATGAAAATTTCTTTGCCTTTTCCAGTGTTACTCCATTTGTGAACACTTTCATGGAACCCTATATAAAACATCAATGTTAAATTAGTTTCCTTTTTGTTGTGTCCTATTTTTATTTTTTTAAACTGTCAAACATAAATTTAGGTCCAGCTGGTGCAGAATGTCAGTGCCCCTCTGAAGGTCGCTGGTATTTAGCCAATAACAACAAGCACTGTATTGTGGATAATGGTACCAGGTGTGATACTGGTTTCTTCACATGCCTTAATGGACATTGTATCTCTGAGCGGTGGAAATGCGACAATGACAATGATTGTGGTGATGGCAGTGATGAGTTGGAAAGTGTGTGTGGTAAGCATTTAAAGTAACTGATTTAGAAAGTATATTCTGTCTTGCCTGTTCTGTAGTCTCTGTCACTTTTATGGCTTTATCATCATGGATCTTGTGGCTGTAGTTGGAAACGATCCCTTGCTTGCTCACAGATTTGAGGTCTGAAAGACTAGTGGCTTGCTTTAGAGTCCAGAAACAATGTAGTATTGAATTTTTGTCATATATAGCCAATACCTAATTTTTTAATTCAAATATGTATTTTACTTTTCATGCAGTCCGTTTTGCAGCTGTGTTTGCCCTGGCAGGTAAAAATATTGTGATTTTACTTGTTACTTTGTCAGAGAACTTAGATTATATTTTATCCACATTTTTTTTTCTTTTTTATTTTCTGCAGCTTTCCATACTTGTCAGCCAACAGCTTTCACCTGTGGCAATGGGCGATGCGTACCCTATCATTACCGCTGCGATCACTACAATGACTGTGGAGATAACAGTGATGAGCTTGGCTGCTTGTTCCGAACCTGTGACTCCCACACAGAATTTACTTGCAATAATGGAAGGTGTATATCCCTTCAGTATGTCTGCAATGGAGTAAACAACTGTTATGACAATGGCACATCAGATGAGAGGAATTGTCGTAAGTTGAGCCTTAGTACCTAGTGCCTATTTGTGTCTGACTCTCTAGACAAAGGAGGAGGGAAATTTGGTTTTATGTGAAGAAATCTGACAAAATCAGCAAGAAGGACAAAAGTTTTTAAAATTTACATTACAGGTACTGTTTAGTGCTATTTGAAGCAAATAGAGTTGCTAAATCATGTTCTGGAACACCCTATTATTACATAATAAATGTTGCTTTAAGTAGTCTGCCTTGAAGCAACAAATGCTCATGCAGTATGTAATGTTAATTTTTGTGAGTAATCCCATGCATTTCAAAAAGATTACTTCAGATAACTTGGATTCAGGGTTTATGTTTTTGCAGGATTAGTCTGGATCAGGATTAGGAATTTGACAATGGCTATTTACTTTGTGTCATGCTGTATTAATTATACCATATAAAATAATCAGGAGTGTATATTGTGATCCCATAATGGCACAGTCTAAAGTTATATGCCTTAAAAAAGTTATCAGTTATGTTTGTTCTCTTTAGGATGTAAACTGTGATTAGTTCAATATCGGCTACTTTCGCAGTTCATGAAAATAACAGCATAACAGTTTAAAAATAGCTCTAAGGACCTTTTTCTTTTTCCTCCCTCTTAAAGCGGAGCGTACGTGCCAGTCTGGTTTTACAAAATGTCAAAGCACAAATATTTGCATTCCTCGAACCTACCTGTGTGATGGTGACAATGATTGTGGAGATATGAGTGATGAGAGTCCTACTCACTGTGGTAAGTTAAGAGAGTTAAGAAGGCCTTTGTTACTTCTCTGATATTTCTGTAATTTATTCCACTGCTCTTTTCTTTTAATGTAACTCCAACTGTTCTCAAAACATCTACTTTTGCAATACTGAATTTATATATGCATGATGCTCTTAGCTTCTAATTATCTAAATAATGCTTTTATCTAATAAAAAATATGGTACGTTTTAGAAGAATTTTAAGATAGCATTTGAGGATTGTTTCTTTTGATTATTTTGGTTTGTATTTTTCATTGTTTTACAAGGTGTTTGGCACTTAAGTATTATAGAGAGCTGTCTTTTTCTGTAACTTTAACATTAGAATATTTTTCCTTTTAACCAAATGAATTTGTCTATGCTCTCAAATTTCTTTTAGCTCTTTCATGTAGTTATGTATGCCTTAGCATATGATTCGTTGTTCATTGTAGCTTCCAGTTAGCATATGGAAGTGCCTGGTTTTCAATCAGCCTGAATTACAAACCAGATTAACTCTGCTAGGACATTTTTATTAGGTAGAAGTTAGGTAGTACTTTTCCCATATAAAATATTATGGATCAATTTGTAAAACATAATGGATATTTTCAAGTTGTGATTTAGTATTGCCTGTGTAGATAATTTTTGCTTTCACTATTTTTTCTAAAGGTATGTGCCTTGAACTAACTATGCCACAGTTTTTCTAAAATATGAGTTCAATTTTTGTAGCCAGAACATGGCCACTTTTATCTATGGACACCAATGTGTCAAGAATATGTGGCTATAGTGGGCCTTGTTCTGCTTGTGAAAGGTGTCCTTTGTCCCTTCTACTGTTTATGTCCCTGCTGAATTACATAAATTGAGAAGTGGTGAAGGGCATGGAAGAGGGAGGGAGAGCATGAGAGATGAAAGAAACACCAAGATGATAATGATCAATAGTTAACAGTCTTTGATTTCCATCTTTAAAGGCACAGGGAAGAGCAAGTTAAAGGCCAGACTTACTCATTCTGGTACTTTGAAACCATCAGAGGGTACAGGAAAGTATTTGTAACTACTGAAGAAATGGTCAAAACCCCTCATACATGCCAGGTTCAAGGGGCTCGGCTGAAGTGCAGAGAGTACTTGCAGCAAGCTAAGATGGAACTACTCAGTATTATGGTTTGTTCTTCACTGTCATTAAGGGAAGATTCCTACCAGCAAGTGAAGAAAAATTGGTAGGAGGAAAATTCTCTACCATGAGATATGATTTTCTTAGTGCACATTTTGATTTCCTGTGAAGCACTGAGTTATGCCTGGTTTGAGCACTGGAGAAATAAGTATACTGGAATGTGGTCATTTTCCTGTGCACTAATCTCAAGTATAAATGTAGAGCATATGTACAGTTGCTGCATGCAAGCCTATTTCCAGGGCAAATTCTGTCTACTTACTAGTTGATACATATGCCCAGGGAGAAAATCAAGCCCATTTCTTTGCAAACAAATAACAAGCTAGTTTGTACAATGAAGTCTTTCCTGAGAGGCTGAGAAAAGACATCCTTCCTAGCATAACTTTTTCTCTTTCTTTTTTGGGGACTGTAATATTTTTTGCATAACATGGACTCAAAAGCAACTTAAAACAAGTTGGAAAGGTAGCAGAAAAAAAAGAAGTCATGCATAGGTTTTTTCTTCCAGTCTCTCTGACTTGCACGAATAGTGAATTTCGTTGTACATCGGGACGTTGTATACCTGCTCATTGGTACTGTGATCAAGGAATAGACTGTGCTGATGGCTCTGATGAACCTGCCTCTTGTGGTAAGTCTGCACTCAGAAGATACAACATGATGGGTTATGGCAAAGCAGTAGTTTGTCTTATAGGCAGGAGCTTTAATCCAGACTAGGTGGGAAAGAAATATCTTCTGGGTTTTATTCACTCTCTCTAATTTGAATCACGGAGTAATATGAGTTTTAAATACTTAAAGCTGTGTATGGAATATGAAGGTTTTAGTTGCAAGAACTGATTGCTTGTAATGTGATTACTCTTAATGTATAACCTGCTATCTCTATAAGACTATGATGGTAGTGAATCAAATGGCAAAAAATAGCAAGTATTTTGGTATTGTTTTGCATGTAAAAGCAGATGTCATGCTGTACAGAAAGTGTGCATGCAGCATTACATTTGGGGAAAAAGGGAATGTGGGATGCAGAGGGGAGCAGTGTTGACACGGTGTATGGGTATCATAGTGTTACAGTAAACAAATCCTGTATGTACAATAGAAACTGATGGGAATAAGCAGAGGAGTAGGGTAGGACATGAAAAAAAGGGCAGTGATCTCCAGGGAAGAAGAGAAGGAGCTAACTGAAGTCACTGACAATTGATATTATGCCATAGCTATTATTCTCACTGTAAAACTAAGAATAACACAAGGCAAGATTCTTCTATGGTTTCAGCAGGGCTGGTAGCTCACTTTGCACATTACTGGAGTCACACCTTTAGCCTAAGAAAATGTTTTACATCTTATACATTAACTATTTTACAATTAAGCTTCGATTTTACATTTCACTGTCATAAGCTTCTCCCTGAAAGTCCTCAGTAGATTTCATGGCTGCGCAGGTTAGTTTAACAAGCGTAGTGATTTGTGTTCATTTTTAAGTGCCCCAAATGAGGACTTGTTCAAGCGACCAGTTCAGATGTGATGATGGCAGATGTATCCCAGCAACATGGATCTGTGATGGTGATAATGACTGTGGGGATATGAGCGATGAGGATCAAAGACATAATTGTGGTAGGTGGTTAATGCAAGTAGATACTGCACTTTGTCCTGCAGGTATTTTTTAGAAAACAACCAACCCCAAACTCTCAGCCAATTTTTCTACCCCATAAAGGTGCATATTAAGCATGAAGTACAATCTTCCTATACCTTCATTTTCATGATATTGAATCGAAATTGAATATTTTACTGGTAAAAAAAACCCCAACAAAACATTGTTCTAATTTTGCAATTATTCTTTGAATTGTTGAGTTGAAACGGAGATATAGTTAACCTGGGTTGTGCGTATGATCTGGGCAGCGAGAGCAGCTTCAGTGCAGATGCTCCCTAGTGATCATGCACTGCATCTTGTGCATATTAATAACCACATATTTGTGGCTTAATATCTTTAAAAACTAGTGAACAAAATAAGCATGTCTGTTCAGAGGGTGAACAAAGGGGAGGAGGTTCACCAAGACTGGTCCTGCTTCTTGATTCTTTTGAGAACAGCTGGTTATACTTGTAGCCCTTGCCCTTATTAACTGTAATATTGCTACCTGTGCTTGCTTCCTGGAGAATACCTTGAACAAAATGGGGAATACAGGCTGTTCAGGTCCCAGAAAATCTGGCTAAAAAAGCTTATTTGAGAATCCAGTAAGATGCAGATTTCCATGTGTCAGCATTGCCTAAGGAATGCTTTGGCTCCCAGTCAGCCTCCACAAAGAGCAATGTGCAGTTTTGTACTTGAGAAGGTGCAGAGTATCTATCTCTGCATGTACAGTAGGATAGCTCTATTGTGCCTCTGTTGTGGATTATGGGTGGATATCCAGTCTGTTTGTGTGGGTGGTGGAGGAGGGTGCCACATACACAGAGAATGACTTGGTTAATGAATGTGCTTTTCCTTCAGCAAACCGCAACTGCACAGCAGCAGAGTTCACTTGTGCCAACAATCGACCCCCACTCAGGAGATGCATTCCTCGGGCATGGGTCTGTGATGGTGATGCTGACTGCAGTGATGCTCTTGATGAACACCAGAACTGCACACGAAGATCTTGCACAGAAAATGAGTTTACCTGTAGTAATGGCTTGTGCATCCGTAACACGTACAGGTTTGTAACTACCCAAGCAGCTGTAGAAATGCTCAAAATTGCTTATCATGAAGGAGCTAATTCAACCTTTCTTTTCATACCATTTAGTTGTAATTAGATCTACATATTGTAATGGAATTGTTTACCTGCTTGGCATTTGTGCATTAGCTTTGACTTGAAAATGCACTAGAATTTTCTGTTAATATTCCCATTGCTCACCATTAGCATTTAATGCTTCTTATTGTCACTAGTAACCTCTCCTGGGGTGATTCTGTCTAGTCTGTAATGCACATGAGGAATATTAGCAGGACTCACAGGATCAGACTATAGAATATGACCCCAGTTTCTGCAAGTCTGTTCTATTGGAGCCTAAAACACCGACCTTCTTTGGAAATTGGAAGAGTGTATCTATCCATCTGCCCTGAAGGCAGTGGTTGCCTTCTTATATTTGAAGAGAGTGTTGATTCTTCTTCAGGTGTGATAGGCGGAATGACTGTGGTGACAGCAGTGATGAAAGAGGATGCATCTATGAACCGTGTCAACAGCACCAGTTTACTTGTCAGAATGGGCGCTGCATTTCCAAAGCTTATATCTGTGATGGAGATAATGACTGTGGTGATGAATCTGATGAGCTGGAACACCTCTGTAGTACACCAGAAGCGACCTGCTCTCCCCATCATTTTAAATGTGACAATGGAAACTGCATTGAGCTGGTTAAAGTCTGCAATCGGTTGGATGATTGCTTAGATAACAGTGATGAAAAAGGATGTGGTATGTATAGATTTATTTGTACTGTCTAATTTAAAAATCTTGGGCACCTTTGAAAAAATACACTCTTAAGACAATTCCTTAATTCCAATTATATATATTCCATGGCTGTTCGTTAGAAATTAAAATTATAAGAAATGTAACTTCTAATTTTTTTTGCTTTAATTAAGTCATACTTATCATGTGCTGCTTTAACTGACTGTGTCAATAAGCTAATGATATAAACAAAATGTATTTCATACATTGTTATGTATTGCCCTTGCGTTTCCAAAATATGCCATAGTCCATACTTTGCACTTAGTGTTTTGTGACAGACTTCAGAGGTGGTAGAATAATTTTATATTAGATTATGTTGTTTTCTTTTTTCCTTTATTACAGCAGCCCACATCCACATTCAGCATTTTCAGGGGGTTGCAAGGAGAGAGAGACAAAGTGCATTGGAAAATGACTGCACTATTACTCTGCTAGCTGGCTCCTTGAATAGAACTCCTTTCCTTCCCCAGGTGTAAATGAATGCAGTGACCCTTCAATCAGTGGATGTGATCATGACTGTACAGACACACAGACAAGTTTCTACTGTTCTTGTCATCCCGGATACAAACTTATGTCTGATAAACGGACTTGTGATGATATTGATGAGTGCAATGAAACTCCATCAGTATGTAGCCAGATTTGTGAGAACACAGCTGGCTCCTACATCTGTAAGTGTGCCCCAGGCTATATCCGGGAGCCTGATGGAAAAAGTTGCCGGCAAAATAGTAATATCTCCCCATACCTTATTTTTAGCAACCGTTACTATCTGAGAAATCTCACAGCAGATGGCCAGTCTTACTCTCTCATTTTGCAAGGACTGAGAAATGTGGTGGCACTGGACTTTGACAGGGTGGAAAAGAGGTTATACTGGATTGATGTGGGGAGGAATGTCATTGAAAGAATGTTCCTAAATGGGACAAATAAGGAGGCAGTGATAAGTGATGATGTGCCCAACGGGGAAGGTATCGCTGTTGACTGGGTTGGCAGGTAAGAAAATACATTTTTTGTCTCTCTGGGCTACTGAAGAAATGATGTGCGAAGTTTATCTTAAAGGCTTTCCTCCACTCCATATGAAATTCCTGATGAGTAGTGAAATAGTTTGGTTTGTGGATGCAGTGTTATACAACTGCTCTGAAATTGTTTATCAGCATCTGATACATAACACTTAAATTACTCTCATATGTAGTGTACTGAGGTGCCGTCAGACTTGCTTTCTCACCAATTGTTTGATAGCAGTTGTTGGGATTGGCGTGCAGGTTTCACTCTGCATAAACAAGATATTGTAAAAGATAACTAGATTCCAGTGAAGTAATAGTAAGCCTTAAAGAAATTTAGCTTCTGTACCAATGTGAAGAGCCTGTGTCTTTTGCTCTTGAAAAATGCACCTTTAACTGAAACACTCTAACAACATGATCCACATAATTTTCTGTCAGGAGGCCAGCATATGGGTGAGGTAATTGGAAAACACCTCTCATTATGGTAAATTTTTAATTGCCTGCTGTGTTTCAAAAAGTAGTCTGATTTAATGCCACAGAACCTCTGTTGTTATGTGGTGGCCACCTTGACAGTGGTCTTGCTGTGTTTCATCTTGCTTTCCAAGTGCAGTAATATAAGTATGAAAGGTTTAAATAACATGGATTAGACTGTAAACCAACAAGAATTGTTAAAAAAGTCACTTTTGGAACTTATGTGAGAGTGTTTATATTAATATGTCCATATAATAGTTTTTATTTTAAGCCACTTTGTCTCTAAACCTAGTGATAATTAACGTTGCCAGCATCCCCAAATGCTTTATGATTCATGGAGAGGTGATTAAGCAAAAGGCAAATTTTAGCTGAACTGGTCCTACTGCTTCATTTCTAATACAGCTTTTGAATTATTTCAGCTACCAATAGTTATGTCTTAAGTCAGTTCTTGTTTAGGTCTTCCAGGCAGGCTGAAGGACAGTATAATGGTTGAATGTTCCTGCTTGTTTTCAGTGCAGAGAGAGAATTAAAGGATGCCATGAGATGCAGGTTGGAGAAGACTATTTTCTCCTACCTGGTGGGAATGGTACTACTTAGGGTGGTGTAGGCAGAATTATATCGGTCAGGCTATTTCTGGAATGACACTGTGGATGCTGGAGCTGACCAACTCTGCAGAGAATTTCAAAGTATCCTGCTGTAGTTATAATTGAATTTAGTGCTTTGCTTTGATGCTTTTAAAAAATCATTGCTTCTGCTTGTATGATTTCTTGGCTTATAGCTGTGTGTAATTAAAAGGTAAAGTAATAGAAGTGTTAGAAAATCCTAGGTGAAGTTTAAATTAGAGTGCCAAACTACTTGGGACTTCTACCTGTTTGATGAGAGCAGAGGTGGCAGCATGGAACAGTTGGGGATTCTCTACAATGCCTTGCAGCTCTGGTCACAGTCCATTGTACTGCATGTCTGTTTTCCTGCTCCTGGCCATTGTTGGTAGGACAGAAAGGGAAGAAGGGTTTAGGAATTTGTAGGCAAATGGCATATTATTATTCAACTGAGCACCTGCAAGTTTGAATTTGGCACCACTGATTGTGGTTACAAGAAAAACAGAAGTGAAGAGGACAGCCTGGAGCATGGTGTAGAAGAGATATCAATGAAGTATGTGTTCCTTTACAGTGGATACATTGCTTCTAGGAGAAAAAAAGCTAAAGATGCTGTGAAGCAAAATAACGGGGAAAATAATATTTAATAAATTAACTTTAAACTATTTCAGAAAATTGTACTGGGTAGATGCCTACCGAGATTGTCTCTATGTCTCTGAACTTGATGGACGATTCCGGAAAAAACTGCTGGATCGGTGTGTGGATGCCAACAATACTTTCTGCTTTCAGTATCCCAGAGCAATTGTTGTTCATCCAAAATACGGGTATGACCTTCCAAGAGTCCTTTTCCTTTCTGTTGCAAGTAATCTTGCACTATTCTGAAAATCTGTAGTAAATTTGAGCTGCTTGCATTTAGATTTCTGTGGTGTCAGTACTTAGTTGCAGCTTAATAGTAGCTTGCCTGTTGTGGGTGTATATACATGGCTGCCAGCTACCATTGAAAGTGGAATTTGGTTCCATGTGGACCAGAAAGATCTGGTTGCAAGGCTAAAAAGGTGGATAGAAGTGTGTATGGTTTGGTAGATGTTGGGGCTGACTGAATTAAATTGTGATTGCACAGTGGTCTGCTGTAGCAGTTAATCTAAGAAATACATTAGCTTTCTTCTTCCTCAGTCTCTGCTTTAGTTCTGTGGCAGGAAATACTGTATTTGAGGCGTGGCTTGTAGTATTTCCTTCAACAATCCTAACTCTGAGTATTCATTTGAACAGACAGATTTACTGGACAGACTGGGCAGATCGAGCCTATATTGGACGAGCTGGCATGGATGGCAAGGAGAAGACTGTGATCATCTCTACGAAGTTAGAGTGGCCTAATGGACTTACCATAGATTACACCAACGACAAGCTCTACTGGGCAGATGCCCATCTAAATTATATTGAGTATGTACACAGAAAATATTAAAACAACTGAATGATTGCTCGTGTCAGATTGTGGTGGGAGAATTTATAGGTGCTGTAAAAAAAATACGTACTTCTGTCCACTGACTCTATAGAGAACTGGAGTCAAAATGTCTGGAGTAGTAGATGATATGGATCATTAGATGACACAGTAACCAAGTTGCTACATTCACTGAAAATTGTCCAAAAATTACAGTGAAAAGATTCACACTGTACTAAAATATGCAACTTCTCTATATCTAGATGTACAACCTGAACCAAAGCAAAATTGACAAATAAGTCCCTATTTTTTGATTCTCTTGTTTCTGCTTATAGATAAGAATTGAGCTGTAACTAAACTAGTTATGTGCTAAGTTGTATACAAACCTTTAGAAGATGTCTGAATGTCCATAAGTCTGATATGGAATTTCCTCTTGGCAAATGGGATTCTTTTGTCAATCAAGAAAAATCTATACATTGCTTCTAGTACTAGAAAATTCCCACCTAAATAGCAGTAAAAATGAGTAATAATTATCTGACTATTTCAATGAATTTGAAACTCAGAATACTGAAATATTTTTAAACCAACAACTTGTATTTATGTTAGTGTTCATATTTGTATCCATATTTACATGCACATTTAGATTTATATTTGTATTTACTTCTATTCTTTACAATAATTTTTCTGGCAGCCTTTTCTATGATAAAGTATTAAAGATATCTTTTTAAAATGTAAGTTAATTATTTTTATGTTTCTCTCTCTCTCCTCTTTTCTATTTCATAATTTCCCCGTATATGGGGAAAGTGATAGAAAAAATGTAAAATCTTGTCAAAGATAGCTCAGCAAAGAAAGCTCAAAATCAGAAAGACATGTAAAATTCAGGAATATAGGAGGCCTTTTATTGTCTTCTGTGTTTCATTATTAGCAGTCTGAATCATCTAGGCGAGCTAGTCTCTTTTGTGACAAAAATAACTCTGATAAGGCAATAAATGTGCAAAATTTCATTACTCTAGCTAATGTACTTCTGTGGGAAGACTATACATTTCAATAGATGTTACTCTATTCCATTTATTTCCCTGAAATAGCCTGTTTTAGTTTCCTACATATACGAAAATGAATTCACTAAGGATGGTGATGTGTCTTCAGGGCGTAAAGAAGCTGCAATTCTATATTGTACATTTCTGGTCACTAATAATGAACAAGCATAAGCATACGTGATACGTGAAGAGAAAAGATGGAAAGAAGTTCTAGCATTTATCTGAATGTTTTGCACAATTTTTTCTTTGTGGAGGTACTCTGACCTGGATGGACATCATCGTCACACAGTGTATGATGGGACTCTACCTCATCCATTTGCAATAACAATTTTTGAAGACACAATATATTGGACTGACTGGAACACAAGGACAGTTGAAAAAGGAAATAAATATGATGGATCAGAAAGGACTGTTCTTGTCAATACCACGCACAGACCATTTGACATCCATGTTTACCATCCATACAGACAACCATTTGGTGAGAAAACAGAATTAGATTTGCATTTAGAGGGTCAGCTGTTATTTGGGGACTAGTTGTAAAGGACCCTGAGTGCATTCAGCTTTTGCCGTTGCTGAGTGGAATAAAATGCACAGACTAAATGTAGGTATATAGTTTACATTTATAAATTGCCCTTTCTTTGAAAAGCAATGACTTGTAATGCATAATTTTAAATTAGTTTCTAAAACATCATGGCTTGATAGCATAGATTGTGTGTATATGAAATGACATATTTCTCTCATGAAATGCCTACTTATCTAGGTTTTGGCTTTCAACCTCTTATATTTAAGATTTCAAAACAGTGTTAGAGGATTCTAACGTAGGTTGAAACCTTTGTGTTCTGGAATTTACAAAGTATGTTAATATTTATTCTTCTGTTTTACCAGTTAATAATCCTTGTGGCACCAATAATGGTGGTTGTTCCCATCTCTGCCTAATAAAAGCTGGTGGTCAGGGGTTTTCCTGTGAATGTCCAGATAACTTCATGGTCATACAGTTTGGCAATACAGCCCACTGCCTTCCAATGTGCTCTAGCACCCAGTTTCTCTGTGCAGACACTGAGAGGTAAGTCACCATTCATTTTTCCATGTGTTTTTAAGGATATATTTTACAGTTTAGTTTGTTCAAAAGGACAGGAAATCAGGGCTTCCTTCTGTTGTCATGATGAGTTTGTTCAAAAGGACAGGAAATTAGGGCTTCCTTCTGTTCTCATGATGAGTTCATTACATGCTTGCAGAAAGAAAACCAGGAAAAGAGAGGAACACAGGCTTTCATTTTGGATAAGTACTTCTACTCTGGTTTCTTAAATAATACTTTTTTACTTTTCTTTCTGTTATAGGCGTTGCTGATGTAGTAAAATTTGGGTTGTCAGAAGCATGTACCTTCAGAAACCATTTCTTGTTGAATTCTCAAACCTGGAATTTTTTTTTTTTAAATATTTTACAATGTTTTTGTTTCTGTCAAATATATGCTGTCTGCTAGTGGCCCAGGAAAGCCATTTAGCTGATATGAGGGCACATTTCTAACCCCTTAGTTACTGAGACAGTAGTAGAGAGAGAGGAATGGTGATATAAGAGCTCTTGTACTGATGTATTACCCTGGAGTCTATGAGGCAGTTGTGCATATTGGGTTGCCTTTTGAAGCAGTGTTATAATGATAATCCCTAGTGAAATTTTTGTGCTAAAGTTTGAGTGAATTATTGAAATATTACCTCATTAAATGATTGATCTTAAAAATATTGGCGAGGATTACCACAAATAAGCATAAAAATTACATCTTTTTTTATTTTCTGTGGACTTCCTTCTAGAGATCCACCAATATAATCTGTTTCTGGTAACAGTATTCTGGTGTATGTTAGTAGCATTTGACACATGAAATAGAAGACATAAAATTCAAGATGTTTTGGATTTTTCAAGAAATATCACTAAGACAAGACTGTCTTTTGTGCTGCAAAATAATGGTTGTACATGTGTAAAGCCATATCCTCAACACTGTTTTCTCTTTGTAGGTGTATACCCATCTGGTGGAAATGTGACGGGCAGAGGGACTGCCGAGATGGCTCTGATGAGCCCCCAACCTGCCCGCACCGGTACTGTCCTGTGGGGCAGTTCCAGTGTAATGATGGCAACTGCACAAGTTCACATTTCCTGTGCAATACCCAGCCAGATTGCCGTGACAGATCAGACGAAGATCCTGTACTTTGTGGTATGTTCCAACAAATAAATTAAAGTGTTTTGCCCCTATAAAACATGTAATCAACATATAAATTTCATAATCACTATCCCTTTTTCAAAGATAAAAAGGTGAGATAGACAGATGCAGTCTTTTCTAGTCTTGCACCTGCTGGAGCAATTCACCTCAGTGCAAGCAGGGTAAAGGAGAGCAAAAATGTACTGTATCAAAACATAAACAGTTTCTATACCTTCAAGACAGATTTACACTGACCTAAATTACCATTTGAGGTATAAAATGTTAGAAACAGGACTCACTTTGTTTTGCTCTGAGTAAAGCCATGGTGATTATGAAGAATCTAAGGCCTAATCTAAGACCTGACCTAATGCCCAGGTCAGTCTAACAGATGGCTAATTTTCCCACTATTCTACTTTGTGTGATGGGACAAAATTATTACATCCTCTGCATTGCACAAAATCCAGTTCATGTGGGAAGATTTATTTTGGAGAGCAGTTTGTGATAGCAGTCTTATAGAAACGTAGCATTTGGAATATGCTTGTGGAATAATGTTATCTCCTTAAAAACCTATTCTATTCCACATACTTATGTCTAATTTTAAAAAGCATATCATTTGTTCTCTTTTTGTAAATAATGTAGTTCTGGCAGTTGCAATAAGTAATATAAAGCAAAGGGGAAAGCAGTGTGGTTATATAACTGATAGTGTCATTGCCCTCCATTCCAACATGGTTCTAACAATGACAGAATTAAATGAAATGCCAATTTTAACTGAGTTTCAAATAGCTAAGATCTTAAGTGTGCCACAGGGAAATTTAAAAGTAGAAATATGGCAGCTATGCTGGGTACAGCATAACATACTGGGTACAATAAAAATCAGTTTAGGTCTATGTAATTCCTTTTACTCATCATCTCGTGCATGGTAACAGAATTCCTTGGTCTAGAACATCAGTGCAAATTATAATACACTGTTTTCTCTTGAACAGTTTGCAGTGTATGTAAAAGAGTAGAGAGTAGAGTATGTCAACAAATTCTGGAAGTAGAGATAAGTTTTACCTTCTGTTTTCAGAGCTACCCCAGTTTGCCAGCACTGCTGATATCACCTTTCAGTGCTTTGCCCTGTGGGAATAGAGGCTGTATTTTTGTAGGCTGTGCAGCTGATATTAGCATGGTCTTCTCCTATGTTTTCTGTCATGTTCATTCATAGAGAAACAGGCTCACCAGGCAATACACACGTAAGCTGACAGCATGGCCAGAGCCAAAATGCCACTTAGCTCCTCTGTGAAGTGAGTGGGAGACCCTCAGTCATGTTGAATGCTGGGTTTACTTCCCTCTGCTTTAGGAGAAGGTAGTATATGTCTTGCTCCTAGAAAACTGTAGAGCCTTAGTGAACTTGTCTGAAGATACTTGGGGAAAATGTGACATGTGATGTTAGAAATGTGTACCTTAATTGCTTTACCTGGGCAAGTATATGTGACATTTTAAATTTCTTTCTGGCTTTGTTTTTAACTGTTGGTATAAACATAAGGGCTCAATTGATGTAACAGCAGCAGATCATTTCTATCAGTTTCAGTATCCTAACAGCTGATCTGTATTCTTTCAGCTAATCACCAGTGTGAAACTCATCAGTGGCAGTGTGCCAACAAACGATGTATCCCAGAAGCCTGGCAGTGTGACAGAGAGGATGACTGTGGTGACAACTCGGATGAAGACAGTGCTCACTGTGCCAGTAGAACCTGTCCCCCAGGCCAGTTTAAATGTGACAATGGCCGCTGTATCCCACAGTCCTGGAAGTGTGATGTGGATGATGATTGTGGTGATAACTCTGATGAGCCATTCCATGAATGCAGTAAGCACACAGCTGTAGTAAAATGCCTACATTAAAGTGCACTTAAATCAGAGTGAACCACGTAACTTAATTTTCCCGAGATTGAAAGTTTATTGGAAAGGAGTATTTTCTGCAAGCTAATTGCATTCGTGTAGTAAAGAGTGTTAGAAAACATAGAGACTATGTGATAATTTACTATTTACTTATTCTTGAAGGGGAGAAAGCCTATTTATGCTGGTCAGATTATCAGAAACTGACAGCACCTCACTCTGACTTTCTTGATGCTAGGATTTTTCTGTATGTTCTAGTATGCCTCTCTGAACCAATGGGCATCTTCCAGACCTTGTAACCAAGTTTTGCCATCTGAGGACAAGCTGCCTCCTCTGGCTCCCATGTCTAGGGCTATTACCAGTGTCACCATCTCTGAATAGTTTAGGGAAAAACACAATGAGTGTGATTTGATCCTGTGATGGGTTTGTAGCATATGCAGAATACAAGCAGCATAGCCTGGAAAAGATAGTAAAATCAGATACATTTAATGCTTTCTCTTTTACAACACTGAAATTAGCAGATAGCTCTTTTTAGTCAAAATAATTGACTGTAAGTTATAATAGGTTAGGAGATGCAGAAAAGCAAGGAGGATAATTAATGGCTAAGTAACACAATTAATTTTGACAACTGCCTCTTTCAGTGGGACCTGCTTATCGATGTGACAATCACACACAATTCAGCTGTAGAACCAACTACCGTTGTGTACCATTGTGGGCAGTGTGCAATGGGAATGATGACTGTAGAGACAACAGTGATGAGCAAGGCTGTGGTAAGCTTGGGGAAGGTCATTTCAACATAACTTTGTGCCTAGACTATTTCCCCAATTTGCAAACACACAGATTTTCTGAAAGCCTTCAGTAATAATGTACATGGGCAACGACTGTGCTAAAGTGTGCTGTTTTGTTGGTGAACTGTCCACACTTTAGAGGAGATGACTTGCAGTCCTTCTGGAGATTTCCGTTGTGACAATCATCGATGTATCCCGCTGCGCTGGAAGTGTGATGGAGATGATGACTGTGGAGATAACTCTGATGAGCATAACTGCAGTGAGTTCTTGTTTTGTTTGTAATTATATAGTCCCACTCTTGACTTAAATATCCTTCTATTTTTTATGAGAACATGGCAGACATCTCTCAAATGCAACCCTTCTTTGTTTTATATGGTAGTCTCTCCTTTATTTGCTCAAATACCACACTGATATCACAAGGCTGCATTCTGGTTACATAAAAACACTGATCAATCCAGTCATCACAATAACACAAATTCCTGTTTTCCACTAAGAAGTGAAAATGTGCAAATGTGCAAATGTATAGTTTCTTAAACAATAATAGTGGATCTTTTTTCTCTGATTTGAATTAAAAGCTTCTGTATGATTCTGTGTTGAAACAAAGTCTGCAGTGATTTTCCTTTTTTTTTTATGTCAAGAGGGACATGGAATATCTACCCTATTTAAAGAATACTTGGGGTAATGATGTTTTAACATAATTTAATTTTAAAGATTTTACCTCATTATCTGCCCACATTACTTTTGTCTGGTTCAATGAGACAGGTGTGGATGTTTAACTCTGCATCTGGGAAACTTTTCATATTTGTACATTGATTTTAAATGAAGGGCCTCGTGAGTGCACAGAAAGTGAATACCGTTGTGACAATCTGCGCTGCATTCCTTCCCGGTGGATCTGCGACCACGATGACGACTGTGAAGACAATTCAGATGAACGTGACTGTGGTGTGTATTATCTGAATGCTACCTCTTACATGTTCATACTGTTGTTTCCAATGTGATAAATTATTCTGCAAAATTATCTTTTATGGGAAGCATCTTTAAAGAAGTAGTGTTTACTCTGTCATGTTAGTCACTCCATCAAAAGTAGAGAATCCCACAGTTTTAGTAGTTTGGGATTTTCCAGTGTTCAACCCTAAATTGTTCTCAAAATGTAATAAGTTCAGCTGTCTTTGAACAATAAGAGATTTCAACAGTTACTTCTGAATCTTTTCAGAGCTGAGAACCTGCCACCCAGGTTATTTCCAGTGTGATAGTGGACACTGTGTTGCAGAGCGCTTCAGATGTGATGGAAATGCAGACTGCCTTGATTTCTCTGATGAAGCAACTTGTCGTGAGTTATAAGCTTTGCAATTGGTGCTCATTGTGCTCACTTTCAGAAAGATTTGTACTTTTCCCTATTTTTAGGTGAGATGACTCCTTAGGGATATGGAATTCTTCAACGCTCAGTGATTATAGTAAAAATTCAAGATTCACATAATATTTTGAATTAGGGGTTTAATATAATAATGGGTTGCCACCTCTTACACAGGTTGTAAACACATTCTTAATGGTAGGAAATGAATGTGTTTACCAAGTCCAGGAAAGATACACATGTGATTGAATTAAAATTTTTCACTATCCCATGAATACTGCAAGATCCAAACTGTTTAACTGTTTCAGTTGTACCAAATTCTAACAAGGTTTTGTAATGAGATGGTTTTTTATAATACTCAAAGTAGTATAAAGTGTCCTAAAGTATCAGTGAACCCAAGGAAATAATATACTTTTCCATTTCTGTTTTCCTTTGGTATATTGATCTACTGATTTTTTTACTGAAAAAAGTATCTGTAGCTTGCCTGTATCTACAGCTGCAGCTGTTTACCCAGAAAGTATTGTTCCCAGCTGGAATGAAAATATTTCCTCTGTGCTCTATCTGCATTGATTGGCATCAGCTTTTTGGGTGATACTGATGTGTTGGTTCTGACTTCCAAGTTTCCATGATTTTAGGCTTCAGTACTTGGGAGAATTCTTTTCTCTTCATGTTGGTATCAGGGCAGTTCTGTACATCTTTCCATGTACTTAATTTTAACACCTGTGCTTTAAGTAAGAAAGGGCATCTGCACAGTACTATCTTTATTTTTCTGATGGTTACCACATCCTGCGACATACATGGCAGCAGCTGTCTTTCAGAACCTGAGTTACAAAACATTTGGCCATTCTTAAATGGAGGATAAAATGTATGAGAAGCCATTGAAAAGGCAAGGGTATGGTTTATTTATATAGGTTGGTAGAATAATATTTTTGCTTTTTCATTTATTTAGTTAAGTTTCTTTCACAGCTTTTACAGAATATGAGTGGGGGTTTTTTGCTATATCAACATAAGTACTTTTGGAATTACATAACTTATGTGCTTCTTCAATCATTCCTGTTTGGTGCCAGTGAGATTAATTATCTTTTTTATTGAATTAGATTTGTCAATAACAAATTAAAGTAGCATTTGTTAAATTAATTTGTTTATGTTCAAAAGCTTGTATAATGTAAGTTGTTTCACTATTCATTTAAAACTGAATTAATTATTTGTAGCTGCAAAGAAGTCTTTAGTCCTTGCAGCCTGTTGTTGCTGTACATCTTTGAAGCACCTCATATAGTATCTCCTATTGTGGAGAGAAGTGGTTTTTAAAAGTAATACGGAGTTGGACTGAATATTTTTCGTGAAAACATAAAATTTTTATTGTAAATGAAAATGTAATAATTTTCTTTTTTCAGCAACACGGTATCCTAATGGTACATACTGTCCACCCATGCTGTTTGAATGCAAAAACCATGTCTGTATTCAGCCATACTGGAAATGTGATGGGGATAATGATTGTGGAGATGACTCTGATGAAGAACTTCACCTTTGCTGTAAGAGAGAGGAATTATATTAAAATGAACAATATGCTTCATCTCTACATATAATGGATCAATTAGAAAATAAATTGTAATATTTGGGATGAGTGCTAAGAATTTTGCTTTACATGCAAGTTCACTTCGTTCTGACAGTATTTCTCACTGCTTTGCAGATGGATATGTACTTATGAAAGTAGAGAGAAGCATGTCAGAGATAAAGTCACTATTTCACGTTTTTGAAGTTGGTTATCAAAAATAAGAACGTCAGTTTGAAATGAAAGATTAATTCAGATAATGGATATTGTCACAGGTGCTGAACTTTCAAAGCTATTAGTGTTGTCAGGACATCTTTGTAAATATAGCTGAGAAGTCCTGACTTGAGGTCTAGTAATTACGTGTTGGAGGTGCTACTTAAACTGGTTTTGTCAGTTATACACTTAAATAACATGTTGGATTTCCAGTCAATTACTTCATAAACAAACATAGAAACCTCAATGTTATATGTAGTTAGAGAATTTGTCTTTGGCCAAAGATGACGTACTGTCTTCTGATAAAAAAATGTGTAAAGTCCTGACATACAATCACCAAAATATGCAGAAAATATTTTTTTTGACTGAATGCCTCCTCACCTTTTGAAATATACAAAACATATAAATGTTCGAAGAGAAAAGTGATATTTCTGACCCAATGGCCTGAAGTATCAAAGTGTGACTGATTGATCTCTGTGCTTTCAGTGGATATTGCTTGTGAATCTCCATTCCGATTCCGGTGTGAAAACAATCGCTGTATATACAGTCATGAGCTGTGCAACCAGAAGGATGACTGTGGAGATGGAAGTGATGAGAAAGAGGAACACTGTATGTTTACAAAAATTGAGCATCAAAATCAGTAATTTGGTGTTCTTAATATTTAGCAATACCAAAGAGATGTCAAAGCTAACCGTAAATAATGAAAACAAGAGCTCACTATGAAATAATTTTAATGATGGTTATTGGTACTATGTATTTATAGCTCTTTGTACAAGTAGCAAAAATGGCCAAACATTTGTCTAAAAAGTAAAGAGTGTGATTTTTCAAAACAATACTAGATTTTATTATGAGCACCAGCTACATTTGCTTATCTCTATTATGAACTCCACCTAAAAGGAGCAAGAAAGAGTTTGGCTGTATCATAATATTGGGATGGGAGGCTAGCTGGGACTTTTAAAATAAACAAATACTTCCTGAAGTTGCAGCACTGTTAAGCACATATTAACAGTCTTGGTATTTAGGCCTAGACACTGTGGAAGCTCTGTTAATATTTAATAGGCTTTTGCCCTCAGATATCTTACGTAGTTCTCACTGACTCTGCTGTACGTTTTCAAGTTTAATCATATTTTTGGTTGCTTAATGATATTATTTGCTGGCTTTATTCTACAATGTTCTAAAAGCTAATAGTTTACTAATATCTCCATAATTTCTTGAAGTCTGCAGTAGGTGTATGAAGTATATCATTAAAGGGTATTAATAAATTTGGACTATTAAAAGGAAAGTTTAGTCCAGTATTAATACAAAGAATTTTACTTCTGTCATTTTTTATGAAATAGCAGGACTTCTTTCAGTTCATGGAGATGTGACTAGAAACCAGGATGTTACATCCTGGTTATGGTTTTAATTTTATACAGACTTCCAAAGTAGTCTTGTCACTGTTTTGCCAGATGGCATCAGCTTCCCCATTAGCAATGGGGAATAGGGCTGTTGTACTGTTGGTACTTTGTAGTTTAAACTGTGACAGAGTAATATTTCTCTTCTTGATTGTAGGTAGAGAGCCAACACCAAGACCTTGTAAAACTGAAGAATTCAAGTGCAGTAATGGAAATTGCATTCCCCTACATTATGTCTGTGACAATTACGATGACTGTGGAGACCATTTTGATGAAATAGGATGCAGTAAGTAATAATATGAATAAAATACAAATCTACAATGCTGTTGAAATAGAATTTTCTGAAACTGAAAGCAATGAATGTTTTTTCTTTAATAGCATACTAAGAAGTATTGTTTTTAAGTAGACTGTGTGAATTTCTTTATTGTTTTTAATAAGCCTGTTCTAGGATTATTCAGTTAGTGAGGACAATAATTACTGTTTTCATTCTTTCATTATTTTAGTTTATTTTGTCTTAATTCTCTTCTGTTTTCATTCTTTTGCACATGTCTTCCAAATATATAGATGTGCTACTTAGAGACGTGGTTTAGTGGGTCTTGGCAGTGTTTGGTTTATAGTACAACCTGATGATCTTAAAGATCTTTCCCAGCTTGAATGATTCCTTCATTCCATGAAATTCAGTGGTCTGAACACAGTATTTTTTAGGCTTAGAGTGTTTATGCATCACAAAAAATAAGGTTTGATCTTGGTTTTTATCTTGTTTTGAAAGGGGTTGCGTTACAGAGGCAATAACTATGGAGTTATTTGTGGGCAGACTCTGAACTGATATATGTTGCTCTAGCCCTGTTAAAAATATATTGAAATGCTTCTATTTTTCTTTTTACAGACATGACCACAGAATTCTTTAAGGACCACTAGTCTTTTGCCTCTTGGCCCTTTCAAATTCTCTCTACAGCTTTTATGAACTATTTATTATATATTTACTAGCATCCATTTAAATGTAAAAGCTTTGACTTGAAGTTTGACATGAGATGTATTCCATGGAATCTCAAAAAACAAAACAAAACAAAACCCTAACTTTTTATGTCAATATATAGGCAGCTGCAGAGTGGTAATATGAGCATACACTTGTAATTTCAATTTGTCAGGCTGTGATGGCATCAAGTGAAAGTGTGTCAAATGCTACACTGGTGATTTGCAATCCAGCAGACTTCCAAAACACAAATAACTTGGAAGCCTATAGTGTAGTCCATTTTAAAGCAGCTGACTTCTCTGTTTCAATTACCATCCCAATGGTCTTTAGGTAATATAGCCTATTGGAATGACTTGATGAAAATACAAAAGTATAAAAAGGCTATGAAACAGTGTGAAACAGACACCTTCTGATGTCTCATTCTGCTCTTTGGGGATAAATGTGAATACAGATCAGATGATAACATTTGGAGCCTTCCCAACATCAAATACCTGCTATAATGAAAGTGGAATATTTGTGTGTGTATGTGTACAATGAATTTATGCTTCTACATGTATATGTACTTGAGCTGTTTAAATCTAATTTAATCAGCTGTGGAATGTGTATGTAAAAAGGAGATAATCAGCTTAATGTAAAGCTTTTGCCATACATCTGTATCTTTTCCTCATGATCTTCCAATAAGCATACTATTTATCTTTTCTGCTTATATAACAGATTTACATTTGTACTCAAGTATTTTATGCATATATAGAGTATATATGAACCAATAGAATTTTATATGTACTTTGAGACATGTATAATTTCCATTGTCTATTATAGACTGCCTATTATCCCTGACTTGGCTTTTCCATAATAGGAATGTTTTAAAGGGTGATGGATTCTGTGCAATGACCCGTACTGACTGCAGTAGGGTTTAGATTAGGTTGGGCATGAAGTACATGTCATCTTCTCTCTAGTTTCCAGATGTAAATAATGTAGGGCCTTGATATCAATGCATGATATCAATTGAGAATATTTCTTGTTCAGCTGATAAGAGCCATGCTGGCAAAGTTAGGCATTAGAGTCAAATCTCTTAAATTCTGCAGTTGCTGCAGATTGGTGGTAATTTAGAATGTAATTTCTGTTAAGGAAGGTGTGCTTTAATGATTATGGCTTTTTTCCTGACCCTCTTCACTGGTTGACAGCTCTCTTAACCAGTGGTTACCACTGTCTTCTAATTTTAGTGAGAAAAAAAGGAAAAGAAACTAACTTCATCTATCTAAAAACTATTTTCAGTTGTAATAATGATCAAAATTATTATGCCTCCTCCTTATCATTTAATTTTTTGGTTATAATTGTATAATTTGCTTTCTTTCTTTCTTTCTTTTTTTTCTTTCAGATCCTGGAAGAGAGCGAACTTGTGCAGAAAATATCTGTGAACATAACTGTACCCATCTGAATGAAGGAGGCTTTATCTGTTCCTGTAGGCCAGGGTACAAGGCCAGTGAAACTAACCGCAACTCCTGTGAAGGTATTTTTAATCTTACAAATGTCTTCGTGCTGATTAGTGTTCAGTGACCTGTCACTGCATAGTTCTAATGTGACCACTCATTTTAACATTCTACCAGGATTTTTATACATTTATCAGATGCTTCCTAGAAAGTTCCACTGCTGAATCATGTTTTCTAACATGTATGCCTCATTCAACAAAAAATTGGCTGTGGATATGTTTTTGTTTTACAGCACAAAGGTTTTGTCATATCTTTGCAATGTGAGGGATAGAAATGTGATGTTTTTTTTTTTTCCCTTATTGAAAACAAGCTTACTGCAGGTTATGCTCTCCTTCTGTTCTGTTCTGAAACAGACCAGAAGGTAAAGGTGTGTTGTGCCATATTTTTGCCCTGGATTTTATGCAGATAAAATGTGGTGAGGAGTCTACTCAAAGGCCATGGTTTGTGGTCATGTGTGGTCATGTGATATAGTACCTTCCCAGCTGATATTTCAGTATGTTTGGATGAGAACCCTTCTGCTTGTTTCTCCCAGCTCCTGTGGACAATTTGTGTAGTTTTATTAAACATGATCCAAGGCCACCCCTCCCTTCCGTGCCTGCTGATATTGTTTCTAAGGACTGTGTGTCTTGGCTTCAGCATTTCAAGAAATCTTTGCTCTTGCATCTCATTTTAGTTATACCTCATCTTCTGTCTTGCCTTATTGATTTAACACAAAAATACATGATCAAAAATGCATCTCTGAAAATAAACATGTTAAGCAGGATTGCAGTAATTATTGGCAATCTGTAGTTAAGACATGGTAAACAGCAGATGAGTGATGAGAAGTTCTGTTTGATAACAGATGCTGATTTTAAGGATCACTTATTAGGTCACTGATCTTTTAGAGTATGTGGGGAAGGCACAAACTTACCACTTCATGGAGTAAAGATGACCAGAATAGAATCATCAAGTTTGGAAGAGGCCTTTAAGGATATCCAGTCCAAGTGTCAACCCAGCACTACCACTATAAGCCCTAAATCACTAAATCGTCACCCAGCACCAGATGCAGATTCCTCTGAAACACCTCCAGGGATGGTGGCTCCATGTGCTCCATGCCTGGCCACCCTAAGAGTGAAAGTTTTTTTCCTAATATCTAATCTGAATTTCCCCTGTCTCGTTTTAAGGCCATTTCCTCAGCTCCTCTCACTACAGGCAGCATAAAAGAGACTGGCCCCCACCTCACTACAGCCTCCCTTCAGGGAATTGTACAGAGCAATGAGGTCACCCCTGAGACTCCTAAAGACTAAACAAGAAAGAAATAAAATTTTAGGAATCTTTTCTCTTCTTGTGTCTAGATATCAATGAGTGTGAGATCTTTGGAACATGCACCCAGGACTGCAAGAATTCCAAAGGAAGCTATGAATGTTTCTGTGCAGATGGCTTCAGGTCTGTGGGTGATCAACAAGGCAAACAGTGTGCAGCTGATGGTATGTCAACTGATAGTGAGATTGAGCCACCTGTAAAGAACAAGTGCAATATAGCAACCCAGTGAATATAATCCTCTCTCTTGTAAGAAGGGGATAATGAAACCCAAACCTTACTCTGTAAGATAATACTATCTGTGTATCCCACCTATTCCATAATCAGGAATGAAAGTGTTTGTCTCTGCTTCCAATTGTAAACATCAGAAATGATACCTTGATTTGTATGCCTGCCTTAATTTCTCCTGAAATTTTCTGCAAACAAAAACCTCTTGTCCTGTGGTTATCATCAGAAGGAAATTAATGTTGCCTATTCCCAAAGTTTAGACTTTTTCAAAAAAATAATGCATCAGAAAAAAGTTGCATTAAACTGGCATAAATCAAAGGCAGTTTGATGACAGGTTGCCATTCATTGTTCATGGACTGATGCACACAAACAGAAGGACTTTGGCCCATGTTTCAGATCAGTCATTGGCTTTTTATCATACCTCAATGCAGTGACTACTGTGTGTAGCAGTCCTTGAATAGGTAGAGTTGACTCACAAAATAATAGTAATAGATCAGTGGTAATAAAAATAAAAAGGTGAAGAAAATAGAAAAAAGTGACAATGGAGCAGTGTTACATGAAAAACAAAATCAGTACTGTGTCTAGAAAGCTAGTTACACTTCTAGAAAGCTAGTTACAGTTTAACAGCTTTAAGAGATAAATGACAGAAATATGGTGTGCCTAATCAAGTGGTAAAATCTTCAGAACAGAATGCCTCTGACCAAACCTACATGCTACTGGAGGTTTTGAAACCTAAAAATTATTTGTAATATGAAAAATGCTACAAGAAAATGAGTTCTCCAGGTTACCTGTCCAGGGACCTAGTTTGGCAAATATTTACTACAGAGCGTTAGGCTGGAAATTGAAATAACATTTACACTTCAGTTTCTCCCTGGCTGCCTTTTAGTGCCTGTGTCAGAAATCCAGTTCTTTGATACCCTTCTTCACAGGCTTTGTTCAGGAAGCATCTAAACACACGAAGTGTTGAAAGCTAAGTGATAGAAGATAATATAATTGTGGCTAGTGACAATGACATTTGTTGTGCCTAAGTTCTATTTTTATGTATACCCAGAATTCTGCCCTGCTTTGTAGTACAATCTCACAGCCCTCATAAATGAGGGCCAGATGGGATGTTATTAGGCTAAACCAAAATTAAACTGTGGCCAGGAGAACATTCACCTGAATTTGGAGACATTAGAATTCAAAAACTTTAGGGCAGAACTTAGACATGTCATGGCTTAAGGTACTGGCAATTAATTTGTACTTTCAAAATTTTTTGCTGTACTTTGAGGGGGAAAGTGGAGCTATATAGTGTGTAGTGGCATTCTGTTTTTGAGATGTGGTGATAAGCCAACAATGTAATGCTTAAGAATTTTTAAGGAATTATGTCCACACAAGAGCTATGGTGAAAGAGATAATACTACCCTCAGTGGTAAGCATTTCAATTTTTATGAATTTTGCAAAGCAATGAAGTTTGAATAGCTCTGAAGCTTTAGAAGTGGCCCTACATTCCCTCTGTTTCTTGTACAGATACAACTTGTGAAAATCCCATTTAGTTTTAATTAGAAGTGACTTTCATATGTTTTTTCTGAAATGAGAAATACATGAAAATAAATTCATGATTATTTTCCAGGTAATCCTCCGCTCTTACTGCTGCCAGATAATGTGCGGATTCGAAGGTACAATATCTCATCAGAACAATACTCTGACTATATTGATAACCAGGAGCGCATCCAAGCTCTGGATTATGACTGGGACCCTGAAGGGATAGGCCTGAGTGAGTATGCTAATACTCAACCATGCAGTGGTTGGTTTAAAAAGATGCATTTCTGCAGCATGGGTGTTTAATTTACACTGGAAAGCAAAAGCAAATTAAATCAACAGGCCAGGTCTCTGTTGAATGTACCCCTCCCCTCTACTCATTCTCCAGCAGCACTGTGGTTTCTTTTAAAGCTTTAGTTTAGTTTAGCTGGATTTTGTTCTCATTTTCCTTTCATTTTAGTGTGAGGTTAGCTGTAGAATTTTGGCACTTTAGGATTATGCTGCAATAGAAGATTGTTATTAATTAGCCCCTTCCTTTTCCTTTTGCTTCTGCAGTTCCCAAACCTGGCTCAAGTCTACAAGAACTAATCTTTATACTAAGCAGGAATGGTCAATAGATCCCTGTATTAACTTACATTTTTGCTTCTTCCCCAGGTTCCCTTTTTTTCCTATTTCCTCAGGGCCACTGTCCTGGGCCATACTTGCTCCTTAGGGTTATGAGAGTCTAAATTACTCTCAAAATCATGTGTAACAGAGCTAAGATCCTCTGCTCTTGAAAAATGCAATATATATTTCTTGATAATCTAGCTCAAGATGACTTTAAATGTGCATCTTGCATATGATGGATGACTTCAAAATTTACACACTAACACAACCTTACTCATAAATAAATGGGGCTTGTAATGTCATACAAGAGTCTCAGAAAAATTAGAATTTTTAACAAATATGTAATTAACTAGACATTTCTCATCTTTTTTTTAAGGTATTGTCTACTTCAGCATTCAGGGACAGGGTTCTGAGTTTGGAGCCATCAAACGTGCTTATCTCCCCACATTTGACAGCAGTAGGAACAATCCAACAAAGGAAGTTGATTTGAATCTCAAATACATAGTTAATCCTGATGGGTTAGCTGTTGACTGGGTTGGAAGGTAAGTACACTAAAAAGCTAGAAAAATGCTGCACCTTCAATGTGTCAATTTGTGAATTTGATCAGGCTGTGCAAAATCCACTTTGTTCTTCCTTATGAATTGTCTCTGAATATGTCTAGTCTCAAGGTAGTTCAGAACAATGTAGTAAGCTGTCCTTGCCCAGACAGCAGGTTAATAGATGTGCGTGTGGCTGACTGCATCACATATTCTGTGCAACTGGCAGATCAGCTGTGCACAGTAAAGTGACAATACACAAGCCTCCATGTCAGATGGATTCTTCTTCAATGACTTAGGTATGCTCTAGGGAACAAGCTTTCCTTGCTGTGGGAAGGAAAGCTCCCCAACCCACAGTGGAATTTTATCTTTTATCTTTGCTCATTCCTTACCAACCCAGTGCTGTATGAGCAATCCCAAAACAGAAGTGGCTCTGAAGTTTGATGAATAGATGCATTTTCTCAGAAAATGGTTGGGTTTTCATAATTGTGTTTAAGGGGTTTTTGTCCCTTTTACTGACTGGATTTTTTAGCCTAAAACATGGTAATTTTTTTAAACTTAGTAATAGAAATCATGAGACCTTATGTTTAAATCGTAAACCTTGTTTACTACCTTGGAGAAGAGCTGGGACAAAGTTGGGCCTGACTCTCGGGAGTTTGGTGATTATGGTGTCATTTAATCTTGCAATATAACTGTTAAAGGATGTGGTAGACAGGCATAGCTGTAGTTCATGTGGTATAATGTTGAGAGGAACCTGATTTTTGTGGATGAACACTATGAAATTTAGTCAGGATTCTGTTTGAAGCTGAATGGACAGAAGTTAAAGAGATTAATCAACCTTCTGAGTGCTATTGCTGGATTTTTGGATATAAAAGGATGAGAAAAAGTGAAAAATGGTGTCTTTTCTTCCAGCAGTTTAGAGATTAGATATATTAGGGTCTGGGCTAGCCCTCAGGTTATTTTTCTGTTTGCTTCATAAACTGGAGGCACGTAGAAAACAAAATGTCTCTGAAAGCAAAAGGGAGTGTCTGAATTCTGTTTACAAATTCATATGGTCATGAGAGCAAGAATCCAGGATATATATCACAAGCATCCTAGTGAAGCTTCAGCTTCATCTTAGAGAGCAACTTCAGCACTTCAAACATAGTGCTGCACTGATTTCAGAACAATGTTGAAATGTATTTTAAAAAACACGTTTAATTATCTGCACATTATATAAAATGTTACACATGGTTTGAGACACTTAGTCTTGCTGCTCATCTGCCAAATAGAAATTACAGTATTTTTTCACATTCCCATGCCAGCTAAGAGATAATTTATTCAAGCAGAAGGCACTGTGTGATTAGTGTGTGCATAATAATGAATCTGTTTATTATCTAAGGTCAAAAAAATTATAAAGGCATTATAATAAAGATAAACAAAATTCAAGGAAGAGTAGACTGAGCGCCCTGTTTATTAGGACTAAAAGCATTTTCATCTGATGTGGGAGCAATTTATTAATTAGTATCTGTCAGAAGACAAAAGTCTAGAGAGGAGCTGTGAACTAATAAGCTGGATATCTCCAGAGCTGCTGCATAAATTACATGGTAAATGAATTTTTACTTGTAATGTACCTTATCATTTCCTGGAAAACAGAGTCTTTAAAGATGCTTATTAGCCACTTCTGCTGCTTAAAAGTAACAATGAAAGTTTTCAGTAGTCCTTCAATGAAGATTATTTGACAGGGACCAGAGGTAGCTGCGGAAATGTTTTCAGAGGAAAAAAATGAGTGAGCCAACAGATCACATTTGGTAAACTTGCCTATGTTTAGGGTCTGTATATTCTATGCAAGTTCAGTAATCAAGGCAGGTTCATTATATTAATTTTGTTTGAGTTTGCTGGGGTGTTTCTTCTTATTTTTTTTTATTCCTCTTCCAAGTGTAAACTATTTACTTTTGGAATGTTTTGTGTTTTATGTAATTCAGACATCTTTACTGGACTGATGCAGGCACTAATCGCATAGAGGTGGCAAAATTAGATGGACGGTATAGAAAATGGCTTATTTTTTCTCAGCTGGATCAACCTGCAGCTATCGCTGTCAATCCAAAACGTGGGTGAGTATTGCAGGACTTACCAGAATTATTTCCAATGCTGTTCAAACCCAAAACCCCACAGTGGTAAATTTTTCAGGAAAGACTAAGGGAATTAGTTTTTGGGGACTTCCTTTTACTACCATTGCAAAGTTTGTGAGTATGGGAAAGCATTTTAGGATTAGATTTAACATGGATGCCTGTGTTGGTGACAAGGCCAGATGGTTCAAATAAAAATCTCTTTTCTACATTATTATGTGCCCACCAAATTTCTCTGTTACTACCGAAACAGCGAAATAGATGGGAATTCACCAGCTCCAAGCAGGACAATCACAGCCTCCTCCATTGGGAAAAGCAATGTAAATGCACTTGTACATTCAACAGCAGGGCTTGCTGCAACTTGGATTAAATGGTAGATCATGAGATATCGAGTATGTGCTTCTCTCAGCTGGAGTACAGTAGCATAGCTCCCTGAAGTGACGTGGATGCTACAGCTTTATTGTGACTGATGGATGTTCTTTGGTATTTATTGTTCAGTGAACTCTCTGTGACCTTCCCAATCACATCTGCAAAACATAAGTTGCTGAACAGCTTTTTTTCCATTACTGACCTTTTCAATTAAACTCCAAAGGATAATCACAGTGACCAAATTCTGAACTGTATCCATTTCTCATTCTGTCTTTTCAGGTTCATGTATTGGACTGACTGGGGAAGGCAGCCAAAGATTGAATGTGCCTGGATGGATGGACAACAAAGACAAACTCTGGTGTCTGAAGACCTTGGCTGGCCAACTGGTCTTTCTATTGATTATTTGAACAATGATAGGATCTATTGGAGTGATTATAAAGAAAATATAATTGAATCCATGAGACCTGATGGGACAGACAGAACCATTGTACTACATGGAGGTAAGAACATACTATGCAATTAATAGTAACCAAGATGTGTGCTAACAAGCACTTGGGCTTCACAAATGGGGCTATATTTGGCAGCTTTTCAAACATTGTCTTGGTAATGTTTTCTCCTTTATATAGTTATCAATGGCACACCAGGCTCAGGGATGCCTGGTCACTGGACTCCCAGAGTGGATTTTGTGACCCAAATAGGAAACAATGTGGAAAACTGGATTCTTGCTTTTTTATATATACTATTAATCAGTATTAATCAGTGTGGGCACTGAGACATGAAGAGGTCAGGCACATGAGGATATAAATATATGACTGCATGTATCTTAAAATGAAAGCAATAAATAATGTATTTAAGCTGAAGAACAGCAGCTTTGTCTGTTCTACTGGAGATTTGCTTGCTGACAGTCTGTTACTTGGTTCCTTTGAGAAGTAGGCAGTCCATACAGCCTTGATGTGTTTGAAGGCCATTTATATTGGATAGCTAAAGAACGAGGAGAAGTCTGGAAGAAGGATAAATTTGGAAGTGGAGAAAAAGTGAAAGTGCTGACTGTAAATCCGTGGCTTACCCAAGTGCGCATCTATCACCAGCACAGATACAATCAATCAGGTGGGTAATCAGGATCCCAGTAAGCCATTTCTTGCTATGAAATTGAAGTTGGTATTGATGTCTGCAAAGAGCTTAGTAATCTTTTGATAATGTGTCTATTAGCAAATGATAATATTAGTTTCTGAAAACATAAAAATTAAATAGAGGCTGACAGGTATTTTCTGCACACCCAAAATGAAATCAACAGTGGAACACCACACACCGGCCTTTTGAGTCTCTAAGTTATGACCCTGTCATTTCTCTTTTCTCCCTCCCTCATGAGGACAGGCATAACATGGATTTATCCTGGCAAAATGTTGATCATTTAATACTTGGAGTAGTTTGTTCCTGGTGCTATATGGGCTCTCACCAGCCATTGTCTCTCCTTTACGAATGTAAGGGTGTAAGAAAAGGCAGAGAGAAAGTTTTGTTATAAATGTGGTGTGTTGACACAATTGACTGTGGAATTGCCCTGCCTTACCTCAGGAATATGCTGCGTTGCTTCTTCAAATCTTTATCACTTTATCACTTTTTCAGTGCCTAATCCTTGTAAAGATGTCTGCAGCCACCTCTGCTTGCTGAGACCAGGAGGATACACCTGCTCTTGTCCTCAAGGGACTCGGTTCCTAGAAGGCAGCAGCACAGAATGTGATGCAGGTAGAATAATTTGTCAGACTGGAAATGAAAGCAACAGAAGCTTTTCTTTAGGAATACTAATGCATTACTGAATTAGAAGTATGGAGAGATAAGCTAACTGATGTAATAGATATTGGTAAGTCAGAATATCTGGCTTTTATTCTCAGTCGTCAGTGATTTGTGGTCATCTTGTACATTTTCTTTAATGTCTTCGCATGTCATTTGTAAAATGGATATAGGTCTGTCAATCCAGCCAGAGCAGACCCAGCTACAAAACTGGTCACACTTTGTGATTTTTGTTTTGGAATTCCAAAATCTTTTTTTTAAGAATGCCTTGATTTTAGAACTAAGAATTTCCGACAAATTATTGTTAACAATTTTGTGTAGAATTCTCTAAAGGCTTTTACTTAATCGGTATCGTAGAAGCTTAAAGGTTACAGAGCTCAAAAGTGTGGACAGAGATAATTTCTGGATATCTATACTCTGGAAAGCCTTTTAGGCACTAGAATTTCATGCTTGGTTGTTGCATTGCAGCAAACCCTCACAGTCCTTCCAGCAGCACAAATCAAATAGAATTTCTCAGCCTTTACTGAGAACAGTGAAAATACCACTGCAGGATTTCTATTTCTCTCTAGCTGAGAGTCTGTATTCTTAGCTTACAGTGGTGTGGGTGGTAGCCAGATGTCCCTGTACTTGTCCTTGGAATGTATCTTTAATGTATTATGATTTGCAACATTATGTCTGGCATCTTTCCTATGGTTAATCTTCTCTGAATTATATTCTTTTTGCACTGAAAGAGAAAATGTCATCACTTTTACACTGCCTTACCTCTAAATTACATTTTCTTAATAATTATTAGTGATTTTTCCTATTGCCACGTAGTGTGAGCTGCAGAAAGAGGTTATAGTAATATGTAATAGTGAATGAATGTATGCAATATGTGTTTAAACTAGGGATCAATAACTGTGTTGATTGCATTTGCTAATTGCTGCTTATTGCTCTGGGGACACTGAATTTGATATTTTTTGCTCAAACCGCTTTACATAAAATGTTTGGGAATTAAGAAAACTGTGCTTGTGCAGTGACCAAATATAGCTTTTGTATATACATTTAGTTTATTTGGCCCTACTGCAGCTACTGAGAAACAGCCTGTAAAACCTCTGCCTTTCCTGGCTTTTGTACCCCATTTACTTGAAGCGCGTTTTACCTGTAAGAAACATTGTAGCAACACACTTCCTTCCTCTGGCTGATAACAATTTTGTGATTAAAAACTATGATCTATGCCCATCCTCAATCTATAGCCTATAATAATGGCTCATATCCAGGGCTTTTCCTATGTTAAGTAGAGTAACTTTTCTGACAGTATATCCTGAGCTCTTACTGAAGACTCGTATGACTTTTTTCCATCACTTGATTCAGCATAAGAATAATGCTCTTCCTCTGTGTGCATTTCCATCCATTGCTTTCTTCATAAGTAATAGCATTCCAGTTTGGCCTTCTCTGTGCAACTTCCTGCTGGTAGAATGGAAGAGTCTGGACAAAAGAGAGAAAGCATTGCTGCTTTCTGAATGGAGAGGTTTGAAGGGTGGTGTTGGGCTGTATCACATGAAAAAAAGAAAGTGAGCAGAAACACAGCTCTTGAGCTACTATGCCTACACTCTACTAAGTTGTTATGTTCTGAGAAGAGGTTTTGCTTCAATTAATTTAAGCTGATTTGGCAGAAAAAAATAGGCACAAGAGCAACAAGCACATGTGCTATCAAAACAAAAAATTCTGAAAAGCAGCCTGTGAGTTGCATATGCAAGATCTATAGAAACAAAGAAAATGCATTATTGATATTATTTAGTTTGTTGAGGATGTCTTGGTAATGCATATGTGGCTTCTGAATTTTGCAGCTATTGAATACCCTCCCACAATGCCACCAGCTTGCAGGTGCATGAATGGTGGAACATGCTATACAGATGAAAGCAGTCTTCCCAAATGCAAGTAAGTCTGTATGTTGTTGGGGTAGTGCTGGCTCAGACTGTGCTGGTTTAGTCTCATGAAACAATTAAACTCTTTGAAATTTGTTGTAAGCACTTCAGAAGGTGTCATACATCTGCCGTAGCATTTTTATAACAACCGTGGAAAAACACGTGCATAAAAATATCAACAAATAAGTAATGTAAATGTATCAGTTTGAGGGAAAAAAACCCAAACAAATCCCAAAACCAAAAACCCAAAAAGGCAAACCTCTGAAGATTCTAATAAAATGCTATACCCCAAAATTACAACAATGGAAAAGTAATTCTCAATCAACATAGCTTGGGACAGCCAGCAGGTGCCACCAATGCTCCACTGAAACCAGACCTTCTGACTCAGCACTTTTTATTTTCACTTTTAGTTTTCTGAATATAGGAGACATACTATACTTACTACAGTCAGTGCAATATTTAATTACTGAGTATGGAATTAAAATTTCTGGGTTGTAGATAAACATTTCAGAATATAATCATAAAGTTGAGATCCCAAACTTAATAAAAGCTATTCAGTCAGCTGTCCTTCTTACATTTACAGATGTTCTTATGGATACACTGGGAATTATTGTGAAATAGGATTGTCAAAAGGAGTCCCTCCTGGAACAAGTAAGCTTCAAGAATATATTGCACTTGACATTTGAGCTAAAGAATGTGTAATACCTCACCATGATACCTGTTCAGGGTCAGGCTTCTAATGCTCTGGGCTCTTTTTTTGCACTGAACTATGCTTGCTTGAATGTTTTCTTATTCTTCTGTCTTTGACAGCAGCAGTAGCAGTGTTGCTGACAGTCATACTAATCATAATAATTGGAGTGTTAGCAGTTGGAGGCTTTTTTAACTACAGACGAACAGGCTCCCTTTTACCGGCGCTTCCCAAACTACCAAGGTATGTTTTGAAGGCTTTCAGAGCAGGAATGTCTGTGAACTGGAAATGTATATTTGTTTCTAAATATTTCTGAAAAATCAATTTTTTTTGCTGTGTGCCCTTTCTGGTGGAATATGGGAAGTGCAATGTTGCAGCAACTCCAGTGAATTTTTCATTCCAGGCAATACCATAGCTGATCATTATTGTGTAACAAAGGATGACTGTAAAACTCTTTGACATTCTAAACTAGGTTTTAAATAATGGGCAATTTTGAAGACTGTTTATCAGATCTGAAGCTGCATATTCAGTTCAAAAAGATACAAAAACCATAGTTAAATGTCTTCATTTTTTATAAAACTTTGACCTGGGATGATTTGAAGAGATCTTTTAACACTGAAAGGCTGTACTCATCTGCAGTGCTGTATTCATTTGCTTAAAAATATGGTATGTGTGTAGTGAACTGTTGTTTCCAATGCCTGAGATAATGCCTACACTGCTGATAGACATACTGTTGAGTGAAAACCAGCTTTGTGAAATGTCATAAAAAATATTTGATGTTTTAAATCAAAGGAAGATGAAGGAAATATATTTGAAATTATTTTAAATTAATTTGTTTTAGAAAAGATGTTGGAATATGATGCTGTGAATTTTTTTAGCTTTAAGCAAATGATGTGTTTTAAAATGCATAAAGGCACATCTTCATAGTCCTTGCATCAATTTCCCAGTTATAGCTCTTAAGTCAATCTAATTAAATCACTGTAATCAATAATGTGGATGAAGCTAAAACTGCTTTATCACTGAAGGATTACACTGAACTAGTGACGCTGAGTGAGCCCAGACAAAGACCACCAAGATAATTAGAGGGATGGAGCAACTCTTCTACATAGAACAGCTGAGAGATTGAGTTTGGTCAGCCTGGAAAAGAGAAGGTTTAGGGTGATTTTCCTAAGACCTAAGGGTCATTTTCTAGAGGATGAAGGGAGTCAACAAGGAAAATGGGGAGAGACTTTTTACAAGGGCACATAGTGACAGGACTGGGGGCAATGGATTCAAACTGAGATTAAGTTTAGATTAGATATTAAGAATTAATTATTTGTGAGAGTGGTGAGGCACTAGAACAGGTTTCCCAGAGAAGTTGGGGATGCCCCATCTGTGGCATTGTTCAAGGCTGGGTTGGAAGGAGCTCTGAGCAACATGGTCTAGTGGAAGGGGTCCCTGACAATGGCAGGTGGGTTGAAACTAGATGATATTTAAGGTCCCTTCCAGCCCTAGCCATTCTATGAATCTGTGATTCTAATCCAATTTATTAATGAGTTGATGTAGTTAAGTTGGGGCAAAATTTTTGTGCAGTTAAATTCTGAAGGGCAAAGAGGTTTTAAGAGATCTCCAAGCTACTCACTGAAATTCCCTGTTTCCTGCTTTTTTGAATGGAAAATTTCTGCATTGTCAGATAGTGAACAAGCTGAAATTTTAATGTACTGACTTGATCTTTACTATTCAACAATGCTTCCCACATAAATTATGAGACTGTGTGAAAAGGAGACAGTTTTTTGTCTATGAGCCTTGATTTGCATTTATTTTTGCCATGAATATGTCTTAGTGCTGCCATTGCTCAAGCCCTCTTTAAACTCTGAACTCATACCTTTACAGCAGAGTTAACTCAAGCTATAGCTTAGCTGTTGCCTGTAATATGAGACCCGTCCATGTACAGGAATCATAGCTAAGAGCTACATTTTAAAATTTAATCAGCTAATGCCTGCAGGGATAACTGGTGGCGTGTGTACAAAATGCACCAGCTGTAGGAAAGAAGTTTAGCATGAGCCAGATTCAGTGAGGACATACAACTGGACATACAATTCCAGTACTTCTGCCTCTCTTCAAGTTTCCCATAAATTCATACATATCTAGTGTGCACTTGTGGTTGTCATAAATCTATACACAGATTCAACATTCACTAGTATGAAAACGGTGTCTTGTAGGTATCTTCATGATTTGCATGCATAAATCTTCAGTATAGGTGTTGGTGGATTTATATTGTCAAATTTCAGATGCATGTTTTAAAAATCGGTTTCAGTGAATTTGAATAACTGAGTGGATCCATGCATTTGTCTTTAAACCAACACTGAAGTAAGAGTGGTCAAAATGTAGGTAAATTTTGGGAAATTGTATTTCATTGACATCATTTGATGTTTACATGAGCACACAAAGGTATTTGAGATGATTCTGAGTGGGCTAACTTAGGTTAAAAAATTCATTAAACTAATAAAGAAATAGAACTTCTGATGCTAACTTATCAAAATTCAAAGTGATAATTATGCTTAGAAGAGCAAGTGAAAAAACTGTATTATAAACTCTCTGTATAATATCTTCTACTTTCTTTCTTTTTGTTTGTTTGTTTTTGTTTGGGGTTATTTATAGTTTAAGCAGTCTTGTAAAAGCTAATGAAAATGGCAATGGTGTAACTTTCCGATCTGGAGCAGATGTGACTATGGACATAGGAGTCTCTGGCTTTGGGGGAGATTCTGCTATAGACAGAGCCATGCAAATGGTAAGGTTTAGTTCTCAAATAATTTTTAAAATTGTGTTCTTTTAATGTAATTAGTAGCTTACAGAAGGAAGCCTTTTATCTATAAAATGATAGTAGTATGATAAATGTGTTCTAGAAAAAGAAGTGAACAATGATTAATAGTTTCCTGAAATAGCTTTTCATAATTTGAAGGCCAGGACAAATATAGGATGTTCTTTAAAATAATGTGAATTTTTCCAAGATCTATATAAAAGAAATTAGGCCAATTACCCTTTTTCATCTTCCACTACATTCATGAAATATAAAGGGAATGAGTAGACAAATGCCAGCATTGTAACAGGGAAATTTTTATGACCTTTGTGTTCCACAGAACAGTTTAAAATGTGTAGTTTTCAAAACCAGATAGTATGTTAGAGCATTCAGAGGTCAAACTCACACCTAACCACAGGATTCACTATTTTGTGCAATACAGTATAGATTTGACAATTTCTTACTTGATGAAGTTTAAACAAATCATATTTAACAGTTATGGGGACATAAAGTGTAACTCTACTTCATCCACGTTTTGTTATCCACATCTGAGAAATAGCAGATCCCTGTGTTATTCCCATTTACCACAAGGAGTACAATGTACAAATGATTTTGACTTGTAGATGTTGGATATTTTTCAGTGGGGCTATTCTTAGTCAATGTAGTTTGAGGGAGCTGACAAGAGTTTACTGTGTTATAAAAAGCCATATTCTGGTAGCAAAAAGCATGAATCCATTGGGCATGAAGCAGTGGTTTGTAAAAATGAGGCAGGTTTAAGGCACTAGCTGCTTTACTATTCCTGTGCTGTTCCTTGCTGGTTCTGTCAGAAGGCTGTGTCAAAGAGCAGGACAAGTGAGTCTGGGTGGGGTTTTGTTTTCATTATCCTCCTACCTGATGTAACTTACCTGACATAAGTAAGGGGACACACTGCTTTGTCTCAAAAACTACAGCAATCTCCTTGCTGCGACAAAATGAATGAATCCCATTCTTTTATATATCAAGTACTGCTTATTAATTTGTATGTAATTTTGAACTCTCTAAATTAAAATATTTATTTGGCTATTATTATTCCTTTGATATCTGTTCCCTGTTGAAGTTATGATTTGTGAAAGTCGTCTTTCTTCATCATAAAATACTTTGAGTTAAGTATTGAAATGTGTGTGGAGGTTCTTGTCCATCTAGGAAATGGGGTAATATTGGAACAATCAAGAGTCCAGGCTGCTAAGTCAGGGAGTAAAACTAAATTGATGTTGTGATTTTAACAGATAGAGGTTTTGTCTAAGCCTATTTGAAAGTAAACATGTGTTGTTCCCCAAGAAGAAGAGTTTGACTACACATTAATTCCTAGGAGTACGGAGGTGTTTATTCCACTGCAGTTGTTGGGTTTTTTCTCTATAGAATGAAAACTTTGCAGTGGAGTCGGGGAAACAACCAATCACGTTTGAAAATCCAATGTATACAACCAGAGATGGTGGAGCCGGCACAGCTGCTGCAGTTACAGTCATTCGTCCAACACTTGTAAGATAAATTTTGGCTTGACTTTCACCTTTCCTTTTCCCTTATGACCACCTTTTCTTCTTTGAAGAATGTTGATTTTCTTTCTTCTCCTACAGGTAGCAGCGGCTGGTAGTGAGGAAAATGAAAATTTTGAAAATCCTGTGTATTCCTCTGGGATATCTACTAGCCCAAAGGAAACGCCTCAGAGTACAGATGCACCTCCGGTAGGAAATAAAAAATGCTCTAAGGCTTCCTTGTTTGTTTTCTGCTCCAGATCACTAAAATGGAATTGTTAGGGAAGATGCAGTCAACTTACTGTAGATTCGTATTGCTCAATAATTTCCCTTGTGTTGTTTTCAAGATAGTTTTTTCCTCTTTGATGTACTTGTCTGGAATGATAGGCTTCCATGAAATAATTCAGTATTTTTGGTTGAGTAGCCTTTTGTGAATACTTCTTAAGGTGAAATAACTTAGTAATCTAGCAGAAAAAGAAATTTGGGTTCCATGCTTGGAATTACAACATAGTGATGTAAGAACATCCATCTGAAGTAAATGGGGTAGCAGTCAATGCAAGTGAAATCCAACACGGTAATGTCAGTTTCCAGAGGGGTTTTGAGAAAAATGTGTAAAGCTCTAATAATTCTTATGTTTCAGGAATCAAAGTGGAGTTTCTTCAAGAGAAAAAAGAAACAAAACACTAATTTTGAAAACCCAATATATGCGGAGGTATTGTTTACATTATGTCATTCTATTTTTCAGCTAAGGTACTGATGGACTTTGTTCTCAGTTTCATAGAATAAAAATTATTGGTAGATTCTCTGCTATGTAGAACAGCACAAAAATTCCAGTCCAGGTTAGGCACTGAAGAGGTTGTGAGAGGTTACTAAATGTCATGCACAATGAGGTGTTGAGCAGGCTAAGCTCAGGTGACACAGCTGCTCCTGACATTAAGCATTAAAGTACAAGTTCCAGGGTATGGAGTAAATGTCTAGTATTGCTTTTAACTCAGCTCTACTATCTGAGGTGAAATTATCATTTCATTTTGTTACAGATGGTGTTTTGCAGAAATAATTTACACCATGACGTTTAACTTTAGGAATATTTATTTACTGTTTCTGAAAGTTAATGTTGGATGTATGGTGCATTAGAATGTAAGGTTCGATTTTATGATTATTGTTTCAGATGGAAAAGGAACAGCAACAGGACACAGAAAATGTCCCTACCCATTCTCCTTCGCTGCCTCCCAAGATTATTCTGAAGAGAGACCAACCACTTGCTTACACGGCAACAGAGGATACATTTAAAGACACCGCCAACCTTGTTAAAGAGGACTCTGTGGTATAACTAAGTAACTCATTTAGGGAAAATTAGACACATCCATTTGCACATATATTTTTTATAAACAGAAGAGCAAGGTTCACATTCAATGCTTTATAAAAATATATACATCTCTTAACCAGTGGCTGGAGATGTACGTTGAAACTATGCCTTGTGTTTTTGACAAATGCCAATTTCTATTTTTATGAACAATTTTCATGATGTACTATATGTATATCTTTGCACTGAAGCTGTCTGAAAGTAATGTTATAAATATATTGTACATTTGTAAATTTTTCTAAGATTATCTTGTTCAGTGATGTTGCTAGTAGAAATTTGTACGAAATCAGTCATATATTTAGGGCTAAATTAATTATATAAATGCTTAAAACTACAAAACAAGAACCAAACAAGGCAAATATAGGAACAATACTGATTTACAGGGTCTTTAGAGTGTATCTTTTATAACAGCACCTTTTAAAACTTTCACTGGTGCTCTGGGCATCTTTGCCACCTATTTTATATAGCATTTTATATAAAAATGGGTATCTCATCATCTTGTGTTGAACAAAAGATGAAAGAGTCAATGCAGCATTATTATGCTGAATAGTTACCTGTGCAAAATGTTGTTCTTACACTATTTGAATTGTCTAATTTCCTCTCAATCTATAAGACACGTACTTTTCCTCTAGGCTCCAATTAACACAATTCCATTAATAGTGTTCCTATGAAGACTGGATATATTTAGATTTTACTGCCACAACTACTTATTGAGCTTTTCTCTTGCTCATCAATGGAATACCTCTGTTCTTGGGTGGAGTCTCTGGAACTAATCTGTACTATGAAGTAGCTAGGTTTCTGTAACAGTTTATTTCCAAACAGCAAAATATGAAAGATATTGGTTCATTTCAGAAGTTCTTCAGGTTTTTTTTAATGTGAAATTTTAATTTTATTGACTATTTATTTTCTGAGGTGGATATTAATAGAAAGGGAAACAATTTCTACTAATGCAGTCTTTGTAGTTATCTGGTTGTTCCTCTAACCTTCCATCTGAATATACTGTTGATCTTTTTAGCTCTTCTATTAATTAACCAAGTTAATAGTTTCCACAACATGAACCGTTTGAGAAAACTCTGATTACAGGACCATATTCTTCAGCATTTCTGGCTAGCTACTCATATAAAAGATTCCTGAAGTTATAATCATTGAGACTTTTGCTATTTGATTGTTTTATATCTAAATTCTCAAAATATATACTGTTTCTAATTAGAATGCTTGTAATTACATTGTAACATACTTTGATTAGAAAAGACAACTGGAAAATGATGCTGCTGAATAAGTCTAATAAATGTATTATTTTATCACATTTCTATTCCATAATTTGTGTCGAGGCTCTTTGTACTTTTTTCAGTTGTGGAGACTTCAGTGCACTCTGAGATGAAAACAACAATGCTTTAGATAAAGTCAAATAAGAACAGTGCTTACTGCTTCACACAACTGTCTAAAGTTCTTCCTGTAAGATGTTGTCTTGAACTGACATTGTATCTCTGTAAGTGTGAAAGCTGCCCTATTACACACATTCAATAAACTGGCCCTCGAAACAGGAAACTCTTACTATTGAGAGACTGACAATCAAGGCAATATGGACAGAAGTGATTAAAACCTTATGTCAATTAACTTTCATATCTGATGTCAAAATTGGATGCTTTGATTTTTTTTTTCTTTAAGCACATTATGTGTTTTTAAAAGCATTTTTTTTGAGTGCATTAATGTAGAAAATTCCTTAGAGTCTGCAACACAGCAGACACATCTGTAAGGATTTCTTTGAGATGCAAGGTGCTGTTCTTAAGGAGTGACTTCACAAGGTTTTTTAAAGGGAGAAGGCAGGGCTGAACTTGCCTGCAGTTGCATACCACAAAAAAAAGTAGTGTCAGTTTTGGGAATAGTCTTTGTCAACTCAAAGATTTGGAATCAGTGTTGGTGAAAACTGTTAATATGTCAGCCATGTATCAGAAATACATTTTTCCCCCTGTAATAATTTTAACTTTTCAAATATGGGCGAAAACAGTCCCTGGGTCACTCTGACATTACGTAGCATGTAGGTTTGGGTTTTTAGCGTATCTGATGGGGAAGGATTCCTGAGCTTCAACTGGGACTCCTCCTGTCAGTAGCATAGCTCCTGAGTACCCTTCTGACTATGACCCTTCCTCAGTGTAACCCTCTGATTATGCAAAATTTAGCTTTTGGTACTTTGTACAACAGACATTTTAGATTATACTCATAACTTCATTGTTCACTTGTATTCTTTTTCCCTTATCAAGACAGTCCCTGCTTGAATTCTTAAGTCTTAGACTCTTTCTGTTTCAAAGAAAGCTGATATTATAGAGATTTCAATGACTGTCTGTAATCTGCAACTATAGGGCTGATAAATTAATTATACCATTAATTTTTTCATGTACATACTCTTTAGAGCTGCCAGGTCAGATAGAAAGATTTCTCTCTCTGCAGGTATTTATTGTGAAATGAAGTAAAATAAATTTATTCTTGAAGCCATTTGCTAGAGAATAGAACTTCAATGAAATACTTAAAGGTTACTATCACTTTTTACTTACTGTCCTTTTTTTGCCCATTGCAAACACCCACATATTCCCTCTCACACACAAGTGATGAAACTTCTTTTCTTATGTTTGGAATTCTGACCTGCACATGGTATTTTTTTTGAGCTTAATTGAATTGCACATTAATGATTAATCACCAGCACAGCAGTTAAGCAAATAAAACCTTTACCCCTTCAATTTTAATATCTCTAGGAGCACCAATTTGTGAGCCTCTGGCCAACAGCTTGAGAGATAGAAATAGTGTACAAAAGGCACAGTAACTTCAACTAACGTTTTGCCATTCTGAACACGTTCTGTACAACTGAAAGAATTTGCTATAGCCTGCACTAATGACCTATTCCATCTGATAAGTGAAATAATCCTTTTAACTTGCAAAACACACTGAGGATGAAAAAGAAATATGAATGCATATTGTTTTTGTGTTTTCCCCATAAACTATACTAATATTAGGTAGAAAGTTAATATATGCATTTCGATACTCTGTTTGCATAGAACAGTGGACTTTTGATTTTCCCTAGGATTGCATATCCGTAAAATTGCTTGTGTATTTTTTTCTGCAGAATTGAAGAATCAAGTGGTCAGATATAATTGTAATTTCTGGAATATGCTGCAATAGCTGGACTTTGTTATTATTTGACTTCATGTTTTGTGTTAATAGTATTAACTAGCTTTGTAGCTGAAAATTTTATGAATGCAGATCCTATAGAGATATAATTTCTGAGCGATAGCCTTCAAAAACATGTTGGATGTACAAGCCTACCTGTGAACTCAGAATTTCAGGTAAGGTGGGGTAAGGGATGGAGAAAGTGTGTTCTGAAAAGCATTTTAACAGTCTAGTAACTGGTAAGTAAGAGGACATCTAGTTTTGGTAAGATAAATATTTATTCTGCACAGCTGATACTGTTTTAATACTAGACATCCATTAGAACTCCATGAACTGGTCTCCTGCTCTCTGCTGGAGCTGGAAATGTAATACGCAAGAGCAAATCAGACAAACAGCTTGGGGCGTAGGAGAGGAACAGCCAGGAGAACTTTGCATCCCATCCAGCTCTGTATCGTCTCCTGGGATACTTTGCTATCAGGGCGTGTTCCATGCATTTTATGATGTTAGAAATGTCATAGTCACACAGTCTTTTCATTGATGATCTTTGGGCTTTTATATCTGTAAACAAAAAATAGTACTGAAAGCATTTTTTTGCAACATCTCTGCAAGAGTGTTCATTATATCCAAAGGTTTGGCTACAGCTTCAGGCTTGCTTTAAACTACTGTCTTGAGTGCTGAGAGCAGTATAGCTACAGCAAAGCAGAGACAATAACGGCTGCAAAACACCCAGAAGTCCAACAAGCAAAAACCTCCCTGGCCCATACTGTGAGCCAGATGTTCCATACAGTATGTTCGGTGTCACACTGCACTAACTTTTCAGATACCACTAAACAATAAACATAGCCTATGGTCATAGCAGCTGATTCCCACTGGGCATCCTACCTGTAAGTACTGAGGGGCTAAGAAAGGTAGCATGACCTCGTATCTCACCAGTCTCATGTGTGAACTAATATCTCAGGCCTCATCTAACATACACATAGTAAAGAACAGTCAGTGATGGGTCCTTAATTAGCATTAACGATGTCTAGTAAGTGTTCACAGAATCACAGAAAGGTTGAAGTTGAAAGGGACCTCTAGCACCAAGCCCCACTACTTAAGCTGGGTCACCTACACCAGACTGCCTGGGACATGTCTAGATGGTTTTGAATATCACCAAAGATGGGGACTGCCCTGGGCAACCTGTGCTACTCCTCAGTCACTCTCAGACTGAAATGTTCAGCAGGAATATCCTGTATTTCAGTGTGTGCCCATTGCCTTAGTGTTGGCCGTTGCCCATTGGCCAACACTAAAAAAGACTTGGCTCTGTTGTCTTTACAGCCTCAATTCAGGTATTTATGTATGTTGATAATACCTCCCCTAAGCTTTCATGCAATCCTTTTCCTACTTACATTCAACTAAGTATTTTTCTCCATAGGAGTCCCTGATCTCGGGAGTCAGTCTGTTCCAAAGTCTGAAGAGGTATTTCTCAATGATATCTGAATTAACTTCTTCTGCCTTAAAGAAACCATGCTCAACAATGCTTACTTTCACTCCAAAATGCTGCATTTCGATCCTAGAAGAAAAAAAACTTTGTCTTGCTGGGCAGCTCAAGAGACCCAAGTAGCCATGTTCTACAGTGTGTAAAGGAATGGACCACATGCACATTAGCCATTAGTTTCTATTTGTTTGGGGTATACGCTTTCTTTAAGTAAGTACTCATAATGGTTTGAAACCAGCTTTCCTAGTTCTGACTCATGAAGACTTGACTCACAGGGCTGGGCCTTAGCTTTCTAGAAGCAGTACAGTACAACTGGTTTCAGCAAAGGGTGTTCAGCTTAATTTTCTGAAGTTACAGTCACCTTTGGTAGTGTGGTTGCTGTCTGGAATTGTCCAGCTCAGATTGTTGTGGAGAATTAGAGCAAAATATACAGACAAGTATAACTTGCCCAAGAAACTGGATGTCTGACCAGGCTGTATTGTTGATTTACTTTCAGGTATGCACTGGATTCATATGCCTGAAATCTGCACACTAACAACTTGTCAAGGATATGAAAATTTTAAAAGTGCAGTTCCTTGCTGGGTCCGTCCATAGTACTGGAGACTGAAATCTTTAAAATGTGACCAGTACTCTTATTTTCCTTTTCCCCTTTAGGCACAATTTCCAGAGAGGAATCAAAATGGGCAAACAGACAGTCACCCTTCCTCAGTATGTCTGGATCTGTACTTGGATTCATGCATGTGTTTCTGGTTACTCACCGTAAGGTGTCAGAGAAAGCTTCCATGCCCCATTTGGACAGACTGTAGCCACCCCCTACAAAAGCCACAAGGCCTTTGGCATTAATTAGATTGACAACTCTTCCCTCAGCTTTTTTCAGAAGTGGCAGAAACTTGAGTGTGATTTCAATCAATCCCAGCAGGCTAACATCCAGGACTGAATGGAAATCTTCAATCCTCAGCCAGTCGGTGGGTCCTAGAGGTGCTGTTCCTTCAGCATTGCTCACCAAGCCAAAAAGCCCTAGGAGGAATGCAAAACCATTTATTTTAGTATATGGCAATATCTTACCCTGGAGTATCATGTGTGCATTGGGAATCAGGCACACAGTCTGTAAAAACTTCAGTGAGATGACTACAGTGATCTGGGGTTTGCTTGGATGAGCAAACTACTTTGCTTGGATGAGCAAACTACAAAGGTCTACTTTGTACACCTGTTAGAATTTGCTGAAGAGCATGGGTAAAGTGTTAAAGGAAAACAATTTTGTTTGGAGATGTGGGCCACCATACTGGGCTTTATTATCCAGATCCACTCAAGCATGTAGGCTCCTAATAGGCATTTGTATTCTTGTGAAAATCAAACAGTCTGCATAGAAGTGGAGAGACTCATTTTTCTGGTTTGGGGTCTAAAGGTCTGAACCAAATGTGTAGAATTAGCCAATGCTTCTAAAGATACTAGCTTAGCCCTGTGTATTGATAATACTGTTTTACTACCTTTATAAATTACTTGAGGAACTTTAGATAAATAGTGACGTTTCCAAGAGTTTGCTGAGGACAGCCTGTGCCTGAGGGGAGAGGCTGAAAGTCCAGCACTCAGCCTTCATAAAGACTCTTACACACTGAAGTGAAAGCATTAGCAGTGGCTATCCTGGCTGAGAATGTGTGGCTTTCTACAGGTTGGGAGCAAGAGCCTGCTGGAGGGGGTAAGTGCTAATAATTTTGTTAAACTTGCTCTCAATCTCTGCATTCAAGAATGGTCTGGAATAGTCATGATGGGGCCAAAAGCCTTTTACAAGCTTTGAAGAGAAAGTCCTATGGTAGAAGATAGATGTTTTGCTGTTTTAGGTACTTATTTTATTAATGTCTATTGAATAGTTGGTATAACTGTGTGTTACAACTGCTGGTTACAGCGCTGGGTGCCCTTTGGTAGCCTTTAGTCTGAGCTATCAATGCTGATAAATATGTATTGCCACAGTTGAATATATTTACCATGCAGATCTTTTCAGCCTTTGCCAAACCCATCACTGAAGTCTCATAGGTATCCAAGGGTAAGCTCAAGCTTATTTGCAGGAGTGCTCAGAGGTGTATGATAGGGGTGATGAGAGCTACCTATGTAACAACTCCAACAAAACTGTCTGAAATTGCAAGTGTTTAACTGTTACAGTCAGTGCAATTGTTGAGCACAATGCAAATGTCGCACTTATCCAGGCATGCAAAACCATACTCTTCTGTTTATTAGAGGAGGGCTGCAGAGGCCCCGAATTAACAATTTTTAATTGAGTGGGCTGAATTTGGCAAAATTTTCTGGTACCAGTTAGTACCTTTCTTCCACTGACATTCTTCAACTACACCAGAAGGAGTTTAAAAAACACCCCTGGGAACGATCTGGTTTTAACAGACCGAGCAAGTCGATTTTTAGGTATCCTGGTGGTGAAAGCAATGGGCAGCATTGCTGGAGAGAATATATTTGAACTGAGAAATGACAGAACTGAGGAGTGAATGTGTTTCATCAGTGAGATTAAAAATGCCTCTGTAGTGAGTAGAGAGTCAACAGAACTTTTAGCTAGACCAGATTTGGTTATATTGAATCCTCTTTCTGAGAAGTTGCCTTGTCACTTACCCTTGCCAGCTGTCTGTTCAGTCACAAACATCACAGCCCTGGCAATGCTGTTGGAGTCTGCTAAGTTCAGATTCACTGTCTTCAGTGAGAGTGAAGAGCACCACTGTAGCTCTTGGCTTCCTTTTTCTGTGGTACAGGCAGCAATGACACAAAATCCCTTTTTGTCAAGCCATTTAGCCAGTGAGTTTCCAAGTCCAGTGTCACAGCCTGTTATGAAGACATGCTTTCCATTCAGGTTTCTCACTCTGTATCTGTCTCTGATGATCCAGTAAATGATAAGAGAAAGTATGGAAGCCAAAATTGCTATGTGCAGTGAGTCTGAAAGTGAGAGCTACAAGCAAATAAGTTAATGATGTAGAAGTGCAATGAGGCAAATGTGCTCAGCCAACCCTCCAACTTCCTGACACACAACTTCTGCAAGGCGCTTTGTTTCTGGCTGCAGCCCTTCCAGAGCACTCTGTGTTAGAGGAGAGCAGGAATAGGAGCTTTGGCACAATGCAATCGGGATCTGTGAATGATGTGCGCCTTGACAAAACCTTCTGTAGCTTTCTTTTCAACAGATTTTCGCTGTTTTCAAGCTTTGCTGACCAGATTTTCTAGTCAGCTGTGTCCTTTAAGGACATTTCAGACTGAAAGGAATGACCTTATCAGTTCTGAAAGTTCTTCTTTGTGGACTTGGTCATTATTTATGCTGATACCAGAGAGAGAAATACCCCTGGGGCAAAAGGATGATTCTCTTTGACCACTTATATGATGCTACCCAGGCTGCTTTTCTAATCTGTAACACGGGAGCAGAGTGACCCCAAGAACAACCCGAGAGAAATCCAAGCTGTAGTGGTGGATGTGATGACTAATTTGTTATGTGACTTGTGTTGTGTGACAATGAGTGATTTGCTCTCTGCCCCTTAGACAAGGTAGACTTGGGGACAGTGTGAGTCTCCTGTCACTTGCTGCCTGTTTAGCAGTGATACACAGCACAGCAGAACATACTGTGTAAGAAGTGTGTTTGTATAAAGAAATGTTGAAATGCATGGAGATGTTGCCTGAAAAAAAAAAAAAAGGCACTGAGGAACAGGGTTTCCTAACCTTGATACTTGATTATTAGTTTTCTCTTTGTATTTTGGTTTATACAAAACGAAACCAAATTAATTCATTAAAGCCAAAATCTATGGGACATCCAATAAGCATATTCCAGACATCCTGTTAAGAGAAACTTTTTCCCAGGTTCTAAGCAGTCACCTAGGCTCTAGGTACCTACATATGTGTAGATGTGCAGACATCTCACCTTTAAAATGTGACATTTTTAAAGGCTGTCTTCTGTGTAACATTATTTCTATCTCAAGACGTGAATATTAAAGGAAGCTCAAAGTATTAGGCCTGTTTGCTAGAGCCTGTCTGTTGTTCTTGTTCCTACTGAGTTCATGGACTGATTTGCATTTATTCTGATCCTAAATTTTGCTGTCACATCACTAAGTTGGTACGGAAGAAAAATCTCAGGATCTGATAGTGAATGAATGTTGAACTCTCATTAAATAATTAAATCAGTTGCAAAGCTAATAAAGTATGACAAGTGACAACATTCATTACCACTTAATGATATTTGAGTGCTTTGGTAGCTATCAGTATGAACTTCTGAGCTATTGACTAATGGTCTCTGATTTTAAAACATTAGGCAAATATATACAGGTAAAAGTTTTCTTCTACTGCAGTTTACAGGAGAGCTTTCACTGAATTTTTGAGATGTTTGCACTGCTTATTTTAGTGGCCCATCTCACTGTTTTGAGGTTGATGTAATCAGCCCTCTAGCTCAGGTACTTTGCTTAGACACTTGGCTTTCATGCTGTGAATGTCCCTGTTAAATTTGACTAGGATTGCAGTGTTCCTGAATGTGTGCACTTTGAAATAGTCTTTGTAATTTTTCACTGTGTTGATGACATTTATTTTCTGAGAGGACTCAGAGTGATCTGACAAAGTGCCACTACAACTGTGTGAAAGCACTCAGGCTAATGAAGGCTTTTGTAATGTAAAATAAAGTCTGAAAACAGAATGTTGCAGCAGCTGATCATAGATCGCCCCAATCCATTTGCAATGATGTGCCAGGCAATGACATTTCCTTTGACTGCCCATTTAAAATTTGGAGCAGAGCTAGACACAAAAAGAGAGAGGAGTTGCTGTCAGCAGGCTCTGGTAACCCTGTGCCATTATATCACAGCAAGGTATTTGGCAAGCTAGTGCAGTGATATATATACATAACCTTCGGGCTCAAATTTCCTTTTTTCCAATACAAAATTAAACAAAATAATTTGAGTTTTGGGCAAACAATTAACCTAATTGAAAACAGGACCTCTAAATCACATCTTCCTTTCTTGGCTGTGCTGTAGACAGGTAGCAGTGGGCAGTGAGCTTGCACTACTGGAAAGCAAGTTAAATTTGAAACTGGGCTCTGTAGATAAGTCCTGGAGAGTTTGGCCAGGTGCCAACCTCGCTTCTATAAGGAAAACACCTGGAATTGCTGTGGTTGGTGTTAGCCACTATGTTTATGTAGCAATAATTGGCATAGAAGCTCTGTAAGACAAAAGGCTCTAGGAGAAGACAGCTGAGAGGGCAGGACTGTGGAGTCTCCACTGCTCTTGTTTTCCCTGTCAGCCCTGGGCCAGTGTTACTAAGTCTGTCATTCCTAACTGCCTAGCTCTTGCCATGTGCTAGTGCTCCTTCTCCAGTAACACAGTGACCTGAGCATCATGGTAGGTTTTGCTCTGCTGGAGCCTTCTGCCATTATGTATTCTGCTAGATGAAGTCATTACTGGAAGGAGCCTGGGGTCAGGACCAAGAGGAACAGTCTCAGTTAAAGTTTTCGTGCTAGAAAATCCTCTAATTCTGTGAATGTGCAATGTTATCCAAAATATCTCGTTTGATAATTGTGAAGTTCTACAAAAGCCAAAAAAAAGCCACCTGGCTTCCAAGATCATATCGATTTTGAAATAGCTGCATGGAGTGGCAAACAGTGCATTTCCAGAGAAAATGTCAGCATGATATTTCAAGAGTATTGATGTATCTTCATAAATATTGCATTTGGATTAATAATGTAGCCAGTAAATAACTAAAGGCAAATTCTATTTTCCATCAAACTTTGATATTTGCCTAGCAAATTGAGAACTTGTGTGATAGAGCTTGGCTTCTCATGCCTACACATGCGCCATTATAAAAGCAATTGATTTTAGAGAAAAGAAGCATGACTTCATTGAGAGCCCTCTAAGATCCCTAAATGATTGCAAAGTACAGCATCCCTCTGCTTCTCTGCACTAAATGAAACTGAGGCACATAGACCCCATATCGAAGGTGGGTGTTAATTTACTCCCACAGGAAGTTTGCTTATGCCAAAGAATTTCAGGTTGGGGTGAAGTCTGGGGCCTCTGTGCGCTTTGGATTCCTTCACCCCACTCTGTGCAGGCAGTGCAAAACTCCAGAAGTCAGTGCTCTGCAATGGGTAGAATGACCTCCTAGGCATCCTGAGGAAGAGCTGCCAATGGGAAATTTAGGCACTGTGGTTCTTCAGAATGGGCACTCACATAGCACACAGTGGAAGGTGTAGATGGAGCAGGCAGCACACTGAAAGCTCATCCAACAGCTCTCTAGAGTCACCATTCTATAGCTACAAACTTCTACTTTTCAGTTAATTAATTGAATGAATTGGCAGGCACAAAACATCAGATCTCTTACTCTTAGGTGAGCTATTCCTGCACATGCAGAGCTTTGCACTTCTCTTTCATGGAAAAGGAGTGTTTTTTGGTATGCTGCGTAAATATGTGATAATTTGGTTTGGTGGTCAACAAATAATTTAGGATCTTTATTAATATGTCATCTGAAAAGAAATACACCTCCAAACTCTCCTACACAGCATTTTGTAGGGAGATGAATGTAGTCTGGTACAGTGAGTTTTCAGCTGATGAAAACTCTGTGATTGTATTTTCTCTGTATGGCTTGCACTTCACATTTTTACCACAGCATCATAAAAGCCCTAGGAAAACAAAACCATTTAAAATCTTAGGTCACCAACCCAGTATTTGAAAACTGAAGTAGGGAAAGATTCCATATGTTGGGAAGAGCATTTCTGAGTTAGTATTTTATTCAGACCCTGTAGGTTCTAAGATAAGCAACAATTGTTAAATTACTCTAGAAAGGAAGGGACTGCATCTCTTTTGTCTGTGCATTAGAAAACAAATGCTTAGCTCTCTTAGATATCCTGCAAATGCCTAGAATAGGTACTGCTCACTATAACAGTAGACATAAGTTCTACTCACATTCTGGGGAGACATCTGCAAGCTCAGTCTACACCTCCAGGTGCTCATAAGTTGCTTCACCAGTTATTTCCAGTGTCAGAACATAGAAACAGCCCAATTTGTTAATAAACTTGTGCGCCAAGACCCGCATGTTGGTTAAAAGAAATAAAATCTCATTAATTCTGTGTCTGGTGGTACTTTCCTAATCAGCACTTCAGCAGGGCCCCTCTCCCTGCTATTGCTAATGACTTGTATTGTGATCTGTCTATTTTAGGGATGTACTTGGTATTAATCTTCTGGCTATGCTCTGTGCCTGCCTCACCTACCTATGTTGTATAAGCATTGCTGGCTATATATAGTGATTTAAAGAGCCTGGGGGACTGTCAAGGCTTATTAAGGAGAACTAATCTACTGAGCTGAAAGGACTGATCTATACTTTGTCTTGAAATCAGCAGGAGTCCTTCTGTTGGTTTAATAGAGCTTGCTTCAGACGTCCCACTTTTCTTTTGCATGTGAATGATGTTATTGTTGATGTGACTTAATCTCTTAAAATACGTCCTTATGTATGAAAACTGTCAGGGATTAAATTATTCTTACTAGTTTAGGGGCAGTTTTTTGATACTAGGAACAAACCAGTTTCAACGTTTCTCAAATAAATGCTCAAATACCACAAACTGTATAAACAGAATCTCTACAGTTTGAATGGGCACAGATGCTAATATATGATTGCTGGGTGTCTTGTTTGCTTAATCTTTAGCCCAGAATCTGGTGGGCACTTCTGATCCAGCTCGAAGTACTACTGCATTAACATGGCAGCAGAATTTCTTTTCCCTTCTCATATCTCTTCGCTCACAGTGCTGTGTGGTGCCAGGTGCTGCAGTAAGCAGGAGGCTTGGGCAAAGACCGCTCTCAACAGCAAAATGAATGAATAAGCTTTCTTGTGAAAATTGATTTGAAACTAACTGAATGAGTAGGAAATTAAAATTGAGGAAAGCAAGTAAAGTGTTAGGATGGAGCTGGAAATTATCTTGCCCATACAGTTGAGTGGATGACGGAAATGGCAGCCTGTCCCAGATGGGCTGGTGACATGTGGTCTGGCTGGTCCCTGACAAGAACTGCAGAGTTGTTAGTTCATCCTCTGCATGGTAGGCAGCTCTTCCCCCCAGTTTCTCTCCTTGCTTCCTTTGGCTCAGGCCTGGAAATTCTTTCTTCTTTTGCCACTCTTGAGTGCCTCAAGCTGTGGTATTGGTTGTTACTGTACTTTCAGTACTCTTGGGGCAGTCAGGAGGTGCATCCATCTTGCTGGAGATGTGGGGTTCAACAGGTGGCTGGCAAAAATTTCCTCTCCAGGACAAGCCTGGCAGAAGTGCCTGCGTAGCCCTGTCTGGCCTGATTCTAATGATAGGCTCTACAGTGTGGTTGGAATGACCACAGAACAGCACTCCACCAGCATGCAAAGCCTGTCACAGGGAAACACTGCTCAGTCAGGGTCACGTCAGGGATCCAGCTGCTGTGAGTAGCAATGTGAATCCTTTGCCATGCGAGAGTAGGAGAGAAAAACATAAAAGGAGTTTCTCTTTCTCTACTGCTGTTTTTTTTCCTCAGCAAACTGCTTTTGAGCTGCAGAAAATAATTTCAGAAAGCTGAATAGAACCTGTTTAGCATCTCAGAAAACATTAAAATGGGGAATTTTCCCAATAAGTTCCCTTCTTCACAGAGTATCCTCCAACTCTCTCAAAACAGCATGTGGGGGACCCTACTGGAAAAGAAATCACATATTTGCCTGAATAAGCAAATCTGAGCTCTATTAATAGTTTTCTGTTAGCTTGGCATGAGACAGGCTTTTCTCTGCAGAATGCAGACCTTGACTGTCTGATTTCCTGTGGATCCCTTAGGTGTATTTTGTAATGAAATCCCTGACTTTTAGAAAGGAAAAATTGCCGTACTTGAACCATAGCACTGGGGAAGGAAATTTGGTTCTCCAGGGAAAAGCAAGAAGCTAGAGTTATTCCTTCTGGACAGGTGAAGGTGTTGAAGGACACATTGTGCTGACTAACAAGCAAACCAAATCCAGGTTCTGTGGATGCAATTTCCCAGGATGTTCTGACCTTGTGGGAGTTATGGGTCTTCCCCCATGAGACATATGTCTAAATATGTTTTCACCTGCCACATACAGCCTTGTGAACAGGTCAGATTTTGCTACTCATAGCACAACACACCATGGTTTGCTTCTTTCCAGAAGTCACTGGTTTCTTTTGCTGACATTTGAGAAAATGAGGTGTCTGGTCCCAGGAGAGTAAATGTCAGCAGAATCTGGTCCTCCATACCAGTGAGAAGTAATACTCTAGGCAACTGATATTTTTTCTGCACTTATAATTTAAATAATGTATTTACAGCTAGTGTGCCCTGTTCCAAATCCTGTTTATATTTTCTTACAGATGTTAACATTTGCAGTGAGAGTGTCTCACAGCAGCTGATGGTATACTTGTGGTCTGACAGGGACTGAATTCAACCAACCAAACTTTAATTTCTAAAGATAAAGATCAGAGTAGATGGTGTCATTCACAGTTTCTTTGTTTCCCTAATCAATCCTTTTGACTGAGTAATCTTGGTGGAGAAAAGATAAAAAGCTTTAGCTTCTAAAAAGCCTCTGTGTGAAACAAGGAAGTCCAGGGATAAAAGACAAACATCCCCTATTCCAACAGGCTTGGCAAGTGCCTGTTTGACAGATCCTGAATGGCTGCTTCATCACTGGGGCTAGCAGAAGAAAGGGACTTGATTTCTATTAGATTTCTAAATAAATAAACAAACAATAATGACAGAAGAAACACTTCGAGCACATTGAGTACATCAACAGATAAAAGTTTTTCTGTTTGGGAGTTCACTCAAAACTACATGCCAACAAGAATAATTAATATTTAACTGAAATTTGAATAAATCTTTCTAGACCAAATATGTGTGCACAGTCATATTGTGGTACAGATGCATTTAAGATTAGGTTTTCATATGACAGTATTTCCAAAAAGTCACGATGATGAGGAGATATAATGCCACTTTGCAAGGCTTTCTCAGTGAGAAATGTATTGCTTCTTTTGACAAAAATGTCTGGAAATTGCCTCACCTTTTTGAAAGTATTCCTTTGCATATTGTATTTTAATATCAGGGAGAAGCTTGCTCCAAATTACATTTTTCTCTTTTGTAATCTTTGCTGGATTACATAATGCTGTTTTGAACAGTCTGGGTTGAACATAACAAACCTTTGCTCCAAAAGCTTTCATATCTTTCCTGAAGGCAGCCCAATGATTTAATAGCTTTAGACATTATTATTATTATTTATACTGTTGGATTTTTTGCTATACTAACACTTCTATTTCTGTCTTTATATGGCACTCAGCCCACAAATACTGCAAGGTTTATTCATGACTCATGTGAACTTTCAGCTTGTTATCCATAAATGAAAGAGGGGTGAGCTGTCTTACCTGCTACCCAGAGTTAGAATGTGCATATACAGTAGCTGGCAGTGTATTTCAGATCCTGGTTCTCAATGCAGCTGATCATTAGTTATCTGACCTGTCTGAAAGACTGATGGCTGCCTAAATGCAAGTACATAGAGCCAATTTACAAACCTTAGGAAATCCCTTCTTTAGGGAAGACCTCTGGCTGGTGGTAGGGTTTCTTCTGGCCCCATCTGGTATCTATCAGTCCTGTGTAAGTTGCCAACAGGCAACAAAAGGTCAAGCAAAGCAAGCAAGACCCAGAACCTTTCCCATTACTGTGGATACTGAAGTAATGCTTCAGAACCCAGAAAAATGCTTTATTTTACTAAAACCCTTGGTTGTCAATGCTGAACTCTCAGGAAAGAAGGGAGCAATGCTTTGCCTCTGAAGCAATAAATTTGCACCACTAGGCTGTGGGAGTTTGCCTGTGGTCCCTGAGCACAGGAAGGAGGGTGCAGGTTGGAGCATTTCACCTGCTGAACTGAAGCTTAGGCTGTGTGAAAACATCAGTACTGCAAAAGATGTTTGGGAAGAGCTTGCATATCTGGGATTATACTCCAATTGATTTAGTAGTGAATTTATAAGTAATTATTGATGATGGATGAAATTCTGCTTAGAGAGAAAGTTCAGTTTTACTTCTCTGTGAGCACTCTTGGCCCAGAAAACAAGGAATACCTAATGCAATCAACTAAAAAAAGATTTAAATAGGTTTAAAGGACAGAACTTTTTAGAGATTGCTTATGGACAATCCATCTCTTGCAGGGCAAGATGCAATGAAGCTGCACTTACTATGGTCAAATTCTGCTCTGGCTAAGCTTAATTTAAAAGGAAATTGCAATCACTTGACATGTTTTTAAGCATTATAATAGGAACAGGATCACTGCTTTTATTTTCTGCTTGGACATGGCAGGTTTAAGGTATCTCCATTTTTACTGCAAGCCCTATGGCTGCTCATGGTGCTTTACATAAATATGTATGCTGATGAAATGCAGCTTCTTGTGCTGGCTGGAAGTTACCCAGCATGTTGCAAGAGTTGCAGTGAGAGATGCTAGGTTTTATTGCTTTACTTCCTCTGCAGCATAAGTAATGAAGAAAGCATGAGGAAGTGATTAGGTAACTGCCTTCCCTGTATAGTATTTCAGAGTTCCTTTAGGTCAAGGAAATTTTTCTCTTGGCATATGTATGCATGCAGAACACACCTAGTACACAGGCTGGCTTTCCTTTTCTTGCAAACCTTATTAAAAGTACCCTTTTCTTTATAATATCCCTTACTCTGCTTGGAGTTAGCATGTTCCTTTGCTGAAGCATTCGTCTGCCTGCAGCTGTCTTGCAGTCTGGGTAGTCCTTGGCTTGTTGCTCATCAGAGCCAGGGCCAGGCTTGCTTCTGGAGGCTGTGTAGAGACCTGCCCTCCTTGGCACAGAGGGATCCTTGCTCCTGACCCCCCTGCCTGCCACACCCACCTGTCCTGGGACTTTAGCCACGCCACAGAGCTGCATCATGTGTGTGCTAATGCTCGTGCAGGGCCATGGCACCAACCCAGGGGCCCAGGGTCAGAGGCACCCTGAGAATAGTCCCTCTAGAGAAGGAGGCAGAACTGTGTTTCATCAGCTATAATGTATATTAGTAAATCAATATAAAAACAACAGAGTTTTGGCTTGATCTGTAATCTGGCCAATAAACAAAAATAAAAGCCAATTTAGCTGGACCGAAGGAAAAAGCCTGGCTTTGCCATGACAACAGACATGTCTACAAACACGGGACTTAAATTCATTTCTGTGGGCTTTAACCAGTGGGTGGAACTTTACATCAAATTAATAAAAGTGCTGTAATTAATTAAAGGTTTTCAGTTAGAGTGCTTTTCACGAGCTGTTTTATCTCTAGCCTGCCAGAGAGACTGACAGGTCCAGTCTGTCTGCAGTCGTCCAACTTTGCAATGTAAAGATCTACCTGCATTTTTTTATAGAGGCCACAAACCAAAAATGAAAAAAAAAAACAACAAAAACCCCAAAGGGCTCATCAAGAGTGTGCCAATGTGAACTCTGGTAAAGTACCTTGAAAACCAAAGGCATTGCATTGCCTTTGGCCATGTTGCTCCTGAAGAAGCTGTCAGTGGGGGATGAAATAAAGCAGAGTTCTCCTCATCATATAATTTTTCTTCTAGCCTTTCTACTACCATGAAGGTAACTGTCCCTGCACTGCAAGTAACTGTTTGTTTTACTCTGGCTCTGTGCTGTGGTAGACTAAATTATTCTCACTGTGATGTTATCTCCAATAGTGTTATTCTCAAATCTGTGCTGTGTACAGTGGTATAGATGGAGACTTTTTTTTGTAAAATAGTGAGAGGAGACACTGGGTTTGCATTTAGTTATGCTGTCATTGTAAACACAGTAATGATGCTAACCAAAGAAAATTGGATTTCTGCTTATCTACATTTAATTGTGACACACTTTTGGGCATGAGGCTTTATCATGAGAGGTGTGAGAGCACAGAAGACTTGAAGAGAAGTGACGGTCAGTGCGATTAAGACATTGTCTTTCTATCTTGTCCTATCAGTCAGGGCCCTCTGTAGTGAGAAGTGATCTCAGAGAAGAACTAAACCCTGTTTGCCATTTCCCTCTAAGCTATGTAGTGACATTGTCTGAGGTCATAGCACTGCCCTCATCGGTGTCCCTTATGAAAAATCCATGGAGGGCTTGTATCCAATGAGAATTCACAACTACTCAGGAGCTTCTAGGCTGTAAAATCTTCATTTCAAAGAAAAATTTTGAAAAAGTTAGAAGCCATGTGGAGAGGGGCAATCTTAGTTAGAAAACAAACCTTTTGAGCAAGTTTTTAATCTGAATTTAGCTTAATCTCTGAACCAATTATCATGTTATTCAGCTGATGTTGCTATGTACGGTGGGGACAAGAGTGTACACAATTATTGTCTGGCAAATAAAGTTGCTGATAATATAAATATATACAATATAATATATATATATGTATATATACAATATACAATATAAATAATGCTATAATAATTCTTCCTGTGCCTTCAACTGCAAGTTGTTTTGCAAAGAACTGTCTGGTCTCCTCATGTGTAATTGTTTTCCAAATGTGCTGACTTTGTTGTGAGATTGCATTAGTCAAATTTAAACACTCCATTAGATGTCAATGAACTGAAAACATTGTGACTGCATGGTTATTGACCCAGGTGCAAATAGCCAATGCCCAATTGAAAGATTCAGTTCTGACAAATGGGTTAAAATAATGAAAATACGCTGGAAAATGCTTGAGTGCTTCACTGACTAATTGAACAGAGTCTTTACAATTTCTTTATGAGCCTATGATTTTTCACAGCCACAGGTGAGTAACAAATTTGTCCTGTTCATTATTTCAGTTAACTGATGACACTTCCTGAACTGAAATGTATTTGTATTTTTTTCATTTGGGACAATTTAACCTAAATGCTGCATTTGCTGTGCACAGTTAGTGTTGTGGGTTTTTTTGTTGGTTTTTTTTTGTTTGTTTTTGGTTTTTTGTTTGTTTTTTTTTTTTTTTTTTTTTGTTTGTAAATTTTTTTTAATGGAAAAAAAAATTTAAATNGGACTGTTTGAAGAACAAGACATTAAAGTTCTATTTTGAAGGAATATATGTCTTTCTGCATAAATGTTATCACTATTCCTCACAAATATGTGAGGAACCTAACTTTAGAGAAACAAGAAGGATAGTGCTTTCAGAGCCAATTTTAATTTTTTTTTTCTCCACCCCTCCACTCCCCTTTATGTTAAATAAAGATCTGATCTCCATAAAGAGGTGATCTGAAATAGATTTCAAAGGGCTTTGGATCAGGTCCTAATGTCACGCCATTTACAGGGTGTGTTCCTTTGTTAGCATTTTTCAAGTATTATTTATTTAAATTTGGATTTTGAGTTCCTCAAAGATTTTTGTTTCTCAACTGCAACTGCATTGTAACTGGCTAGAGTAAGATGCTATTTCATTTGAGTGCAGTTTGAGTTATTCTCTGCTTCTAGGTTGTATTTTGCACACACATGGGTAGATGGGACAATCTATTGCCTTCTCTTTTCTCTGATTTCTATTATCTTGATTTTAAATTGCAACATCAGCAACAGTATTTTTCAAGATGTTCTAAGTGATCCCTATTAAACATTCAGACCCTGAGGAAGGTTATTTTAATAACCTAATACAGCATGTTAATCTGCTATACTAATCTGTTTAAGTAAGCTAACGAATGATGCCTGTGGAACAGGACAGTAGTTGATGTGTTGAGCTTTAGAAAAACAGGAAAAATGTTTCCTTTCAGAAATATGGGACAGTCATAATTTTATTGGAAAAGTAACATTATTCCAGAAAATTATTGTCTAGCAAATCTTCTCAACTAGAATTCTTATTCGAGTCTCTCAATCATTGGGGTTTTTCCACTTTTCCAGTTACTCTTGAGCAGAGCCATCCCTGGGGACAGGGCTGTTGGCCAGGAGCTGCCAAGCCCCCCAGGATGGCCTCTGCTCGAGGTAGGAGGCACTGAAGCCTCAGAGGCCTTGTGCTCAGGGGTGGGTTGGGCACTCTGAGGTGTTTTTCTACTCTGTAGTTTCACTGAGTCCGTGACGTCTGTCCTGTTGCAACTTGTACTGTACTTAGTGGTACTGTCCTGGGACCGTGAGGGCAAAGGGGGAGTTTAACATAATGTTGTTTTATGATCACAGACAAATGCAAGCTGATACTCTTCTTCTCCCCCTCCCCACACCCCATCTCTTTTCAGGACTTTTGATTGAAGTAAATCATCATCATGTCTGACCCAGTAGTTCTGCGTAGCATCAAGAGACTGGGAGAGGATAATTATGCTTTTGACTTGGATGGCAAATGTAAGAAGTTTATTCTTCAGTCACTTCTTTATGTTATAAAGCATGTAAAAGAGGTGGTGGGTGGCCTAAGCAAAGGAAGTACACTACAGAATACAAGCAGGTAGTGGGCAGAATAAATAGTGTTATATGGTACCTGCTATCATAAGTATGCTGCCCCCAAAACTTTTCTGTAAAAAATATAATAATCCCTACCCTTGGACAATCTTTACAAGTAAACGAACAAGTTCAAGGTGTCTACATAGGTTTTTGCACTCAGTACTTTGTTGTAAAAGACTTCTATTGAAGAAAAAAACCCAAAAAGCGCTGTCTTACATAGTTTCTTCCAGCAAACACTCATATTTGTAGTCATACATACGTTCGTCAGAATTCTCAGCACGCATAGTGTGAACTGTTACTCATCTATTTTTTTCTTTCAAACGAATATAATGAATATAAAATGAATATAATTCCAATTTTTTCTCCTTCCTAAAAACTGCTGGCCCACAGGAGTTGCCCTGCAATTTGTTGCACTATTGAATAGCAATGGTATATTAGTTTCCCTCTTCAAATTCATAGATTAGGGATTTTTCACATTTGGAGAGTGCTTGTTTTGCTCTCTAGATTCATGACCCAGAGAACTTTTTCACTGGGCTCTTATTTCTCCAATTTTCCTTCCACTAGCCATTTCCTTTACTTCTTGCAAAACACTTTGCATTACTAGCCTATAGAAGAAGCTTTCTCGAAACGTTAACTTTTCTGATAAACCTTAAAGAATCTTCCAGAAATGGTTTCAAACCATTACTGTTGTTATCTGCTGCCAAACTTCAAATAACCAGATATATTCTTTCTTCACCAGAGACGTTTTCTAACACCAAATGATCCTTTGTAATAACATTTTTACAAATTAGAACTTTCCTGGAATATATCTGGGATTCTTGGGATACATGTGCCCTTACTGAAATAAATTTTTTTACCATCCCCAAGTAAGAGAGAGCAAAATACAATGACTAGAGTAATTGTTAACTAAAGCCAAATAAAGTTATCTTATTAACCCCAAAAATGAGGTGCATCAAATGTTCCCTCAGTCCCAAATTCAGACTGTTTCCATCTAACATTGTGTTCTTGAGAAATGCAAAACCCTGGAGGTAATGGAAAAGCCTTCTTCCCCTGGGTAGAAAAATGATAAAGGCAAAGTTTGTGGTTGCAGCAACTTCTTTGTACCCTCTATAAATTGTGATGCAAACTTCTTCTGTGCCTGCTCTGTGAAACAGCCCTGTGCATGCTCAGTGATGAGTCTCTAGACATGAAGAAAGGAAGGCAGTGCTTGAAATGCAAACCATGGTTCTGAACTTAATCTTGAACTGGCAAATGCATTGTAATTGAGCAAAGTGCATATGCTCAGTGCCCTTAGGTTATCCAAATTATGATGTAAAAATAAAAAATAAATGTAAGAAAGTATAAATAAATAAATGTAAAAAAAGCAAAAATAAAAATAAAACTAACTCTTTATTCATTGTCATCTCAAGTGATGTACAACAAATATTTTCTACATCAGACCTTCTGATGACACTTCTCTGGGGCCCCTGATAACACAAGCTGTGCTTTATTTTGTCTTTCACAACATCTTTTGAAAGGGGGCTAAATCCAGACCTTATCTGGGTACTAAGGAATTGTCTAACAACTTAATTATATCTTGTAGTATGATTCCATTTCTCTGAGATATGGTTCCTTAGACAATGGCTCAAGAGTAGACATCAGTGTGACAAGTTCATCCCACCCTCCAAGACCACAGCAGCTCATCTTCCCCAGGATTTGCAGTCTCTAAGTTGTAAAGGCAAGAGTGAGGAGCTCCCACTCCTCCTTTCAGGGAGCACACATGGAGTGAGCATTAGCTTAGTACCCTTAAGGAGGCAGTGTCCAAGACAACCAGTTAAATATCAGCAAACAGCTGGCAATGAAAATGACTCTTGGTAAATGTCCTGAATAATGTTCTTAGTTTAAAGCACATCCTGGCTATATGTATTAGTGGGAATAAGATGTTTATAACTCAGGAATGATCAGGTCCCATGGAGTTCTAGAGTTTATGTTTCACATGTCTACAGAAGGCTATGTACTTTAACAATAATCATTAACTAGACTGTGCATTTATTTTTCCTCACAGGTAACAGCTTCAAGAAATCAGAGTAAGTCATGCACATGATTGGAACAATCAATATTTCTAGGAATATTCAAAGAAGTTAATGTAATCGGGTCAAATTGATGGAATATTTCTTTTTTAAAAAAATCTGTTCTCTAGTGGCTGAACTGCCTTATTTGATACAACTGAAACAGGTAGACCAAAGCAGTCCTAGAAACTTTTAAAAACATAAATGCCAGCAATATGATCTTCCTTCTGAAAATATTTTTGATATTCAAATTTATCTTTCTTCAGTGTTTTTAGTTTGAGAAATCACTCTTTCAGGAATTTTAATCAAACGATTAATTTCTCTTAAAACTTCACTGTGAGATTTTAAAACAAAAGGAATTATCTCAGATACTAAGATTTAAATGTAGAATTCTGGACAGTTAAAAGTTGGGATGATTTAGAGAATTTGACCTTTAGCTATTATTAGAGGTCTGATTGGAATTAAGAGCCTCCTCCTTCCTAGACCTTTGGACAGCTCTGTAGCAGGCTGGCCAATAAGAATACTATAATTTGAGCCAGCTCTTTCTGACTCAGAAAACCCAGTCTGGGAGCTACCTCTGGAACAGGTAAACCAGATTATCTCTTAATTTTTCCCATTGTCAGGTTGCCCATCTAAGAGAGCACCGGCCCAGTATTAGAAGTCTACCACGTCTTTCCGCCTTGAAACCCAAGTTCGGTTGGACTTTCACAAGTAACACACATGTGATCTATTACATACCTGAAGGAAAGCTTCCTTTAGGCTTTCTAGGATCTGGTTTCTGAAAACAGTTTATGACAAATATAGCTTGAATAATTTGCTTCATTAAAAAACAACCCACCACAAATAGAATATCCCTACTCATTCATCACTGAATGTACACAGCTGATGATTCCTTACTATAGGAACAGGAGCTTTCTCTGTCTTAAAGGAAGGATTAACCAACAATTTGGGCAGTAGGTGTTTCTTTAGCTGATCTCAAAGAACCCACAATCCACATTATAGGAACAGTGTTGAGGAGCTGCTTATGGAACAAAGTATAAACCTTTAGAGAATTTTAACCTAACCTCCATTCTAGTTTCTATCTAAAATTTCAAAGAATCATCAAATCACTGGTTCCAAAGAAAGCTGAAAGATATAGCTTGTCTCTTAAAATCCTGGGCAAAAGGTTACAAGTAAAATGTAATTTCACAGAAGTAACCAAGAGAGTAAGAGTAATAATGTAAAATCTTATCCTTTTTGCCAGAAATTTCTACACATATGAAGAACCTTTTACAGAGAAGAAAAGTGAAAAGTGAGTTAACTTCAATTCTTTATACTTTGCATATAAAACAAAGTAAGTAATAAAATACAAGTTTATAATTTCATGTTTTCTGTTGTTGAAGGTTGTCAAAGAAGAAAGAAAACAGTACTCGTGTTGGCTTCTTTCAGCTGGTAATGAAAGCAATGTCTATAACTATTATTTGATGTGTATTGTGTTGCAGAATAAGTGACAATAACCAATAAGGTTGTTTTGGGTTTTTTTTTTGTTTGTTTTAATCAAGGGACTTCCTAGGCTTCTTATGAGCAAGGTTTGAAAAAGAGTATTAGAGTTACAGTTTTCTTCCGACTTTTTTTTTGTTTGTTGTTGTTTTCTCCTTTTTTTGTAGAAGGACATTTTATTTATTTCTCTTTTGTATTAACTGGTTTTCCCCTTATATTGTCTATGTCCTAATGTCCCTTTCCATATATGCTGTAGATTCCCACCCTTTCTTCTCTAAAACACATTAGAACACCTACAGAACCTGGACAGGTTCTTCAGCAGGCTATGATTCGCCTTGACAATCCTATTTTAAAATGTATAGCAGTTGATACTGACATGCTATATGGACGGTTTCATCTATATATTTGCACCTGACTTCACCCTGAGAATCAGACTTCATACAATCATGGCAAAGGCAACTTAAATCACTGTATATTTGCTGAGCTACCTGTGTGAAAACTCTTTTCTATACATTTCCCTCAGATTAAGAGTCAATCCACAACTTCCTGGCTCAGCCAACACATTCTAGAATTTTAACTATGAAAACTTGCTCTGAGGTGTTTAGCTGGTTTCCTACCACAGCACCTCATACTTTTGAGGAATTGGCTAACTCTATTCAGAGGCTCTACATAATGCCCTAAGGTTTTTTCCTCCTCTTCCACTCTCTCCACTGGAAATCTGAAAAGCAGACTAATATATATGAATTATAGTTACTATTCTTAATCTCTTACCTAGTTGCTGGAATGAGGATAATATGGAATGATATTGAGCTATTAATGTTATATGATAATACATTCATTCACATATTAAAAGGAAGTTTGTAATAATTTATGAGGCTGTAATCACAGATGTAATTAGAATAGACTGGACAGAGAGATTTGTCTTCTTTCTATATTGAGGATAATTCTGAAATTTAAAGAGGATGTTTTTTGTCTGATCCACCTAATTAATGATTTATCATTACACAACCAGTATGAAGACTGCCTCTCAGCAGAGACGATTTTTTTTCTTCCTTCTTTAGTTTCGATTTTCGTCATCTATGGAGATTTTAATGATGGTTGCTGGTAGTTTGTGTGCTGTTGTTCATGGAGCAGCCCAACCAGCTGTATTGCTTGTGTTTGGTGCAATGGCAGACACATTTATCGAATATGACATTGAAATGCAAGAGCTTAAAGACCCAAACAAGACATGTGTAAATAACACCATAGTGTGGATTAATGGTACTGTTCATCAGAATGAAAAGAATGCCACAATAAGATGTGGGTAAGTAATGGATGTATTTGTTTCTTTCCCATTGCTATCATAGCTTGTCAGAAAATGCATTGCTGTTGAAGGTCCTGTTCAGCCTCTAAATCTTATCTTTTCTGTTCATAAGGTAGAAAAGAGGCATGGTTCTTGTTACATAATCCTGTTTCTGAGCTGGTGATATTATGTGGAGGGACAGAAGGTCAGCTTGGATCTTGGTCTTTCAGTTATAGTTGTCAGCAAGAATATTCTTCTATGATTGTTCTGATACCAGATGTTACATATCCAAGTTCATTAACCTATTTTCTCTGATTACACTATAGGTAGTAATGACTTCTGGTCATTCTGTTCAGTACTGAGTTACCTGTAGGTGCCTGCTAACTTCTGAGCAAGTTAGCTAAACTTTATCACTGAGAGAAATGAGCATTTATAGAATGCAATTCATCTTAGCTCATGGGGGATGTCTGAGGAACATCAAAAAAACTGCCCCATAAGACTGCCTGTTTCTTTCGATTAAATGTAATAAATGGGGTCTAGAGAATTCATTCAGATACAGATATCTGTTAAGGCCAAATTTGAACCTATAACCTTTCCTAAGAATCATTTCTTGGTGCATCATTACTAGACTTTTCTAATCGCTGAGTGACATTTCATTACATACTTAATTGGAATTAATATTTGAATATTTGATTTGACTTTAGCAGGCCTCACTTCTCCCTATAAAATGCAGTTGAAATCTGAATGTTATTAGTTGCTATAATGGCACAAAGCAAGAACATTCAACATCTAATAAAAACTTGTTGGGCAGCTCTTCTCTGAAACACCCTCTCACCTGTGCTGTTTTGGAGCAGGCAGTCTGGGGGCATTTCTTGGAGACTGTAGAGGTGCTCCGGGATCGTGGAGCTTTTTTTGGTGCCAGCTCCCAACCCCTGTGCAACAGGCGGAACAAGGAAACCAGTCACTAGCAATAGCTTCAGTATTGGGAGACAATGCCTGTGTTAGCAAAATAAGATGACTTCCACCTGGTCTGAATCTAACTTGAGGAAACATCAGATTAGAAGCCTGGGAGAAACTTAAAACAGTATTACTCACTTCCTTTTTTCCTTTTTTTCCTTTGTTTTTTTCCCAGGCTGCTGGACATTGAACATGAAATGACCAAGTTTGCAGGATACTATGGAGGAATTGGTTGTGCCATACTTGTGTTAGGATACCTCCAAGTCAGTATTTTGTTTTCTGTTTTGATTTCAAAGTTTAAGTCACTAAATAATTAAGCTTATAATTATTATGTTGGTTTTAACTGCTTAGCTACTTATTTGAGCAGAATAGATACTTTCAGTTCTCATTCTATTGCTGAAATGTCAGCTCTAGCAATCTGAGAGCTCCTTGGATTTGTGCATGCATGCCTTTGTAAAAGGATGAATTTTACCCACACCACAAGCAATACTTGATCAAGTGCGGCTACTGTGGAATCCGCATGCCCTCCAAAAATAACAGTGAAAGGGCATGCAGATTCCCAGTAGGCATCTCAAGTGTGTTGAGCCCTGTTTCTGTTACAGAGATACTACAGAGCAATACTAGTGTATAACTAACGGAGAAGAATCGCACTCTACATATTCTGTAGTAATTGTTCAGTCCTTGTGACTGAAGTGAGTCAAAAGCTTGGATGATTCCTGCATAGTCTGCTGAAGGGCCCATGGCTTTTGAAGCTTTTCATAATCACAAAAATCACTTGTCAGTCTCCTTCCTGAAAACTATCCAAGAATTTTGCTGAGGTAGGATGGCTGCCATCCCTGTATTACTTACAGTTGTAGATGGAATACATTTTGTCCATATGGCATTCATGTAACAGCATAAGTAATTTAATTTGCCTCTCCTCCCATACTACCAGAACTGAGACAAATGCTTGATCCAGAGGATGTGTAAAATTGGATTATTTAAAGATCAAACCAGCTACCATGTCCATGTAGCCAGAATGTATTTTACCTGAATAGTAATTTCCTCAATATCCTTTCCCATTCTAGCCAAATTGATTTTTCTGGGGAGTAGAAAGACTTTTTACTATGATTATCAGCTGTTCTGTGCTTTTCCCAGATCTGCTTTTGGGTTATGTCTGCAGCTCGTCAGATACAGAAAATCAGGAAAGCTTATTTTAGGAGAATAATGCGAATGGATATAGGCTGGTTTGACTGTACATCTGTAGGAGAACTGAACACCCGAATTTCTGAGTAAGTAATCCAAGAAACCCATATGCTACAGAAAACATTTTCCAATTCCTTCCAAACACTGCAGAGTGCCAGTAATCAGGCATGTGACAAACACCTTTTAGTAGAAATATAGCTGTGTTCATGGTAGCAGCAATCAGACTGATTAGCTCCCCCATCTTTGAACTAAGTACCACAACTGTTGAACCACAATTACTTCCCTTTCATACCTTGTCTGACAGCAAATGTGTGTGTGTTTGTGTGTGTGAGTTGGGTGGGTTTTTTTCCAGTTTGTCCTCTCCTCTCTTCTCCTTTTATGCCCAGTCCTTTCAGAGAGATCTATAATTTGGCTGCCAGTGCACACTCCCTGAATCAGCTGGGGCACGGCAGTAAGAGCCAGCTAGTGAATGAGTCTGCCGCCAGAACAACATTTCCTGGGAAAGGACAGTATTGTCTCTGCAGTATTCATGCCTAAAAGCCTTCTCCATTGCAAAGGCATCAGGTTTTCTCACTGTACTCCAGGGTCTTTGTATGGGGTGGTGGTGGAAGAATAGGGATGAGGATCAGCCCTCTCCAGTGAAAAGCAAATAACCCAAATGTGGCCAAGACCTGCAAGACAAACAAAAATTATGCTCACCACTCTTCTGTTGATTTTTGTTGCCGTTGATACTGTTTTCCAGAGACGTTAATAAAATTAATGAGGCTATTGCTGATCAAGTAGCAGTCTTTATCCAGCGCATAACCACCTTTGTGTGTGGATTCCTACTGGGATTTGTCAGTGGCTGGAAACTGACCTTGGTTATTATTGCAGTCAGCCCTCTGCTCGGGGTTGGAGCAGCCCTCTATGGCTTGGTAAGTGAATTGTGAAAGGGTCACATAGAGCAATAATGAACAGGAAAGATCTGGCCAGGAGCAGTGAGGATTGGTGAAGTTGATTACACCCCTTTAACGTCAAGAGAGGCACATTATGGTCCCAGCAGCACTATCAGGGGGAGGGATGGAGGGAGGGGTGTGATAGAGAGAGGTGGGCCTTGCTCTCACTTTGTTTTTTCCAATTCCCAGAATAATAAATCCTGCTTCTAAGAGGGGAGTATAAGCATACCTTCTTGTGGGTCCTGTGGATGGGTATTAATGTTGAGATCAGAAGCTGGTCTTTACCTTTCTCAATTACTACACACCTGCTTTAGATGTCTACAAGATACAGGACTTGATTTCTCTATGTAAATTAGTGACTTTTCTGGGTGCTAAGTTTCAGAGACATAAAATGGTTGAAAACAACTACTCAAACTTACCTCAAAATATCCCTGCTCCCAGAAGCTGCTGCACCTTCTCCCAGTTGTTCCTGTTCTACTTCTCCATCCACTTCCTACACACTTCCTGCCACTGTACAGAGGAAGGACAGTGAAAAGGGAAACTGCAGGATCCGCTGCCCTCTCATCTCCTCTCACACACTCAGCAGGGCTGGGTAATTCCTGCTCATCCTCTTAATTCTTGTTGGGTTCAGCCCTCTGGCAATCTCATTTCTTTCACATCAGGAACAGCTTGCTATCATTTTGCTATCAAACATCTAATGTAACTGTGACTAATTTCGTGTCTTCCAGCTCTCCTTTAGCACCTTGTGCTGGCTGCAAGTAGCTGGCATGAATAATTACTCATGTCAAGAGGGAGAGCAGAAGCTTGGCAGGGAATGAAATAAAACCCCAGATGTTTTTCCTTCATTTGTGATTTCTTTTCTGACCTTATTCCACTTTGTGTTTGTAATTTTATCCCTTTTCATTCTTATTTTTCTGTACCTGTCTCTTTCCAGTCACATACCTACTGTTAAGTTTTTCCATATTATGAGCCTTTCCAGCCCAAGTCTTTGTTTTACACCACGAAGAAAACAGACCCAAGGTCAATCTGGCCTGGTTTCCTGTCTTCAAAAGGGACTAACAGATGCATGGGGTGGGGTATTTGGAAAGAGAAAGAACAGAATGACACGTTACACTTTCTAATGATATCTCATTCCCAAGTCAATGTGGTATCTCTGCGTAGAATTGTAAATGACTACATTTTCTTCCAATTATTTGAGTATTTTTTTTAGTCTAAATAAGCTTTTGGCATCCAGTGAGCTCTTGGCTGCTGTGTAGGGACCTGTTTGCTATCAGCCCATGAAATAAAGCACAGTGGTGGGCAACATCTGTTTTTATCCTCCCCCACCACTACAGTTACCTCTTCTTCCTGAAGCTGGGATCTGCCACAGTAGTTAAAGGGCTGCTCCTGGCACTTAAGCTCACCCTTCCTCCCACTGTGCACAAACCCTCAGTCTACAATCTGCTTCAGCCTAGTTAGAGCAGAGGGAGGGAGGCAGGGAAAGCAGGAGTTGTCAGCTGCTCTTTCTAGCTACTTGGAGCAGAGAGCTGTTGCAAAACATGCTACAAAGGTGTATGCCCTGGCACTAGAAGACCTAAGTCTTTGAGTGTGCAGCATGCCTAACAAAATCCTGCTCGGAGTGCAGGAAGTGCAGAACAGCCATCACAGGGTACCAGTGTTGCTCATCACTGTCTTTTTCTGTACCTGCAGTTCAGGTGTAACCAGCACTGCTTATGCTTTTGTAGGCTGTGGCAAAACTAACAGGCCGAGAATTAAAGGCCTATGCAAAAGCTGGAGCTGTGGCTGACGAAGTGCTCTCATCCATCAGAACAGTGGCTGCTTTTGGTGGGGAGAAGAAAGAAGTTGAAAGGTTTGTTTGAACAAACCCTAAGGTCTCTAATTTCTTTTTCCTGAAGCAATGTAATACTGTAATGCACATCAGATTCTTAGCAATTCATCTCTATATTCTACAGCTATGACTATCAGCTTTGAAACTTATATGTATGTATGTCAGACATTTAGGTTTCAAGTGTTGTATGCAGAACTAGTTTTATAATTCAGTCTATCAGTGAAGTAAAGCATCACCAATACTATCTTCAATTCATGCTTACTTGTAGGAACATTCTGTCAAATTTTTCCCTAAACGCTGTCTGATAGATCACTTTTTCAGCACATCTGAAAACTTTGAGTACTTTCAAGCTAAGTAGGAGAATTAGTTTAATCAGGACATGGTTTTTCTGCAAATTTCTCTTAAATTCTATGAAAACGTAACCTGGCTATAGGATGTGCTCTGGAGTGCTGGCCAAATTCACAAATCCTGCGTTAATCTGCTAAAACTCCAAACCCCATGATAAGGTATTTGCAGTGGGTGTGGCTTTTCTTGTGCTTATTACACTAGAACATACAAGGATTTCATGATCTGGGAGCATTGCTGGCTTCAGCAGTGGTCTGTCCCTTCAGAGTGATCCTGTATTGACCCTATGTGTGGACATTCTGCTGAGTCATCAGAGGTGCCCCTCATGGTCTTTGCTAATTTTGAAATTTCTGTCAAATTGATTTAATTCCCTCTTAATTTTTCTCTTTCTACAGATATGATAAGAACTTGGTGTTTGCTCAGCACTGGGGAATTCGAAAAGGAATAATAATGGGATTATTCACTGGTTACATGTGGTTCATAATTTTTCTAAGTTATGCATTAGCCTTTTGGTATGGCTCTAAACTTGTCCTTGAAGAAGATGAATATTCACCTGGCACTCTTCTGCAGGTACTCATTTTAGTTTGATGCAACTTTTCTCGACTGTTCCTTAAAATAATAATTCTAAAACACATATCTGTTCTGGTATCTGGTGGCTCCATGGTAACAAACATTATGTATGTCTTTTAAAGATAATTACTTACTATACATATGACACAACTGGAGAAGATTTAAAAAATCCATGTTTATTTTAAATATTTTGAATATTACCTATGGTTATAAGAATAATTCCTTCATTTGACAGCCCACTACACAATTATCAGAGGCCTGAAACTAGCTTTTCCATTTTGTGGGTCAGCATGGGGCTTCTGGGATGCTGCTTTCTCTGAAGAATTTTATGATGAAAAATGTTGTGGTTAAGAGACACCTAACCAAACAAAGTCTTGTCATATCTAATCTCTCATGAACACTTTGTGTTCCTTTGAGAAACCATTTCCTGTTGTTTTGTTTTTACAAAGGCCATGTAAACATGTATGCAGATTAAAAACACACCTGGCTGTGGCTCCTGCAGTGTGTACAGAAACTGTGCTAACCTGCATGGCACTCATGCATTCACTTCTGCACAGTAGGTGCTTTAGACACTGCTGGTCTCAATGCAACAAAGCCAACATCTACAGGTATTTTGGTTAGTTGGTTAAGCCAGGACTGCCCAAATGGCAGACTCCAGTCCAAACTCAGAACAACTTTTCCTGAACCTTAGTAAGTTCTGGGTATCCTGATGAGACATCTACTTTTGCTCCTTCTCTGCCTGTTGCACACCATGAGAGTTCCCAACCACCTGCAGCACACAGTGCAAAGCTTTCTGCTAAATGGAACTTGGCAAATTACCCTGAGAACATTGTAAACCTGAGTGATTCTGTTCAAGGAAGAAATCATTTGCACCTGCTCTCAATACCAGTATATGATATGAGGTAGTGCTGTGAAAAACAAAGTGAGCAATCTCCTTGCCTTGCTCATGGTAACTATAGTCCAGTGCTTCCAAATGACAAATGGCAAACAGTGAGGAGCTACCCTGTAGCTGAAAAACTGCAGCTGTCAATGGAGAGAGTCTCCCTTATGCTCACCTTCCTCACAGTTTCCAGTAATCTTTCTTCTAGTTCATATTTTCTACCACACACTCATAATTTGGCAGGGGGCAAGAGGCAGATCTCTAGACACAAAATATTGAAATATGCTTTTCCTGCTCTCTCAAAAAGTCATACACCCTCCATACAGCATTGAGATGTACTAAGTATTGCCTTGCCTTCCTCTTCTGCCAGATGTACAGAACATGCTCCTTCATGTTCATGATGGACTCTGACAGGGATAGAACCCCCTTGCTTTGAGACTCATTCCTGCAAGAAAATTAGTTAGTAGTAAAGCTGAGCCTAAACTTATGGCATGATCTCTACATCCCAATATAGACATTTGCAGTGCACAGAAGCATTCAGTAGATTCCTCCACTTCAGCTATATGGATATTCCCAGTAAACATCATTATACTGCAAAGGAGAACTGAATCCTATGTGCTGTTATTTCTTTCTCAACAGTAGTGTTTCCTTATACACTTTGCCCCATTTATCCTGAGTTCTGTTTGTGTTGTATCCAAAAGCTTCGCTGGGTCCTTGATTGCTTCTTAGCAGAATTTTCAGGCCAAGCTAGAGCAAATGGTTACATACCAGACATAACATTCCATGTCTCCTTATGTGCAGGGTGAATGTTCAAACTAGCACACACAACAAAGCAACAAAATGGACCAAAAGCCTACACCAGAGACATTTTCCAACCCTTATAACCTGTTCTTCCAAAACATCTCTGTAATAGAAAAACTAAGGAGAAGTAAAACAGAGTAAATTCTAGGAAAAAACCTGTAAAAAACTGTTCTAAAGCAAACCCCATATGGTAGCACTGAGAAGAACAAGCAATACTTATAATACAATGCAGCTTGCTCTTTGCTGTAGAAACAGACAATGAAGTCATTTGCATCTAGCTGACATACAAGTGCTAAATAAGCCTCTACCTTCTTTATGTTCACCACCTTCCAGTGTCCTGTTCTTTCAAACCCCTGCTAGCATTTTCAGTCTTAATTCCTGTCTATATTTAAGAACCTTCATAAAAACCTTTCATAGAAATGAAGCATTGGCAGCTCTTAGGAAATTTCAAACAAACACTTTTGTATTTTAGTTGATATCCTACAGCTTCACTTGCTTCTGATTGCAAGGCCACACACCAAGGCTGAATTCTTGGACTTAAAGGTCCTCTGATATTCAATACTGTATCTAGCTGCCTTTCTTGTCTGTCAGTCTTCCCAGGAAGAGCAGATGCTCTTTCTCATTTTTTCTCATGTTGTCCTAGGCTTAGGCAAAAAGGAGATCCTGGGGCTTTCAGAAGAGGGTTATTAGTGAGTAACTCTTCATTTTGGTTCTTAGGAAAGGACTTAAAATCGTGAGCCCATTGGGTTTGTGCTACCTGTAGAAATTGTCCACTCACACTGCTAGAATAATTTCACCTCAAAAAGTGGCTTATCCAGTGTTGGTAGCAACCCTTACAGTTCATTTCTCTATGAGACAGAGAAAAAATATTCTCTATAGCTGGTACCTCCTCCAAAAGTAAGTTTCGTGGGTATTGGATGAGACAAGAGCTGCAATATACAAAGGCTGTAATACAGTGTTTTAAGATTTTTCTATTTTTGCTTACTGGTAAAAGGCACCCCTGAAATAATCTACTTCCCACCAATGTCCTGCTCCAGACCTTGTTTCAGGGAAAAGGCACCGAGTCAAACTGAGATGGCTTAAAAATATATCAGCGGCATCTCAGTAAATACCTAGATGCATACTTTTTTAGGCAAAGACAAATATGAGTTCATTTACTTCAGCATCAAGCAGAGCTGTGAAAGACAGTGAAAATACCTTCTGAAATGCATTTATTGCATTATTATTTGTTTGCTTTCTTGTTGGCTAATAATGCTCATATAGTGAATCACTGCAGTTCAGCAGATGCATGAGAAGTCATAAAGCTACTGTAGTTTGGTTTGCCTGTCTAAGCTGCAAACTATAATAAAAATGCGATGTCATATTTTGTTAATGTCTTTTTCCACTTCAGGTTTTCTTTGGTGTTTTAATAGGAGCATTAAATCTTGGCCAGGCATCTCCCTGTCTGGAAGCCTTTGCTACTGGTCGTGGGGCTGCAGCAAACATTTTTGAGACAATAGATAAAGTAAGTAATGCATTTCTAAGCTGTGTTACTTCATAGTGCAAAAATAATTCAATAAGCCCCAAATGGTACTAGTTTTATCTACTGTGTAAATGAGGAAAAATGAGTCTGATTAAAGAAACACTGACTGTGCAATAAAAAAGTCTAGTGGGATGCACATTGGCTCAAAGAACACATTGAACAGATTTCTTAAGTGGCCTGTTCTGGGTTCTGAAGCTTTACCTCAGCCTGCTGCTGTTCCTTGTTCCCATTTCTCCTTACATACAATTACTTATCAGTGCTGGCCCATGGAAGGTGTACTGGCAGGCACTCTGCAACCAAACTTGCAGCAGCCATCCCATAGCTCCCAGCCTCCAGATGGCATCAAAAGGTGTGGCTCTGCTGGCATTAGTGGTGAAGGTGGCCTCTGTCACCCGTCCCAGAGCTATCCTGCGTAAAAATGGGACCAAATGAGCACAGGCACTGGTCGTGCATGCAGCTGTCATAAAGGTTCACCACAATATTATCTAAACAGATACTTGAAACAATTGTATGAGAGACCCTGAGACGCCACTGAAATTTATTGATTCCTTTCTTGAGGGTTCCCTTCTATAGCTTCATAAATTTAGTGGTTGGAAAAGTACTGTTGATTTCTTAAAGTATGTATTATCTCTGTTTACTGGCAAACTGTATTATGCTGAAAGCTGTGTAAATACATTAAAATGCTGCTTGTCTTCTACAGAGCACATAAGGCTATGGTAATGCTAACAGTTTTTAGTAACTATTCAAACTTCTGTAATAATGATAAAACATACACCTCATAAGCTAAAGTTCTAAAATGAACTGAAAATAGAGATTAATTAGGGACGTGTTTTTCTGAGAAAAAATTTAAAATCATAAAGAGTTGCAACAGTAAGGATTAATCACAATATTCAAGATAAGGCTGAGTCACATAACCTTAGGGTAAAAAAAGCAAACCAACGTCACATTTCATCTGTCTAGAGAAAGGGTGACAAAATTAGATCCATCTGCTTGCCACATTTGTAGATTTGTGATTAGACAGTACAAGCACAGCTCTGCCCTGGCACTAAACCTAGTCATGTTGAGATTCCCATTTGCAGGATCAGTGAAATTTCTTCATAGATTAGTATCTGAATTTAAGTAAGTTATATTCCTAAAGAGGAACCTTGTAGCCGTTTTGAACATCTTAGAACATACACATTTTTCATTTTAACTTTCCTTTCAATCTGTTAGGCTATATTAAAAAAAATGCACATTTCAGTTATTAAATATTCATTGTTATAGTTTTCATTTACTATTTATATTCCATGATTTAGAAATCTGTCCTTCGAAAATGTTATTTCTTTGTGATTCCTCAAATTTCTCTTAGTTCTCTGCTCATGTCTAGCAGTCCACAATACTGAAGACCTGGCCAAAAGAATGTGAGACCCAAAGCATTTATTAGGAAAACTTCAGTATTTCAGCTCTTAGGACTAGGGTGGATGTTTTAATTGTCAAATAGCGAGGCCTGAAGATTTGCAGCAAGGAATTGGTTGTTCGGTGCTGTGAGAGAATGTTTTTGAGTGAGGTAGTGCCATTTCATCCCTGAGGAGCTGGCTAAATTAGCTTAGTCAAAATGCCTCAGTCAGTCAGCTACTCAGTTCCAACAATAATAACCTCAATGGTTGGCTGTGGTATTTGCAGTAAGCCTACAATGAGAAGAGGGTGCATCCTTCTTGTCTGTCCAGCAACAACTGCCCCATCACTCTGGCCCTCAATTCCATGTCCCTTGCCTGCTATCCCTGGGGCAGAGCCTGCAGCTGGCTCCATGTAGCCAAGTGTTGTTCAAACAGAAGTGCCATGGCTTTGTATGGTATTGGGAATATTTATCTACTGCAGCACTGTTGACTGTTTAACAGCAAATAAATAACTCAATAAATTTCATCCTAGAAACCCACCATTGACTGCATGTCAGAAGATGGCTACAAGCTGGATAAAGTACGAGGTGAAATTGAATTTCATAATGTAACATTCAATTATCCATCCAGACCAGACGTAAAGGTAATTATTCATCACCCATCCTGAGAACACAATTGTTGTAAACAAGCAAAATATCCTGGTTCTGCCAGCAATTTCTAGATTTTCAGTAGAGATTGTTTTCCAGAAGCCCAGGCTCTTTGTTTAAAAGTAGACCGAATAATTCTTCCATTAAAGTATTTTTCTGCTTACTGTTTGGCTTATTTTACCATTCTGACATATCCATTGTCACATCTGCATATTCCTTGCTGCAGAACATAAGCTCCCAGTAATGTCAGGCAAATTCACCTGCGTGCATCTTCTCTTACAATCAGTGATGCCCTTGTATCAATGTGTACAAGATGGAACACAAAGTAATAAACTGAATGGTGCAAGGAGATTTTATAAAACTCTTCCATTACCCTGGGGATGCACCATGTGACCCATTAAAATGCTAGAAAAGGGACAGGAGTGTAGGCTGTATATCCCACTATTTCTCTATTCCTATGTTTGAATTGACAAATTCTCCTTGGAAAAGCATATTATTGGACAAACATATTAGTGCTATTACTTCTAAAGATGGAAGCAAACGTTGTATCAGATTTTTCTACAGAATTTCATGGTTATATTCGTAATATTTATGTTTTAACACACATTGACAATATACGCAGAGTGTTCTTTAAAGGGAATATAATTGACTAACTTCTCTAGTGTATTAACTTGACTAGTTTTTAATGATGAACAACAGGAACAGTGAAAGGTCAAAATCTGCGTGTCTATTGTAGAAATGAGTGCTCTGCATCTACAAAGTCTTCAAACAGTGTAAAAATATGTGGCTTGCTTTATCCTCTTTCTTCATAATACTTTTCTGAATTTTGTAAAATTGCTTTGAATCTTTAAGGTACAGAATATACTCACTTGGTTGTATGACTGTGGGAGAAGTAAAATAGATAGATTCTTGTTTCTTTTTTTTCCCCTATCCAAGATCTTGGATAACCTTAATATGGTGATTAAAGCAGGAGAGACAACAGCTTTTGTTGGAGCTAGTGGAGCTGGAAAAAGTACAACAATACAGCTCATCCAGCGCTTCTATGACCCCAAGGAGGGCATGGTGAGTGTCCCAGCCTAGAATGTGTTTCTCTGGCCCCAGAAACAGAAAGAATGGCACGGTTTCTTCTCCAAGGTGGGAAGTAAGACTACTAACATCCTTTTCATTTCTTTCTTCTCTTTTTTTTTCCATTTATTTTTTAAATGAGTGAAATATATTCCTGCACATTTCTTTTATAAGACTGTGCTTAATAGTCTTATGAAAACAATTATGTGAAAGAGCAAACTGTTAGGAGAAAATAAAAATTCAGTGCTAAATCTGTGTAAAAATTATACCTATAGAAATGATAGTTCAGGAGTGACAGGAGCAGAAATGGGAAATGAAATCAAAGAGCACAACTCCAAGAGCCAATCCTACTGCCACTGCTTTGCCACCTTCTATATCTGAAAGCTGATTTTTATTCTGATCATGGAAACACAGCATCACAGGCCCTTCAGTTCCACTGTGTCTTTCTTTGTCTCAGAAGTGTCCCTGATTTTTTTCCTAATTTTGTGTCCATATTCTAATTGCAGATCACCCTAGATGGCCATGATATTCGTTCCCTGAATATCCAATGGCTGCGCTCACAGATTGGCATAGTTGAACAAGAGCCAGCGCTCTTTGCCACCACGATTGCAGAGAACATTCGCTACGGGCGGGATGAGGCTACTATGGAAGACATAATCAAAGCAGCCAAACAGGCCAATGCTTACAATTTCATCATGGACTTACCACAGGTATGCTCTGCCTCGGAAAGTATTTGGCAAAATTTGATAAGAAAAAAGAATATTTTTGTCTTTTTGTCCCTCCTAGCCTGCAGCAATTTGTGGTCAAGTGGAAGAGCAGAAGATTCATACAGATAGGAGGCAACAACCTTTCCTTTGACTACAGTTATTTAGGTCTTACTACATGTATTCCACCAATTTACAAAAGAAAACACCCCCTTCCTTCTCCCCGCCCCAAAATACAACCCCGAGGAGAGTTAGTTCCCCAGGAATCATTTACACAACATTCAATATCATGGTAATAATCATAGCATGATTTAAAAATTTGTATTTTGCATTCTTTGGAGATCTGTTGCTGTTTGGGACAAAAGCAATGTAGAGCCCAGCCTCTCACTAGCATTTGTTACTTCACCTGTCTGTACTGATGCTCACAACCTCACCTCCTTGTATGATCTCTGTAAGCCAGCTGGAGGTTCCTTCTTCTGCAGTTTCCTCCCTAATGATGACAGGGCTTCAATCGTTCCTCCTTACAAGGCCCAAATTGGATAGTATCCAGCTCTCTACATTTCTAGAATGTCATTTCGCCAAGTAGCTTCTGAAAATGACATGTTACAACAGTGAGTGCTATTGACATGATTCAAGTACCATTAACTAATATTAGTACATTGTCTGTATCCTCCATCTATGCATTTCCAGGCTTCCAGGAAACTATTCACTGAAAGGCTGTTTAAAGGCCCCTATTAATTTCATGGGAATGGAGGAATAAAAAATATTTAGCTCTAAGTGAATATAGTTATCCTGTATCTCAATATGCCAGGTTTTATGTGTTTATTTAATTCTCTACCTGAACCCAATGCCACCAGAGTATGGTATCCACAGGTTACAGGTCATCAGCAGACAAGGCCAGCTATGGGAAAAGTTTGCTTGTGAGTCATTTGATGGAGAGTGGCTAGGTGAATCTTCTCCATTTCAGCTTTTGCTGATACAGCTGCTATGAGCTGAACCAGAACATCTCACCTTTTTAACCAGTGCATACTTTTGGCATGGGGTTGAAAACCTGATTCAGGCAAAATCATCTTGTATGTTATGAAAGTTATTTCACCTGTTGCTCTTTGAATGTGCTGCACTAATAATGCTTTTGTTTAAAGTCTACTCCGAGGACAAATCTGAGACATTTTACCAATACCTCCACCAGAAGCTTAACAGGCTTTTTTTCTTATCTGTTTAATTTTCACTTTTCTCCTTCACACAGCAATTTGACACTCATGTTGGAGAGGGTGGAAGCCAGATGAGTGGAGGTCAAAAACAGAGGATAGCTATTGCTCGAGCTTTGGTGCGAAACCCCAAAATCCTGCTCCTGGATATGGCTACGTCAGCACTGGATAATGAAAGTGAAGCAACTGTCCAAGAAGCGCTTCATAAGGTTTGCTATAGTATAGCAAAAATCAGACTCAAAAAGGCAGAAATTATTTATAATGCACTCTGCAGAGGGTGGTACTGAATTGCAACAAATCAGTGAGAAGCATTTCTTAATAACTGTTTTACATGTACAAGTAGAACCTTAGCATTAAGGACTGAGAATAATTTTTTCTTACATTGGGGCATCAACAGAAACCTATAGCTCCCTTTGCCCAAAAACAGATGCTTCTCTGTGGTCTGTGGATGGAGCTGAAGTCAAAGTGAGCTGAACACACTAGAAGGACTCCAGTTAATTTGAGGAGCCTTTAGATTGTACAGCTCATTGCAGCATTTCAGTGTGCCGTGCTGGGGGTGGGGCTGTTGTTGTCTCCCTCAGGCTCGCCTCGGCCGCACCGCCATCTCCATCGCTCACCGCCTGTCAACCATCAAAGCCGCTGATGTCATCGTCGGGTTTGAGCACGGCAGGGCTGTAGAGAGAGGAACCCATGAGGAACTCTTGCAGAGGAAAGGGGTTTATTTCACATGTGTGACCTTACAAAGCAAAGGAGACACAGCACCTAACAGAGAGGAAACACAAAGTAAGCATTTTGTTTTCTTTTATAAAACCATGTAAAATCCCACAGAATGCATATTTTCAATTTTTTTTTTCCTTTTAATAAGGGCTAGTAGCTGCTTTTTTTTCTTCTGCTTTTATGACTGAATTTTATCATTCATGGAAGTAACACACTGATAGCCCTGGCCAAAGTGGTTTTGCTGCATATGCACTGAAAGATGTTCCTAATATAAGTCTGCCCTGAAACATTAGTTCTGACCTGCAATATCCATCATTTTATAGCTCCACTGAGTGCCAGAAGTCCAGTTCTGCTGCATTTGGAATTTAGGCACATTACAGACTATGCTGAAATCATCCTATTGGTTTTGCTAGAGGCAGATTTGAATCAAAGCTTCTGGAAATTAAGGTTTAATAGAATGATCTGTTGTATTTTTGGGAAGCATACATTGGATATTATTATCTTGAAATAGGAGAGCAATTGCAGAGTTAAAATAGGTAAAAAGGCTTTAGCAGTCACATCTGAAAGTGAGATGATCCTTGGTCTAATATTCAGTTAACTTCATTATGTCAAATACAGATACAAAACTTGTGAAACATGTAGGTTGAGTAACAAGGTTATATTACACCCCTTGCCTTCTACAAAGTATTCAATTTATAATTTGGAGACCATGCACTTTTTTGCAGAGCCACAGCGTATTTAGGATGCATTCAATTTTAGCACTCACTTCAGAGCTCTGTATACTGTATTTTGCAGCAGCAGAGAATAATGCGGTTGAGCCAAATCTTGAGAATGTCCAGTCATTCCGCAGGGGAAGCTATCGGGCCAGTCTGCGGTGAGTCTTAAAAATGCTTGTAAATATCAATGTTTCCAGACTACTCTCAATGTTTCTACTTCATCTCACTATTCCAAAATCCCAATAGTGATAATAAATCACTTTTCTGTGTGCTGTGTAAAAGAGGGTTGAAAGGCTGCTAGCATTTTACTGAGATAGAAGTTCTCTTGGAAAGAAATAGCTTGAGTAATAATATTACTGATTGAAGTCCATGGATAAATAACAAGGCTCTTAATTTTGGTCCTTTCTATCCATAGTACCTTTTCTTCAATTTTGATCTACTCTGTTAATGTTCTGGTTTTGGTATTACTAACATACAGCCTTAGTTGTAGTATCTAATGCACTTTCAGTCCAGTCATTTGAAAAATTGCTGTGCAGTTACTTGAGAAATCAATGCAATCCACAAGGACATTTTTATTGTGGCTTCTACTTGATGAAAGTTAAAGCATTTTACAGTCAGACTGTCTTGTGGCTAGACACTTATTATTTCTTCCAGGCAAGCCCATGTCAGGCATGTGCAAATGAATACATCTCCCACATTACTGACTTATCTTTTGTCAGAGAGAGAGGTGATTTGTTTCAGCATCCTGTTTTGCTGGACAGAATTACTGGTAGTGGTAACAGTGATTTGACTTGGTATCTTAATAACTTGTCCAAATGTAGTAGGACACACCACAGTTTTGCTTAACAAATACACAGTACATGGTCCATCTAAGACAACGTCTGAGTGGTGTGAGTGGAATAGGATTTTGAAAAATATTTGTCCCAGTTGGTGAGATATTTTCTTCTCAAGAAGTTAAGAGAACAAATTCAAGAAAGAAGAAGTCTGTGGGATTCCTATGAATTGCTTCAATGCATTTTGATTTAGTTGATATGAAAACTGTGCCTGCTTTGCAAGCAATTATTGTTTTTATTAAGCTGCAAAGAACAGGCCATTTCTGTTCTCTTTGCAGAGCTTCACTTCGGCAGCGCTCAAGATCCCAGCTCTCTAATGTGGTCCCTGATCCTCCACTGTCAATTGGAGGAGATCCTGCAGAGTCTACCTACCTTATGCCTTCTTCTGGAGAAGATGATGGAAAAGCAAAAATGGTCAGGTCCAATAGTTTGTTATGAAATCTTCAACTGAATAGGTTATATTACTTGTTAATGATCACCTGTAGCTATGTGCTTGTAGCTTAGGAGTTCTTAGCAGGTACCTCTTAGCTTGAACCTTTTCTCTCCTTAAACAAGACCACAGCTTAATTCTTATCTCTGTGTAAACCCTAGGCTGCATTTTGATGGCTGTTTTGATTATTGGTCCATATAAAATTTCTAGCAGAGAAATTTTGCTATTTTCTCTCTACCTGTTGGTAAATCAATATATGTTGTAGATTTAGTTTAAAAACATACATTCATAAAAGCTGAATTAAGTGACAAAAAGCAAACTGCTCAGTCTGTGAAATGTAATTTATGGGCACTCCATGATACAAATGGCACTGCTTATTCAGTAAAGAATAAATTCACATTCACCTAAAAATCATCTGGAGACTTGAGCAGAGACACCCTCACTGCAACCTAACCCAGAATCCTTTCGCTGTCAGTGTCCTCATGCAATCAACTGGCATAGAAAAGAAAGGCCTGCATGCCTTAAAATTACACAGCATATGTAGGAATATGCACATTGGGTTTCCAAAGTACCTGTGAAGCTCCCTGCATCAATCTGCATGGCCACAGTTGTTCAGTACAGAGAGTAGCAGATAGAACTTACCCTTCTTGCTATTGCCAAACCTATTTTGTGGATAAATAGAGGGCTTGAGCGCTGTCACTCTGGCACCAGCTAGAAAAAAGAGAAAATGCAAGATGTTTCCACCCACTCCTCCCTGCATATTTCCAAAAGATAGCTCTTCAGAGTGTCTTTTTTGTCTGTCTGTTTCTAGTCACATGAATTGAGGGAGATGAGCAGGGCTGAGCACACTAAGTGTTACAAAAATTCTGCACAAATCAAACTGCAGATAAGTTACAATTTGATGATGAATATTCTGCCCTTACTGGGCATAATTATGGGAATTCAGCATATAGTCTGAGCATGTTTCACTGAAGGGAGGCTTAATTACCATGTAAAAAGCCTGAATCTAGCTATCACTCTGAAATCTCTCTTGTTTTAATTACATCACATACCTGTTAATTTGATGCAGTCTGATCAGTATGGTCACTCACAATACTCAAAAATAATATTTAAGAGATTAAATGAGTGACAGAAAAAGCTGCTTGTGAGTAGGAAATTTACATTTTGGCACTGGGTATTTCATCACACTTTGTCTGGAGACAGCTGAAAGGGAATAGCCTGAGTTTCAGTGGCAGAAGATCTCAAACTGGTTGTAAATAATCTCTGCAGCTGGAACAATTAGAGCTGCAAAAGGCATGAATCTCTTTTTCCCCAGAGATGGTAAAGGTTGTTGTTTATTTAACCATTTTGTTAAGTAAACTTGACTTATTAGGGCCACAAAAGAGCTCCAGACAGCAGCCATCTCTGCCCCTCCTGTCCAAAGCTAGAGCAGCTGTTTGGGCCACTAGTTTAACAAACTAGGCTAACAATTTTATCTCACTGTTAAAGGGACAGAGTCACTGACGGAATGCACTTACTTCAGAGATCCAACCTGTTTTTTCAGGAATCTGTTGTGGAGGAAGATATCAAGCCTGTACCATTTACCAGAATTTTGAAATACAATGCCTCTGAATGGCCATACCTGGTGCTTGGATCTCTGGCAGCAGCTGCCAACGGAGCCGTCAATCCACTCTATGCTTTGTTATTCAGCCAGATTCTTGGGGTATGTTATGGTAACATTTTAAAGTGTATTTTAGCTCTGAGACAGATGAAAGTGAATATATGATGCAGAACTTGACACCTTTTGGAAAATATTTAGATCTCATCATGAAAATGGGATTAACCTTCTTGCCTACAATTATTCAGTAGAGATATTTATATCACTGTCATCAAACTATCATTAGAACTCTTTGAAGGGTAAGCTTATCAGCATTTGTCATGTGTTCTTCATTATCTCTTTTGTTCATTTTCCAGGAACTGTTGGGAATGGGTTTCTATATTTGCATACATTTTATTTTAGATGAGACAAAATATACCTCATATCAGGTACAGTGGGGAGAGACACATGCAAAGGTTATTCTCTGCAGAATTTTATCATACAGACTTGACAAGCCTTTGAGAAAGCTTTGGATCAGACCTAAAAAATACTTCACTTTTTTGTTTATGTATTTCAGGCACCTTTTTGCTGCCTGCTCCCTACACAATGCCCAGGGAGAGGTAGATAATTGTACCTGGGTTCACAGCCAGCAGCAAAGAGTAGGCTTGCAGCAACAAGTTTGAAAGCAGGAAGTAGGAATATGCTTTAAACCTTAACATTCGCTAAAAGATAAAATATTATCAAAATCCACCACCTCTCTTGAAACTTGTCAAATTCACCCATGAGTGTTTACTTCTTCCAAAACTTGCACTGATAGAAAAAGGATGCGTCCCCTTCTGTGTGAAAGCTTTCTGGGGAAATGCTTGCCAAGTTGGTGGGAAACTGGAGGGCTGCCTGAAGATACTCAGTGCTGCTTTAACTGGTGCCTAGGAAAGTGACCTAAATTTTCAAATATTAGGCTAGAGAAAACCCATCTGTTCATGCTGTATCTTATTAAGTAAAGTAACGACACATTCACTGGGAACAAAATGGGAATGCCACTGTTTTTTTGTGGTTTTGGTACCCAACTGATGTAAGAAAAAACTTGTGCTTCCCACTCACTTGCATTGGTCATGGTAGGTACACGTGGGTACAAAAATGTATGCCCTAAAAGGTAGACAGATGTTGGAGGTCAAAAACCTTACAGGCAGGAAAAAGAGAATGAATGAATGAATGAGTGAATGACCCAGCATTTGAGCTCCTGGTAAAAAAAGGGATTTTAAGAGCAGTGCCAGCAATCTATCAAAACAAAGTTTGACCTTTGTTGTTTGGTTTTTTGCAGGTATTGTTTTGGCTTAGACATTTCTGGGAAGTTGCTTAGAACTTTGAATCACATTTACTTGCAGCTTCACATATGTTAAGAAAGATCCCGTGAGCAGGAGAATAAAGGATGTTCCGGGCCCTATTGATCCATTTAACACTTCTGCCCAATGTACTTGGCCTTTAAGCATAGGTGTGCCACCTCCAAACTCTTTTTGAGTGTCCAGACCTCATGTCAAGGACTGTGGCTTTCACTAGACAGCAGGTGAGACACTGCTATATGCATTTCACAGTGAATCTTACCTTTGATTCCTTTCGAGAGGAGTCTTCTAGACCTTGGGAGGTCTAGGGCTAAAGATGCTAAATACCTTCATTGCCAAGGATGAATTCCTACTTTTGAAGGCCTCAGTCTATAAAAGGAGAGAGGCTGCAAGAAAAAGTAAACCATAATGAATATTAGGGAAGTCCAATATCTGTGTTTTATAATTCATAAATTTAAAATATTTCTGCCTGGTGCCAAGGCAGCCAGGCAGATGGAATATACATCTGTTTTTCAGATCTGCCCAAATATCTGCAATGTTGTTGTGTCAGACATGTGGGCATGTACTCTGGGACAAATATGCTGGAGAAGTGAGGGAAAAATCCCTACAGCTATGAAGTGAAAGGATAAAATTAGCTAAGTCTGTCATGAAGGTTTTCAGATGTTAGTCCCAAAAAGTCAATGAAGAACTGGATAATACTGTGTATGTACCTTTTGAACCAAGTTTTCAGTAGTTTCTTTTTCTTATGCTTTGCTTCTCCCTATGGAGTCTCTGAGTATGGATTCTGAAAGGTGTGCTCTTACTGCTATTGGGCATGGAGTCCATGGCTTTAGATAAAAGATAGTCCACACTAAAGCTGCTGAGACTTATATGATCTGAATATGGACAATTCAGCAACAAATCTTTCTTTTTTATAAACCTGCTGCTATTGTCCATGCTGCATGTTGCCATGATCAGTGTTATTTTTCAATAAAGAACACAGATTACAAACATAACTGACCATGTTAGGATAGCTGCAGAATGGGATAGTTCAATTTTACAGGACAGATTTTACTGTTGCTTTGTTGCTATGCTGTTTATTATGTTGCTATTCTCTGGTTATCATTGTTTGAAGTGGAGGGTGAGTAGTTAATTATAACCAGGGATCGGCCACAAGTAGGAATAGTGTGTGCAGACACCGAGCATACTGTTGGTTAACAAGAGTAAAACCCATTATGTTTTAATCCAGGCTCACCTTAGGAAAAATAAGGAATCAGACCTTTGCAGGGAGTGAGGGAGAACTCTGTTCTGGCTTTGGTTGCAGGATGGGTTTCTGCACTTGACAATTGGGAGTCAAGAACATATATCACACACAGCAAAACTGACATTTCTATTTATTTATTTTCAAAGACCTTCTCCATTCTTGACGAAGAAAACCAAAAAAACCAGATCAATGGTGTCTGTGTGCTCTTTGTCTTAGTCGGAGTTCTTTCATTTTTCACACAGTTTCTACAGGTAATAGCAGTTCACTTTAGCAATATATAATTTTGGTTTTGCACCCTTTCTCGGTAGGTGTCTCTCTCTGTACAGTCTTTATTTATTCTCATGTACTCCAGGGATACACCTTTGCCAAGTCTGGTGAGCTGCTTACAAGACGGTTAAGGAAAATTGGTTTCCAGGCCATGCTCGGCCAAGACATTGGTTGGTTTGATGACAGGAAGAACAGCCCCGGTGCTTTGACTACCAGACTTGCAACAGATGCCTCACAGGTCCAAGGGGTAAGACCTGGCACCTTATGAATAATTTTACTATAGACACTGATTGAAGACCTATTTTGGCGTGTTGTCACAGAAATCAGCTACCATGCAACCAGCCAGATCAGTTCTTGGTAAGCCAGTTAAGCTATTTCTATTAATCACAGACTGCCACCATGGAACCAATAGTAGTATATGGTATACCCTAAAAGTACAAACAAGAACTTAAAAATCAATAAAATACCAACCAACAATGGAATGGGAAGGAACACCCAGTGCAGAAGTTTGATTTTCTTTTTTTTTTTTTTTTTCTGGAGATGAATTAGCTTTCTGCCTTAATGTTAGTGTTTGTTTCAAAACCATGTCAAAATAGTATGTTAGTGACAGTCATTAATAACCGTGTTTTCCAGTTTTCAGCATGGTATTTTGCATATTTGATCAATTTTGGCAATTTTGATCTGAAGCGACAGCCCATTCAAAAACCAATCTGCAGTACTGGCTGGTGCTCCAGCTGGGAATCCTACAGCCAGTTTCAGTGTTTGGGAAAGTGAGACTCTAACTGCATACATTGTGTTCCTTTGTGGCTGAGGGTTAAACCATGCTGAGTTATGCATGTTCCCTATCTGAACTGATCCTTTGGTAGAAGTGAGTCAGATACCATTTTGCTGGGCTGCAATGCAAGCAATTTTCTAGAAACAAGGAAGGAGATGTACAGATGTCTTTTGTTGCAAAAATTGTCACGTTTCAGCTTGACTGAAGATTGGAAGTTAGTTTTAAAAAACTATTAACAGGGGTTTTAGAGAACAGGTTTCCAAAACCCTTGTCAGCAGCAATTTCTACCGAATCAGAGAAACCTGCTGCAAACCTCACAGACATTTACAGGGTATCTTTTAATTGAAATAAATAAACTTGTAAACCTCTGACTGAACCATTTAATAGCCTCCTAAGGGACATCTTTGTTTGAAGCACAACAGTGAGGCACAGCTGTCCAACCCACACCTTGCAGGGGTTGAGGGAAACCAGAGCTACCTGCGCAGCAGTGCCCTGCACCTTTCACTGCCTGACACAGATCTTGCTGCAGGGCAGAGGAGGAGGAGACGATGAGCATTTTGTGCTGCCAAGTTCATACCCATGCAAATGAGTTTGACTGAAAATCATCAAGGATAACAAATGTACATTTTTGTTCTAATACACAGCAATATAGTTCCTATTTAGGGTGCTGTGCTATGAAATAAAATTACTTTTGGGTAAATAAGTCTATTAGAAAGAGTAGAGTTGTTGAAGTACATAAGGAGCAGACAAATGCCTTCAATATAGATGATGTCAAAGCTGTATTTCATTTTTTTTCTTAATAAAGGGATAGGCAGAAATACAACTTTGTTTCATCCCTTTTCAGTGATGTTGCTCACTAATTTTAGCACTGCTGAGGCTTTGTTGTTAATAGCTGAGTTATAAAATGGTCCTGTTGATTATTTATCTCTACATGGATAAATGTAGAGGCTAAACAATGTATTCAGATGAGTGATTCTCCAGGGAACCAAAGCAACAGATTCCAATAGTTAGATTATCTTTCTAACAATTAGTAGAATCTTCTGAATTCTCAATGGAAAATTTGGTGGATCAAAGGAATATTGGACATTTGCAGTCCCGCCCTTGATCCAATTAATTGGAAACAGTATATCCAGACTGGCTAAATTCCAGTGCAGTCTGTAGCTGTTAATGCCTTATGTTATTTTAATTTACAGTTTTCTAAAGTTTTATAGGAAGATTTGTTTAATTTGTTTTTTGAAGTACAAATCAATCATGCCTGTTTCTTTTCTTCAAAGGCAACTGGATCGCAGATAGGAATGATTGTCAGTTCCTTTACTAACATTGGGGTGTCCATGATCATTGCCTTCTACTTCAGCTGGAAACTGACTTTGGTAATAATGTGTTTCCTGCCCTTTTTGGCTTTATCTGGAGCTGTACAGACTAAAATGCTGACAGGATTTGCCTCGCAGGACAGGAAAGCACTGGAAGCTACTGGACGGGTAATGCTGTTTAAAGACTGAATTTATATTTGCAGTCATAGGTAGAGGAAAAATCAGTCTTTAGGGACCATCAGTAATTCAAATGTCATGAAACTGGCAATGCTTGTGAGTAAGTTGCAATGTTTCAGCTTATTAAACCATCACAACAGCATTGGGAACTCTCTAATTGCAAAAATACTTGCTGCAGGGAATGTGACTGACCTTTGGACTGAAGTGGTAGACACTCAGCAGATCTCTCAGCAGTCCAGTTCACCTTTGTTGGGGTTTATTTAAACACCCATTTGCTGATGCCCTGTGATCAAGCTGTCCACAGAAAGCAGTGATACTTGCTCACCTGGAAATGCTCTCACCTGAGAATCTGGCACTGAACCACAAATCAGTATGTGGATTTTAGAGAGGACAGTTGTTCCTTTGGTGGGTTGTACCAGTTTAAGAATTAAGCTCTTAGCCCTTTCCATCTTAAAAATTAGGACCTGACCAATTGCCCACACCCAGAATAATTCAATGTTTACAAAAGTCTTAAATCAAAATACTTCTTGATAAGGAGAGACTTCCTAATCAAGGCAACAGCTATTACTCAATAGAATAACCCAGAGGCTGTGATGAAGAAGACATTCAATGCTTCAGCAGTTTTGGTTGTGATTGATTGTGTCTTGTTATTTTCTAATTTATTTGCCAGGACTGCATCCAAATGCTAAAAACACTGAATTCTTCCAAAGTGATTGCTCATCAGCCATGCTAAACATGGAAAAAGTCGGCACAATCCAATCCACAATACCCATTATCTGCTCCTTCACATTGAATGATAATGCAAGATATTGACTCTCAATTTTGGCCAGGAAAATAACCCCCTGAAATTGGATTTCTGATTGTGTACATTCAGATCTTTTCCTACATGCTGAAAACATTCATAAGCTATAATACCACACTTGCCTCCCAAAGGAATGTTGCATTATGAATCTACTATCAAAGTCCAAGCAAACTACAGCATTTTAAAACAATTTCTTATTAAAATTACTTCAGATTAAAAGGGTGAAATTAGGACCAAAAAAGCTGTCAATTTACTTTTGTAGATGAAATTGTGGTACTCTTTTGTTGGGATATAAACCCAAATTCTGACTGACAATAAATTACAATATGAAGCCTACAACTAATAAAAAGTTCCACACAAGTTTCTGTGGGGATTATCTCATAATTTCCTGTGTTGCATTTTTCTGTGTGGATAGGCAAGCATTTGCTTACTCTTTGCCTATGTACAAGGTAAAAATCTTGGAAATTGTGTCACCGAAGATGTATATGTTCCATCTCATCAGCCTTTTGGACATCAGAGAGGGAGGGAGGGTGAGCAGGTGAGGGAACAGTAAATTCAAGTGGGTTCAATTTATGAAATGGAGATATTATCCCTTTTAACTCTTTCTCTGACTATTGCTAAAAGTAACACAAAACAATTGAAATAAACATATTTAATTAATAAATCCATGTAACCAAAGAAGTTCCTAAAACAATCTTTCCTTTTGTGGGTGTCACATATATTCACACTATGTGAAATAAGTCACAAGTGAGAGCATGTGCCTGATTCCCTAAGAGTGCTTACAGTAACAGCTCCAGTGGAGCAGGCAGAGCATTGCTCTCGAGGAGATCAATATATAATTGCTTGTAGGAAATGTTCTCTTTAGGCTCTCTGATGTTTGGGCCAGTTTGTATCATATCTGAATGAATTTATATGTTGCATCAATGTCCTGAGTTCATGAAAGAATCATGCACTTGTGAGACCACACTCTTACTTTTCCAAACAAAAATTAGGAGCTTTTACCCATTTTATTTTCTTCCTCTTCCAGATTGCCAGTGAAGCTCTCTCTAACATCAGAACAGTAGCTGGGATAGGAAAAGAGAAAATGTTTATTGACAATTTTGAGAAGCACCTGGATTTGCCCTACAGAGCTGCAATCAAAAAGGCACACGTGTACGGACTCTGCTTTGGCTTTGCCCAGAGCATTGTGTTCATTGCCAACTCTGTCTCTTACCGATACGGGGGATTTCTTGTTGACACTGAAGGACTCCATTACAGCTTTGTGTTCAGGTGAGAGCCTGCTCAGAGCCACAAACAGGTCTCTAAAAGTTCTGGACTCGGTGTGGTATTCAGTTTCCTGATGGCTTCCCAAGAATGACTGTGTCCCCCTTCCCCACAGGGTGATCTCTGCTATTGTCACCAGTGGAACGGCTTTGGGAAAAGCTTCTTCCTATACCCCAAACTATGCCAAAGCCAAAACATCTGCTGCACGCTTTTTTCAACTGGTTGATCGGCTTCCTAAAATCAGTGTTTACAGTGAAAAAGGGGAAAAATGGGTGAGTGGAGATGTGTAATTTGTGTGTCAGCTCACTGTAGGCATGGACTCCTAATGATTTAGGAATCAGTGAGGATCAGTACTTTACAAGAAGGTTATGCTGTAAAACTTTTATTTGTCTTTGCTCTTTTAGAAGCAAGCTCTGTACTAGACAGAAATAGTAGTATAAAGTCGGCCATTAAGAATTGTCAGTGTGAAACTCCTGTAAATTGCAATAGAACTCATTTGGATGACTTACAGAACAGCAATCTCTTATTTTCTGCTTTACAGTTCACAACAAACCTGATTATTGATGATCATAATGGAGGTTTTCCAATAACATCAAACTGGTGGGGGGGGGATGTTCATGAGGAAGCAAAGAATTGCTGAGTCAGACAAAATGAAAATGCTCAGTTTCTGGTGAATTGAAAATTCAGACCCAGAAAATTGAAATTATTTATTTTATACAGTGTCCATATTAAAATGAAAAATGTGCCCATTTGCAAGGCAAGGCAGTGCTATTTCCAATTTATGCCTGTGACCAGTGCCATGCAGGGAAGCATAAGCAGAGAAATAGTGTTATGACTAATAGTTTCACCTATAGGACAGTGACTCCAGTATGGTTTTTCCCTTTTCCTGAGATAATTTCCTAAGTACAAATGTCATATTTTAAGCAAAATATGCAAGAATGGATCTGAGGAAGAGTTGTCCTGTACTTTACAATTCAGGGTTGAGCTTGAGCTCACTGTAACATCTTTTTCCTTTTTCTTTTCACCAGGATGATTTCAAGGGAAGCATTGAGTTTCTTAACTGTAAATTCACATACCCTTCTCGGCCTGATATTCAGGTCCTGAAAGGACTCTCTATATCTGTTAAACCTGGACAGACTTTGGCATTTGTTGGAAGTAGTGGCTGTGGTAAGAGCACCAGTGTCCAACTTCTGGAGCGTTTCTATGACCCTGAGAAAGGAAGTGTGGTAAGCAAAGAAAATGTGGTTTCTGTGCTCTGGTTTTCAGCAACGCTCCAAGGGCCCTCTGCCTGTGTCCTCCTGTGCAGCCTAGCAGTGGTGGCTCATACATGTGCACTTTGAGGCTTTATCTCCTTCTCAAAAAGACAGATGTGGACTACTTGGACAGTTCCCCAGTATTATCTCAGACATATTCAGACAAGATGAGAGAACTACATGCCTCAGGTGCACTCTCATACATTATGTTGGCCATAGGCATTTGCCTTGGTAGCTTCTGTATGAAACATATAAATGTGTGCTGTACATTGTGAGAGCACAAGCATAATCAAGTCTGAATGGAGCAACAAAGAGCCGGGAACTTGTCTAGATTTAACTTCCAGTTATTCAATTACTGGTAGCTTAAAAAGCCTTTATATGTTTTCCTAACATAAATACTTACCCATCTAGATTGATTTTTCTTTCTCCAGAAAAAATCTGTGTGGTGATCACTATGTCAGGAAGGCAATAAAGCATGTGCCTGACATTAAGCAAGTAAATAGTTCACTAGGACTTATGCTGAGCAAATGGTCTAGTGTATTTTGTGGTATGGATCAAAGCCATAGCACAAAATACACATCATGCACAAAGGAGTCAGAGACAAGCAATTCAACCAATCACTTTAAATCAGCTCTGTTTGTGTTTTGATGATATGGTGAAATAATTTAGTTTTGCTATAAACTATTTGGGTGTTACAAGCTGTTGTTTTGTAATGATGTTTCAAGTTTTCTCCCAATTCCTTGTAGTTAATAGATGGACATGACTCTAAGAACGTAAATGTGCAGTTTCTGAGATCAAAAATTGGAATAGTGTCACAGGAGCCTGTGTTATTTGACTGCAGCATTGCTGATAATATCAAATATGGCAGTAACACAAAAGAGGCAACGATGGAAAAAGTCATAGAAGCAGCCCAGAAAGCTCAACTGCATGATTTTGTCATGTCTCTGCCTAATGTAAGTACCTGCGAGGCCTTGCCTGCTCAGTGTTCATTGCAGCAGGAGTTGCTCCGAAACCAGTTGAAGTTGCCACACACAAGCACCTTTAATGTCCTTTTACAGCTGTGACAGTAGGAGCAAAGAGGGTGCTGTGACCATTTGTTGTGTTCCTTAGAGTCTGGGTGTGAGTTACTACTGAATTCTTACACAGCAGACAAATACTTAAATCCTGTTCCCAGCTGTGGGAGATTTGCCTTGTGACTAGGACATAATACTTAGACCAAAATATTTGTAGCTGGTAGCTTATGTACACTTAAGTATTTAAATGCACTGAAATAATCTAAGTATAAAACGGACATATAAGGTATGGATACAATTTAGGCACCCAAACAAAGTTTAAGGGCTTTTCTAGAAAGCCCTTAAATCACCTTTAGCCTCTTCTCCCAAATCTAGGGCAAGGAGAATTCTTTTTGCCTCAGACAAATCAGCCAACATCTTGGTGTTGCTTGGTGGTGGCTATCACATTTTCCTTTCAGGCTCATCATTGTCCTGCCATGGTCTCAGGGCCATGTGCAGACAAAGCACAGCTTGGAAACCTCACCCCAACCACATTTACTGCTGTACATTGTTACTGCATTTCCAGGTTCTGCAAGCTGGCAGCAGTGGTTGGCTTTCTTGCCTTTCTCCTGCTCTTCCTTTAGGCTGTGTACTGGTTTGTTAAATTACACCTGAATAAAATACTCCTTTTGTATATTTTTCAGAAATATGAAACGAATGTCGGGCCTCAGGGATCCCAGCTGTCTCGTGGGCAAAAGCAATGCATTGCCATAGCAAGGGCCATCATACGAGACCCTAAAATTTTATTACTGGATGAAGCTACATCTGCCTTAGACACGGAAAGTGAAAAGGTAAATGCACAGTGATAATCAGTAAGGGAAAGTTAACACAATGGCCTACATCACACAATACCTTTTCTGTTCGACAGATATGCCAACATAATCCACTACATGATTGCACATTATTCCACATAGTGAATTCAGCACTTTCACATGTAATGATCTTTCCAAGAAGTGCAGGAGGTACAGCTGTAAGAAAAAGGAGCTAGCCCTAAGTGGTCTTAAACTACCTATGAGAGGCAGCAGCACTTTTTCACAAATGTCCAAATTACCTGGGTTTCAAAGCATTCAGTTGACATTTAGCATGTCAGAAGAGTAAAGGCCTTCTTTAACTTCTACCTCTGTGTTTAGCTGTTCCTTGTTTGTACTGCTGGTAAACAGAGTTCATGACCCAGCTATGCACATGAATATCAGAATCTCTGATTTAGTCTCACTGTCCCTTTTACAAGTGTTGCATAATATGGTTAATTAATCAGAAGCAATTGGGTTCCTCCAGCTCTGAGCCCGGTTCAATTTGCACATTTTTATTCTGACACTTTGTCTGTTGCCTTTAGAGTGTGCAGGCAGCACTGGATAAAGCCAGAAAAGGGCGCACCTGCATTGTCATCGCCCACCGCTTGTCCACCATCCAGAACGCTGACATCATTGCTGTGATATCACAAGGACTCATCATTGAAAGGGGCACTCATGATGAACTGATGGCCATGGAAGGAGCCTACTGGAAACTTGTTACTACTGGAGCCCCAATTAGCTGAATTACTGTGATTCTAAATTTGAGAGATTTCTGTAATCAAATGTTTTGTGGTAGGTATGTGTACGTTGGAGCACAGCTCCATTGTGCTACAGAGTGAGTGCTCTGCAATACAGTGAGATGTGTGGAACCCTGAATGTATGTAGCTGTCTGCACCACGCACACTTGTCCAGCACGTGCAAGGCACTAAGCACAGGCTGATGCATTCAGGAAGTAGCTTAGCCCACTGATAAGGGTAAAAAAGCCTGAAACTGGGAAAGGTCTTTTCTGCTGATCTGGGGACTTGCCACTACCTGCAGTCAGACTGCACAGTCCTGTCATGCCTCAACTAGCAATCAAGGAAGACTCTGGTGTTCAGGAAACTGCCCTTTCTCTAGGTAAGCTGAATGAGTAAAAACAACTGCTCAAACGATGCTGTACAGCGGAAGGGATCAAATTTGTCCTAACGTTTGGTCTGCAGACAATTACAGCAGAGGCCCTTCCTGTGCATGCAGAAGCCCCACTCTTTCACCCACTGTACCACACATGTCAGTGGTGTGGCTGGGGGAGGCTGGGCTTCCCTTGTGTGCAACCACAGCACTGACACAGCCGTGCCCCTTCAACAAGCCAGTCAGTACTTAAAAAGAAGGCAGCTCCACAAAGTAAGGAAAGCAACCAAGGTAAGGAACAGAAGTGGATGAGGATCATTTCCTAGCCCATCACTCTCTAGCTAACATTCATCATTTTAATCAGCTGTCAGAAGGATTTTTGAATAGGAATAAATGCCTTGGTTAAATGAATGTAAAATTCTATGGTTAATCATCAGTTATTTAAACCACGTCTATTGAAATAGTGATGGATAAATTCTTTTTTTCAGCAGGTAAGACAATCATGAGTGAAGGTGGAATAAACCGGCATAATTAGTTCTTTGAATTAAATATAGTTGATAAACAGAGCAAAAATATATTCAGAAATTACAAAGGTCAGGAAGGAGCTTCTTTTGGGAGAAACTTGTATCTGTCACAGTTTATTATAAGATCTACCACAAGTTTCACTGTAATATGTTATTGGTTATAATCTGCAGCATAACAGGACTGTTTCCTTTAATGACTGAGATCTTGGAGAAAAGCAGATAGAAAAAAAGTAGAGATTACAGTTTCAATATTTAAATATTGATTTTAAACAACAGAATATTAACTGGAAAAGTCATTCTCCGTGTCCTAAAATCTGCACTGGGGCTGGGTGGTGGGGCGGGCAGGCAGGTTTCCACTCACTTTATAAGAAGTCACAGTTTTTCTTATAAAATACTGCAACAGTAGCAGTACTTAAATGGAGTTGTAAGGGTAAAAGTTTATTAGGATATATACCTTAATTCCAGGCAACAAAACCCAATTTCAACTGTTATACAACTCCATGACCAGAATCACGGCCACATACGCTATTGAATTCACACAGCCAGCTCTGAAATGACTATTTCTCTAAGGAAGTCTGCATTTTAAACCTTAACTTAAAAGTAAATGTTGCATTATTTGCTTTAATGTGTTTAGCCTTTTTACAGCCTTTTAGCCTGTTGTTCTATGTAAATTTACAGAAACCAAAGATTTTTTTACACCATATTTATGTGTTTTCCCTATTGAAGGTGCGATGTGTATCATTAATGATTCATGTGACCACTTTCAAAAAGTAAAAATTACAAAAACCACACAGTAATGCAAAAATATATTCTACAGAGTCCAATGGAAATAAACTTTTTTTTTCCTCATCTTACTTAATCAGAAGCTGGTTTGCTCAGGAAGCTCAAAAATTAAATCGAAAGCCTTGTTTATAACTATGCTGGCCTTTTTCACAGTGCCTGGGTACAGCCGTACAGTTGTAGGTGGTGTGATACTGTCACACCATTATGTAGCAGCTTAACACACAGTATCTATTTATAAAAAAAAATTATCGAGTATCACTATGTACAACTGATGCTTGCAGCATTATCTAGCTAGAGATGGACAGAACTAAAAGACCACCATATAGCTAAATAAAGATGGCTGATTAGACTTTAAAACTTCATTATGACACAGAGTATTGGGCCATTTCTAACCATACTGCAGTGCGCTTGCAACATATCTAGGAATAAAATCAGCAACTAATATTTTTCAGCTGTTTGAGTGTATTGATTTTGGATGTACTGGTTACTTACCTGGAGTACATCAAAGATGCAGTGGCATCCCCTTGGTTTAAATGAATTAGCAAAACTGCCTTTGCAAAGGGTTCTTGAACAGTTCACATCCATCCCCACATTGCTTACTATTTTGAAACTTTACCTAATTAAGTTTCTTTTCAGTTCTCCTCATTAATGAGTGGACACAGTACGGAACCAAGGCAACTACAGTCAGAGGCACAGCTGCGCTCTTACAAAAAGAGAGAATGTAGAACAAATACTCAGTATGAGTAGGTATCTTAACAAAATTATACAGCTGCAGTGTAGCTAAAGAAGCAGCTATACACAGTATGCGGAAACTTATCTTGCAGCTATTTTTACCTTTGCAGCTTGTGATGAACATTTCAGAATTAATTCCAAGACCTAAACCAAAGAGTGCACCTAAGTTCCTCACCAGTCCAGCAAATGGAGTTGTGTCAATGTTTATCCAGTCTGGGTTGGCACACCACTTCTTGGCCTTTGGAACAGACCATAGCAAGTCAATATCAAGAAGCTTGAGGGATAGATAAAAGCCAAGGGCAAAGATGAAAAGAAACAAGTTTATCTTGATGTACATTCTCAAGCTTGCTGTCTGAATAGCCGGGGTATGCTCAAATGCTGCTGCCACAAGAATGCCTGCGGATTAGAAACTTGGTGTTACAGGGAACAACACACTTGCACCTTGAAGAAGCATTTTCTACAGTGTCCCTGTAGAATTTGACTTTTGAAGACAGACGAATATATCTATGTAATAAATACCTACATATGTGTCTATATATATATATACATATTTATGCATACACATATACACACACAATTTACCACTTTTGCAGTACATTACAAAACCTTTCCTCCCACTCAAAACTGCCACTTTGGAAAAAAAAAATACCAAGCACTACATGGTTTTGATATGAGGCATACCTTAAGGCCTGACTGCATCTCCCAGATGACAACCTATCAAATATTAGATGTAAACTGGAACATTTCTTTTCCAAAAGAGTCCCTCACTCAAAGACTGGCTCCAGCAATGCAGAATTCAACACCAGTTCCCACACAAGCTTTGAGTGTTGAAGGAAAAGAGACAGAACACACTTATCTTCTCTTGTACTCATTTTATCCTGGTTGTGAAGAGGGAAAGCTGTTAGCCAGGGCTGCCCAGGCTGCACTGCATTCATGAAAGAGAATATGAGCAGGAAGCTCCTGCTCAATGCACTGGTCACCCTCCTTAAAATCGGATAGATACCAGAGACACTGCTCATAGTTTGGACTCCCTGAATACTGATTTATAATATGCTTAAGTAACTCTGAAAAATGTACTTGAGCACCTTAAATCACCCAGGGGAGTTCGTCCTGCTATTTACCTTTTTCTATATTATGCCACAGATCTCTGTCCACATTGCACACATGCTATTTTCACCTGTACACTATTTGAAGTCACCCAAATAATTTCTTCCTGAGAGGAAAGGTCAGAGCCATATAGGAGCAACTTCCTCTCTGATCTTTTCCACACAGGCAGCACCGTTAGAGATCAGATACAGGCAGTACAAAGCAGTCAGAGCTAGTCTGAGGCAGTGTAGACACAATACAGTCAGCACCAACTGGCAGGTGGACAAGGGCTCACTCCCTTCACTGTGAACTACACAGGCAGCAGGTACATTCTGCCTCACAAATTTTACCTTCGGACTATTATCAAATCCCTGATTTTCCTGAGAGTGGGGTTGCAAGATGAGTCCAACTACTAAAAATCTCTTCTCTCATTAAAAAAAAAAGCATATATAGGTTAAAAATAAAAGAGAAAATAGCAGCATTACCAGCAAATACTCCAAGAACAACTTGATGAGGGAAATGTGTTGCTATGAATACTCTTGAGATGCACACACTGATTTGGATAATCCAAAAAATACTCCAGAGGAATGACCATGTTAGTCTAAGAGGGAAAAGGAAAATGCTTAAAAATTAGGACAAGATAATTAATCTACTTATTCACCCCAAGACCCACCATTTAAAGCTCATGCTTTTACCAGCAGAGGTTTACTAAGTAGAGCAGATTAGAATCATATGATTAAAAACTACAAGTCAGTACTAAAACATTATCAAGTGTGGTTACAGCAACAGATCTCAGAAGTTTCAGGTGGTTTAAGTGATGAAAGTCATAAATGGCAGATTAAATTAGGACTAATACCTTAAACATATCTCTCATCTCATGAGATGACTTCTCTCATGAAGTCATAGCTATATGCAAAAGCTTAGTTATTTCATGACAAAATTCACATACTGTGAAAACAACCTTGCCAGCCTTAGAAAGAACAGCCACCAAAGCAATTGCAGGACTTTTCCACAGAGCTGAGCAATACATTACAGTGAATTTATGTACTAACCAAAAAAATCCAATACATCGTGACAATTATAGAATTAAAAATTTCCAGCACTGGAGATTTAGGACTGATTCAGAGATATTGTATGCAATGCCTGTAAGTTGATAAATACCAGTCTATACAAACAGATAAATCCTCTTAATATACTTTTTCTTCAGCTAAAGTAGATCATAATAAAGGGCTGTTGGTTTTTTTACAAAATAGACCAAACTCTGAATATTTGTTTAAATTAAGTCTATTAAAAACATAGCATGTATATAAAGAAATATCTGAATATAATGAGTTGGAATCATGGAAAGACACTGACCTGTGAAGGGTAACAGCTGATTTATCTTTCCATCTAACTGTGTAGCTAAGTGCTGCTGTGACCATTACATACCAGACACAGGATGATCCCATAGCATGTCCAGATGGGCTTCCTGGTAAAAACAAAAAGGAAATATTCAACTCAAGAATGAAGACCAGTAGACACAGAAAATGCCTACTGGTAGTTATTCAGGCACCTAATAATTTAGAAGGGAAATGGCTAACAAAGGCTGAAAGAATGTGAACTGCTTCTCAAAAGTTAATTTTTGCCATATGAAATTTTCAGAAGGTTCATCTATAGGGAATCCATAATACTTGTCTGAAATCAAAAAGGTAACAGCCTAATCATTTTATATTGGGGTAAGGTGGAACCTTGATCGGAAAACATACTGTTTTCCCATTACTTTGATTTAAAAATTTAAAAAAGCATCTAAGGCTGTCTTAGAGCTGTAGCATGGAATACAGAAGTTATGTACGAGGATCACATGAGACAAGTTTTGAATGAGCCTCCCCATAATTAACAGGAGCAACAGAAATTTAGCTCTTTGTAACATTCTAAACTGAAGTACCAATATAACTTTAGATAGCCCTTCCAAACTGCTTTTTATCTGCTTCTGCAATTACCATGATGTTAGCGTTTGTGAGCTGTGTTTCATTAGCATTATTACAATGCAAGTAATTAACATTTTGAGTAGTTTTGTAATAATTTTAGAAATACATCTGAAGCATGGAAAAACTGTGTCTTTATGCTTTACTTTGATGAATTTTATAAATTCTAAGGTGCTGTACAATGTCAACTAGATTAAAAGCAGATTGTCAGTAAAACTGGCACATGAAATGATGCTCTAATTGCTGTACCCACAAGTACAGCACACAGTAGACTGTCTAAAGCAGTCTACAACAGGGAACACTCTCATATAGAGAACAACAGTGATTTCTTTTTAGTCCAGGTTATAACAATATATGTGTAATTTGTTTTAATTTAGAAAATAAAATTTTAATTTTTACTGGAACCAATATGAAGCCACAGAGAAGTAGCCACAGAGAAGTTCCTACAACTGTGAAAATCACCAAAAAACAAGGTATGCTGGCATGACGCAAGGGAAATTATTTCTAAAATCTGTCCCTTACTCTGTCCCTTCCTTTCTTGTGTTCACCAGATTTACATCCAACAAATCAAAAGAGGGAAGGAAAAAATTAGATCATTGGAATATGTAAATCTGGGACCTTTACATCTTGGCTCTCTGTGTAGACAAAAGAGAAGGAACAGGGTTATTTCACTGTCAGAAGACATAATTTTGGCTCGAGAATGTGTTATGACCCAGAACTATCTAGTAGTGTGTAGAATAAAATAATATTTCAGTGAAGTAGCAAAGCAGAAATATCTAGGCAGGACAAGCACAATGATTTCTGACTCCCTGCATTCATTTTTGCTATTCTGCTTACCAGTAGATTTAGAGTCACTCTACCTGCTCTTTTCGTAATTTCTGAACATATGTGCACTCCTAAATCTCACAATGGAACAAATGTCACTGATGAGGAGACAGTAACATTGTATGTCAGCAGTGGAAAAGCTTCTCTTTGTTGTCATCTAGGAAAATGTCATCTAGGAATGTTTCATAGCTCATTTGAAAGTTACCTACTCGAAACAGCATAAAATCCACCTTAAGGCTTATGTTCTTAAATTTTTACAAATACCAGAAAACAAAATGGCTGCAGGGTTTTAGTTCAGTTAGTACAAATTTAGTCCAGAAGTACAAACCAAATGCAGGTCCAAAACTGTTTGCCATGTAGTCATATGAACAGTTCCCTCAGCTTTCCCTTTTTCTGAGACATGGACTTTGGGCTTCAGGCTATCCTAGCAGTATTTGGATCTGCTTTTCTCATGTCTGTGGCTGCTCCTCTAATATTTGAATATAAATCACTATTTAAAAAGTGTGTGAAGTACCACGTAAGCTCACACAATGATTGTATGCACCTAACAGCTGCACTGACTGCACCTCCTCTTGCTAATGAGAAATAGGTCAGTGATAGTCTTAATGGTCCATTAGCATAAGTCTGGAGGTGGGAAAAAATGTGGTCATTTTAAGAGCAAAGAAGGAATCAATATGACAGTTGTACCCACTGGACAGAAATAGGAATGACCTTTCAGAAACAAGTAACAAGAAGAAACACCTTCTGATTCAATTAATCAAAATGAAACACACCGACTGTCTCCTGAGCCAGGGCTCGGGTCTACACAGCACTGAATGGGCTCAGCTCCGAAGGCTCTTGATAAGATCTGAAGGACTTCAATACTTTGTACAATTACAATACAATTACAATGGGATGTAATTCAGGATATTGTTAACAAAATACAGCTATACAAACTACTTAAAGCTTTTAGCTTTCAGTGGCATCGACAAGATGCAAAGCACATAATTTCCACAGTCAGTATTTTCTTGAACAACAAATTAAACTAAATTCAGTTAGCTCAAAGCACGTTTTTCTTATTGCACATATTAGGGTTGCACGAGTTAATTTAGCTTCATCAGTGATGCATTTGATTTCCACAGAGAAGATAATGAGACATAAAAAGTAAAAATATATTGAAAAGGTACATTTCAAAAATAATTTTTCCCCATATATATTTGTACAAATACTCCAATGCACACATTCAGTGCCAGTGTCTGGTTCTGGTTCTTTTCCACTTGTGAAATATGATGTAATCCATTGCAGAGACTATTGTTATTTACACTGAACCATTTACTTGGGTTTTGGGGTTTGAATATTTGTTGCAACAGAGTACAAGCCCTCAAACTCAATGGCCCCTGGCTCTGTCTTGGAACACATAAAACAATGTATTTCCCAAGTTCTGTGAAAATTTCTTTCCAATATGCCAGTTCATTCTAGTAGTAGTTATTTTTAAAGCAAGTCCCCCTCCCTTGCATCTTTTAAAGGCAATGAAGGAAATATTCTTGTCATACAGCAAATACCTACCTATTGAATTTCTTCCTTTTCCTCCACTTGTTTTTTTGTGCTATTTTATACATGAGCTCAGAGATTTGTGTATCATATAAGACCTTCCTAAGTCCCATTCTCTCCCCCTTGAAGCCTCTATCCTTAACAAATGTACCAAGGCAGTCTCCAACATTTCTTACCTGGTCCAGTTTCGCATGTTATAGGAAACTGTTCAAGGCATGGGCTTGACTGATTAGGATAAACCATTGTTTCTTGCACCCACCAGTAAGGGCGATGGCCAAATAAAATCCTGACCAAAAAAAAAAAAA